>JBAIZL010000002.1:314487644-314587644 GCA_036971475.1 Prosapia bicincta
TCTCTCTTATTAGGTACAAAGTTATTTTCGAGTTTCTGTTTTCTTATTATGTTATTATTTAATTTGTCTATAGTTTTTCTTTTATATCCATTTTCTAAACCAATTTGTTATATTATATTTTTCCCTTTTAGTTGATCATTTAAGTTCATTGGTATTTTGTGCATTCAATGTAGTAAATTATAAAGCGCTGCCATTTTTTGGTTGTATGGATGAATCCATCATCTACATATCTAAACCTGTCTCCATTTTGATCATGTGTTTTAATAATCTTATCTATTTCAATGTCTACATTTATAAAAATATTTCTGATAATATGCTGCCCATTGGAAAGCCCATCGTTAATCCATCCTTTTGTTTATAGATTTTATTATTATATAAAAAATAATTTTGATTTAATATGATTTTTAATGTATTTATTATTTCTTGTGTTAATGTGTTATCTTTTTCAAATGTATCTATATTATTTTTTATTATTTCAAGTGTTTTCATTATAGGTATGTTATTATACATGTTAGTAACCTCAAATGATATTAATATGTATTATTATCAATTTTAATATCTTTTAATTTTTCAATAAGCTCAATCGAGTTTTTTTATATTATGAGTATTATTTAATTTTACCTTATCTTTAAGTAATAAAGCTAAATATTTTGAAATTTTATAAGAAGGAGCAGTTGCAAAATTAACTAATGGTCTAATTGGTTTATCTTCTTTGTGCAATTTAATTAAAATGTATAAATAATATACACGAAAATATAAAATTTAATCATGAATTAGAATCAAAAAATAAACTAAATTATTTAGATATTACAATTACTAGAAATAATGAAGCATTTGAATATATTATATATAGAAAACCAATTCAGACATATGAAATAATACCTAATTATTCAAATCATCCATACAACCAAAAAATGGCAGCGCTTTATAATTTACTACATAGAATGCACAAAAAACCAATGAGCTTATATGATCAAATAAAAGAGAAAAATATAATATATCAAATTGGTTTAAAAAATGGATATAAAAGAAAAACTATAGATAAATTAAATAATAACATAATAAGAAAACAGAACCTCGAAAATAACTTTGTACCTAATAAGAGAGAAAATATTTGGACAACTTTTACATTCACTGGTAACGAAATAAATAAAATTACAAGATTATTTAAAGAAACAAATTTACAAATTACATATAAAACTGATAATAAAATTAAAAATTTAATAAACAATAACAAAAATCAAAATAATATGCACTAAAGAAATGGAGTATATAATATAAAATGTCAAACTTCTAATAAATTATATGTTAGACAAACAAAAAAGAAAGATACAAAGAACATTTAAACGCTTATATCAAACCAAACATATACAAATCCAATTTAGCTACGCATTGTATTAATAATGGTCATGAGTTTCCGGAAATAAAAAATATGAAATTAATAAAAGAATTAAATAAAGGATTAAAAATGAATATATTTGAAACATTGGAAATTTATAAGCATAAAGTTAAAGACAAATTAATTGATGAACAAGTTCAAGTGAGATCAAGGCACCAAACTATTTATAAGGTCATTGATGTTATAGAAAAAACTACATATAGTGCAATAGTTATAAACATATGGTCGTTTGTAGCACATATGATTTAATTTTGTAAAAATATATAATTAGATAATTATTTTCCTGAAGATGCTGGTACTGTTTTATCGGCGAAAAGCTTTGAATAAATATATTCATTAAAAGTATTCTTGTTTTTGAAATATTTTTAATTTATTAATTATATATATATATATATATATATATATATATATATATATATATAGAGAGAGAGAGAGAGAGAGAGAGAGAGAGAGAGAGAGTGAGAGAGGGAGGGGGGAAGAAAATGCAATTTATAGAAAACTTTCAGCTATTCTATTGAGATAATGGTGATTTCTTGGATATGCCGTCGAGTGATTAAATTCCTTTTACTGAGTGAAAAAAGTTAATTTTGAACATTTTTTAATCCTGTATTACTGGCATGTGAATATATTGTTAAATTCCTTCTATCTAAGATAAATTTTAAATATAAAATTAGAAATTTTACATATTTTAGGTCTAATCGGGGAAAACGTTTTATAAAAATAAAATTAACTCTGTTAGATATATTCTAAAACATGTTAAACTAGTTTAATAACGTAATATTATGTGACTTAGTTACATTTTGTGACCTTTTTCAACATGTTTTCAATAAACGATTGTTTTCTTTTAAAAAATAATTTTTCATGTAATAATAATAAATTGTAATAAAATAATATAATAAATAATTTATCCTAACCTATTCCACTAACGCTAAGACTATAATAAGAGAACCCGACGATTTTATTGTCCATGAAGATCGGCGAAACTTTTACAATTAAACTTAGTAAACTAACATCTTTTTAAATTTATATTCAAGTAAATTTATGACATACATACTGAGACTGGCTCAACAACGATTCCCAGCGGTAAACCCATCAGACTGGATAAGATCGCAAAGGAGATCGAAAACGATTAGTCTTAATACAATTTTAGTAAAACCAAAACACTTAAACACCGACACATTACTATTAGAACTCTTTTATAATGGGTTTAATAACGATTAAGATACGGCTTTGTGTTTACGTGTTGTTCTCCACAGTTTCCTCTCCATACAATTACGGACTCTCATTTCTTTGTTCATTGATTAAATTCCTCTCGATCATGGCCTTGCTCTTTTTATTCCCCATCTTTTCCAAAACCTCCCTTTCTTCTATTTTTCTGCCAGAATATATGTATTTCACATGCATATTAGGCATATATAAGTATAATTACAAAGGTGTATATAATAACAGTGATATAATTGTAAAGATATAACCATTCTAAAAATGGATTGGTTATCAGAGAATATGTGAAGAAATCTTTCAAATGCTTCAACAGAACTTGAAGGCTTATAAGATAATTGTTTCAATCGTTAATGTAATTCTATAGCAATTTTATATCTATTATAAATGTAATAGCAATGCACAAATGGTGAAGAGGTCACACAACTAATGTTTGGTAAATAATTAAAGGCAAATTTACCTTGCGTGCATAAACGAAAAATAGGTGGTATTAAGAATGGGGGGAATGCTATAAAAACCCAATTAAACCAGTTTAGCGCAGAGCAGTTAAAAACAAAAAGGTTTTATGAGTACCCAGCAGGCATGATGGCTTTGTTACAACTTACCAGACCAGTTCCTAAGAAAGAATATTTTGCAGTTAATGGTTTAAAACTCTGCCAAAGCATTTTAGCATGATGGAATAGATAGCTCTTACATCAATGCTTTGATTCGTTATCTTCTTATATTAGACGAGTTTCTTCTACAATTCACAAGTATGGTTTATCAATATTAACCAAATCCTGTCATATATCCTGCTAAAACTTAAGGATATTCCTATAATAAATTCAGGGCTCTTGTATTCTAAGTATTTCTTCTTAGTTACATGTAAAAATTTATTGTGACATATATTTACATTATTATTACATATAATGGTAGAGGCAATGTTACTAAACAGGCAGTGAATATCAGATGTCACTGTATAGGCAGTGTCATTGTATAGTCAGTGAATAGTCGATGTCACTGTATAGGCTGTGTCATTGTATAGCCACTGAATAGCCGATGTCACTGTATAGGCTGTGTCATTGTAAAGTCAGTGAATAGCCAATGTCACTGTATAGGCTGTGTCATTGTATAGTCAGTGAACAGCCCATGTCACTGTATAGGCTGTGTCATTGTATAGCCAGTGATTGTATAAGGAAAAATTTTCAGTTAAGAGTAGACGAGGGATATAAGTTAACAGAAGATGTAAGTTAACAGTTGTATGGAAACTGGAGACGTAAGTTAACAGATGTATGGTAACAGGAGATGTAAGGTAACAGGAGACGTAAGGTAACAGAAGATGTAAGGTAACAGGAGATGTAAGGTAACAGGAGATGTAAGGTAACAGGAGATGTAAGGTAACAGGAGATGTAAGGTAACCGGAGATGTGTGGTAACAGGAGATGTATGGTAACAGGTGATGTAAGGTAACAGGAGATGTAAGGTAACAGCAGATGTAAGGTAACAGCAGATGTAAGGTAACAGGAGATGTATGGTAACAGGAGATGTAAGGTAACAGGAGTTTTGTAATGTAGAGTGTAAATTTTTTTAACATACAGTTTAGCTTTTATAGTTCTTGTTTACAGCTTTTATTATTATTTCGTTTATTATTATTAACATCATTACTACAATTATAAGCACCGTGACGTAGTTTCGACAATTTTTATAAAAAAATTATTCTATCTTGCTCTTTAAAAAACGGAAACAGTAAGGCACATTTAGTACACACAACATTTGATATAAAAATAAAACATTTATAGTTGCAAATAAAAGTAATTATTATTTCAGAATGAAAATATATAGTAATAGTCCTACTGCAATTTTCAAATTTGGTGTCATTCAGGCACATATCCCTAAATATCTAGAGAACCTTTTACATGCGTGGATTAACAGCATTAACAAAACAGAAATGACTTTCTTGAAAATATAGTTTTTTTAATTTCACCCTCTGCTGAAAATAGCAAGCACAGATGAATTGCCTTAGATAACCTAAAATAGTTGACACGTGGTGTCTAGTCTCGACATCGTAAAGCACGACTGGGGGAACATTTCAAGCTGTCAGCCATCTGTAGAATTTGATGGCTTCATTAACTTTGAAGTTCTGCAAATATGCTGAGTTTAACATTTTGTATTCATAAAATGTTAACAAATAGTTTTATGTTATAAAAAACCAAAACGATAAAACACACATCGATTATATGTTTACAAAGTTAGCATTGCAAAGCTTGAAAACAATGGAATACAATTTTGCTCAATTTAGACAGCCATCTAAAGCACAGGATAGTTTTATTTGTGTTTAAATTCAGAATCTAATGAACCGCGCAAGACCTCATGTAACTTGTATTTATTCAGTTAACTTATAGATATTTTTTACTGCCAAAATTTCCGCCATTCTTAGTTTCCTATGGCCATTATCAAGACTAAAGTTTAGCAAGAAAACATTAACATCTACTATGCTACATAAGACGTGCAATATAGCCAATTTTTTACATAACCTATCTAACCGATTGTCATTAACTAACCAAAGTATTGAAAACCGGTCAAAAATTTTCTGATGACAACTTTTAAAGTATCTATCTACACACAATGTACTTGATCCGCATCAACATACATATATGTATGTTTCAAATAACAAAAATTATAATAAAGTGCATTAAAACCTTATTTGTTTTTCGAGTTAGTGAACATGTAGGCCTATTTCTATGTATCTACATAGTCTTGTGTCTGTGTGTAAATATAAAATATAATTAAAAGATGTAATAACCTTTTACTGATAAAATAGTTAAACAACCTATTTAGGTAATTTGCCTTTCTAGAGCAATGCATACCCTAAAAAATAGTATTATTATTATTATTATTGTGCTATTATAAAATTACATTCTGGATATTTGAGTATTTGCAGCCCCAAAGCTGTGTGCCATGTCGTATTTCTTCAATGCTCGAATATCTTTTTCATAAATAAATAACTTTTCATGTAATGACAGCCGTATTATGCACAAGGGCGATATTATTCGATTGTAACTGGCTACGCAATTAAATGACCACACTTGTTACTGCAGCAAAATTATCCTCCGTCACTGGTCTCCCTACTGATAGAATAAATTTAAAAATATGACATTAGCTCATCCGGGAAAGAAGAGCTTGTTACTGCTTACGCTAAAGATAAGACGGATAAGGCTTAAGCTAAAGAATAACTAAAGGCGGGAAAATCCATAAACATCAATTAACTTTTCAAACATAGATCTACATAAAATCTATAATATACGTTATTTGCTGACATTGGTATGGACATGAATAAGTTTTTATAATGTTTTCTTGCAGATAAAACCTTATTTTATGACTTCCTAAGCTACGTACAAAATTATGTAACTTGAATTGAAACAAACGTTAACAAATTGCATCCCACAAAAAAATCACATTGTGTAAAGTGGTAACAAAGAAATTGTTTGATGAAAAATATGATAAATATATCCAGTTACAAGCTTGAACATTTAAACGCATGTTTTTTCTGGAAATGGATATTTCGACATACTTTCAAGCAGGGTTAAGGTGAGAACTTGTAAAATTCAATATGTCTGAGCAGGACTATATGTTTATAGTCTTTTTAATAATATCCTACTACTTATCCCGGACATGGAAATGGGAAATGCAGGGCATAGCTCAGAAAGGTTGAAGTGGAATGCTCTATAGCTCTGTTAACTCTTAGGTTTCTTTCCTCAGGCAATATTTGACTTTATAAATAAAAATCCTGTGTGTGTGTGTATGTGTGTTATTTAATTTAATTACATTTTAAAATATTTTTTATCATTCTTATTTATACTTGTTAACAAATTCACGCTTTAGACAAATATATTTTATAATTATTTTAAAACAAAACTATCTCCGTTCCCTATATGCCTTGAAGAAAAGCTCTTGCAAAAATAAATTTTGGATGTCCAGAAACTATACATCAAAATTAAATATGCACCAACAAGATTCATTAACCACTTTCAAGTTCATTTCGAAATCCTAGCCTACAAACCTACTCAACATATCCTGTTTCTCACTCTACCATACTTTGTTATTATTTTTTTTCTTTTATCAATTTATTTGTATGTAATAAAGTCAAAGAGCAACATTTGTTTAAATTAAAATTCTATTACTTTCAGGAATATGTACTAATTTTACTTTAACCGAAACAACGTTTGTTTGTTTTACCACAGAAATCTATTACGTTTTCTTTGCACTGTTGCCAACTGTTTCAATGTTGAAGAAAATAAAAAATGCTCCATTCAAAAATAAACATAAAGCAACTAGGATCTTTAAATTTGGCAACAAACTCTGCATTGACAGTGATCGCTAATGCAATACTTATTATTATAATCAATTTTTTTTATACTAATTAAGTTTATTTTAAAATTATCGTAATCCTTCGACAAATAGGAATGCTAGAAAAACTCAGTCATTTTTACTTATTAAAATGCTTTTTGTCGGTTTTATAAATAAGGATTTTTATAATTTAAGGGGGATAAGTATTTTTGTTATCGCCTCGAAGGAAAGGGCGTGGATATGGATACGATTAACTGAAGTATACGCCCTGGTATAAGATATTAACATACCGCCAAGGCATGACATCACTTATGCAGGATAGAGTGCCTTATGTAGAGGTACTACGTAGCGGGGTCTTTAAGAGTGCCCACCACTTACTCACCCTTGTAAGAAGAAGGATAAAAAAGAACAAAACAATTAAGTAGGACTAAGGAAAGAACATAAAAATCCCCTAACTCTGAGAATAAAGAGAATATTGCAGCATCTATTATATCTTCCATATTCTATCCATATTATATCTTCCATATTCTATCCATATTCTATCCATATTATACCTTCCATATTCTATCCATATTATAGCTTCTATGTGGTCTGGACAGGGTTGCTTTGTCTGCATTTTCAATTTTAGTTATCAGTATTATGAAAACCCTAGTGAGAACCGTTTCAATAAAGTTAATCAACGTTTTGGCGAAAAACATCGTTTATTACCTTGAAATTAAAACTTTGAAAGAACAATTATTAAGGTTTAAAATAATTATTTTCATTACTATTATTAATTTATCTATATATAGCCTTTATTTTATTATACATTTAATTTATAATTATTTATAATGCAGATAATATTAATTAACCAGGCGCTTTAACTATGTCAACAATCTTTTTTTACCTTTTGAAACTGCTCATTTTACAATGCATGAAATATCCAAAGCTTCATTCAAGTATTTTATCCTTTAAGTTTAGATACATATCGTATTTGAGTGTGGGGGTTTCCCAATCTCAACACACACACACACACACACACACACACACACACGGACGGACGGACGCGTGCACTCGCACGTCTACACACACATACTTACACCTACACACACACACACACACACACACACACACAAATAAATAAATAAATTTATATATATTAAATATGCAATAATATATGAATAATATATGCATTAAAAGTGTTCTTGTTTTTGAAATATTTTTAATTTATTATATATATACAAATCGTGTATATTTTGAGTCTAAAAATAATCGTGTTAAAAACAATCTCTTAGATTGAAGAAATTTATCGTGAGATTATGTTAATTTTATACTTAATATATGAGTTCGTAGCATTTGCATCTCATTAGAAACAAGAGGTTTTGCCAGGCTAAAATTAAAAAAGTGAGAAAACTTACATACTTGAAATACTGTGTATATAGGATGGTACAGAGGTGTTCCTTTCAGTCCAGAGTACTTCTGTTGTAGAACACGGTTAATGTAATGGTACGATCCATGAAGGTTAAAAGGTAATCCAAAACCGAGGACATTTTCACTTGTCACTGACTTCCTATCCCTAGGCAAAGTAATAAAATAATAAGTGCTAAAAAAGCTGGGTATATATTACATTTTTAATTCTATCTAGGTAACATGGTGTCAATATCTATTGTTCTATCGGTTAAATTAAAATGGCATGATTCCGAGTCTTAGATTAGGTTTCCAGATAACCAGCAATAAACAAATTATAATTCATCAAAAATGACGTTTATACATATTCTCCTTCATCTCTGTTTTACAGTCTTTTAATTCCCTTGTTAAAATGTCTTGTCACGTTTCTGAAAAAATCTATTTTCCCTGAATTAGAGGCGAACATTTTCTAATAAGCGTATGCCTTGCAATAATTGTAAAATTAACCATTCTAACCACTGAGCATCATAGTCAAATGACCTAAAAGATCTTCTACTTTAGTGTTAAAACTCAAAATATGGTCACAGTATCAATTCCGATCGAGCCTACTGTTGCCTACCTATATGTAGGACTATTTAAATTATTACAAAATTAGAGCTTAACTTGTAAACAATGGTTATAACTAAAATATTAATAACAACAACTCACAATTAATATCTTTTTTTAGTCAGAGTCTGAATTCGTGTATTTTGTATAGTTATACTCACTGATGATGATGAAGACTTTGTTATTGAGAAAACCATTGCTTATGAGAAAATCAATTATTAATTAGGAATTAGTGATCGTTATAGTTTATTTACAATCAAACTAATTTATTTGGATCTTAAGTACATAAAATAACATTTCTACTTAGTTAACACACTAAGCTATTAGATCTTCGGCTATTAAAACTAACAACAAATAGTGTACAAATATGTAGGCTTAATGGAAAAGCATTTTCCAATTAAACCATTTTATATTACTCATTTATCAACTTAAGTTGACAAAAACAACTACTTACTGATTTTGACAATAGACTAGTTTTGTTATTGGTCATAGCATTGTTAATTATTCTAAACGAGAACTCTGAGCTAATCTGTAACCAGTAGTCTTTTACCAAAACAAATTTATAAACAACTGATTATTTATAAAAATTAAATATATACAACCTATCAAAGCAAGTTCAAATTACATTATTGACCTTATGTCTTATTTTTTCGCCAAAATATTTTAGTATGTTTAAATTTCTTTATTGTTTTTCTTTTAATTCCCTTTTAGGAAAATATCTTTACTTGTATATCTTTTCCAATATTTCATTTTAGAAGTTGTTAATTTTTTTTTAATGATAACAAAAGGTTATTATGATGCTCTTTTCCCTGAAATTTGAACTGTTTCCAAACATTGTAAATGCAGTTTTATACAGTTTATTGTTTCTTTTGAAACATAGAATCATGTGAAATATTTGTCTAACAAACTTTTAAAACTTATTATTCTCTTGACCAGAAAAAGTTACCAATAAATTCAAATTCGCAAGCGAGAATCTTATGTGTGTGTGTGTGTGTGTGTGTGTGTGTGTGTGTGTGTGTGTGTGTGTGTGTGTGTGTGTGTCTGTGTCTGTGTGTGTGTGTGTGTGTGTGTTGTAACAGTTGAGACTTTTTCCTGGGGTAAGTATTTATCTTGGGACTTTATTAAAAATGTGTGTTAATTACTAATTAACAAATTAATTAACCTTACTTACCAGGGGCTCCTAGTTTTCCGTTTTCAGCCAGGCATAATAATGTCTTTCTGTAAACGATCTTCTGATATCTTCGGAAGATAGAACTAGGTTACTTGAAATGAAAATTGAAAGTTTGTAACGTTCTAGTTTACTTGTGAAATAAAAATTTAAATCCTTAAAATACAAAGTCATACAATTTATTAATCAGTGACAAATTACAAAAGAACAAAAGACAGCAATGTGTCGAGTAATTTACTTTTAATTACTGCTAGTTATTCCATACATTATAATTACTTATTAACCTTTAAAATTTATATTTATATTGACAAGATAGTAACTTAAGTTTTTCGATTAAATTTTTAGAAATGAATATTTAAAGGACAATTTCTACCGTTCATGTGTTAACCGTTTATCATTTAAAATTCAACTTAGTTAACATTAAAATACATTTTCTTTATTATTATCTAAAACGTACCTGATTGTGCACATTACTTATAAAACATTTAAAAACATATGAAACATTGCCCATGACTTTTGGAATCACTAAACACTTAACACATCGCTCTTGCAAATAAGCGCACTTAAACAAAAATGGTATTAACTTTTACTCATTTGAAATACATAAATAATCGCTTCTGACTTCTTCTTTTGTTGCGTTAATAAAATTTGGTACCGGCCTTGAAATCTTAAATTTTGAATACTGGAAGCTTATAAATTTCTAGGTTACGTCCGAAAATGCCATCACGTCTGTTCTGTTCAAGAACCTCTGGACAAGTGGGGTCGTTGCAAGGACACGCCAACGGAACTTCCCACCCCTGATTATTATTTCGAATTTTTCGATTGGTGCATTGGATCATGCGATATCAGACCATGCTTACGTCACATGAGGTGATGTGGGTTAATTACCCCCTAGTTACTACCTCGTACGATATTTTACATTTTTACCCGCTAGGGGTGCTACTATCTATGCTAGCTTCACAATGTAAACCAATAAAACAAAAATTTTCTTTTATATTGGAACGATATAATTATTAAATAAAAATCAAATATATAAATGAATTTATATGTAACACCTTATTTTTAAGAGTGTTACAGTGTGTGTCTGTCTGTCTGTATTCATTGTGTTAGTAAAAAAGTCAAGTATTACCAATTAAAACACGGAGATACGCTCTCGTGGACTTGCTTTTTCGTCCTAACAGGTATGTTTTTAAAAAGATTTATTTTTTAAGTAACCGACATTTTTTAATTTATATACTTTTAGTTAATTTTTAGAACGTGTTAAAGGTAGAGTCAATATGTTTTTAACAAATTCGTGGCATAAATCTGATTCCAAAAAATCACGATATTTTTACAATAAATTGAACTCAAACTATGAACAATGTCGAGTTTATTATTTTAATATTATAGAAGCAAAGTTTCGGTCACATTTTAGGTCTTGGCACTTTTAAAGCTTTCAAGTCTACAAGCATAAAACAATACTCGTTATAATTTAAACATTACATTCACAATATATTGCAAGTTCAAAAACTTTAAACACAATATGAAACATACAAGCACGGGATAAAAGTTAGTAAATAGCAATCAATGCTTACACTTTCACGTTCATACCAATACAGAGACGAGCAACAGCAAGTTACAATAAACAGAGTAGCTCAATCAATCAATCACATGAAGCGGCGCTATTCAAAATATCATTTGATCAATTTGAGAAAGCTATTAAATACTCTTTTCAAATTATCAATATCTGAAACTCTATTACCACTTTTCTTTAACTTAGTTATATAAATCATTTCTGACAATAATCTTTTTTGTTTGTTGCTTTCTTTATCCAAAAATTTTTAACTTGAAGCCATGACCGGATTCTCTCATGTGATTGACTAGTGCAGACCTTTCTCTAACATTTTTGCAATCAGACATAAGTTTCTTGATTCTCTGTTCTAAAACTCTACCAGACTGACCTATATAACTACAATCACAGTCAATACATGCAATATTATATACAACATTAGTACTTTCCTCTTTGTCTATAGAGTCTTTACCCAACTATTTAAAAGATTGGATTCTGTCAACGTATTTGAAAACAACATCAATATTATGATTCTCGCAACTTTTTTAATTTTGTTTGAAATTGTGTTTAAAGTTGTTGAACTTGTAATTTATTGCGAATCAATTTTTAAATTATAACTATTATTGTTTTAAGTTTATAGATTTGAAAGCTTGAAAACGGCCACCTAAAGTTGACCGAAAGGTTGCTTGTATAATATTAAAATAATAAACTCAATCATAGTTTGGGTTCAATTTATTGTAAAAATTACATGCCGTTAGACGCTAAACATGATATTTAATTTTTTAAACATTTGATTTTAATCTAATATTTATAAAATTTAATAGTTTTGGAAACCTTTAAACTATTTTTCTTTATCTTGATTCAAGTTTTTTTTAAATTTCTCTTTACAATTACTCCTCCGTTGTTTTCCTTATTATAAAGCAATATCTTCTGATATTATCTGCGTGGAGTGAGCGCGGTCACTTGTGTGAAATTTCTTAATTATTATAAACCATTTTTTCCATAATTTACATAAAAGCAAATTTTATATTTTAATGATAGATTCTGGAAATACTTGTGCCTGTGTGTGTGTGTGTGTGTGTGTGTGTGTGTGTGTGTGTGTTTGTGTGTGTGTGTGTGTGTGTGTGTGTGTGTGTGTGTGTGTGTGTGTGTGTGTATGTATGTGTGTGTGTGTGTGTGTGTGTGTGTGTGTGTGTGTGTGCGCGTGTGTGTGTGTGTGTGTGTGTGTGTGTGTGTGTGTTGAAACGGCCGAAACCGTCTCAAGGCAAAAGATTGAGGCTAGCCCAAAATATTTTCAAACATTGTCATAAGAAAAAAGTAATAAATTGTTAATTAGATTAAATAGCATACGTGAAAAGTGTAAGTATAAAATTTTAGAAATGAACCACCGAAACTCAATATAAAATTAAATAAAAGATAATTGTGTTAAAAGCAAAATAAATGAAAATAATATAATAGAAATTATGTACTAATAGAGTAAAAGAAAGAAAGGTTGTGTAATTGCCCTAAAAACGATAAACTTTCGATTGAGGAAGAAATATCTCTAAAGTGAAGCAATGCACGAACGGAAAGGGTTAGAAAATCAATCAAGTTTGTAGCAGCATCTCAAATCATGATAATGGACCAAGGTTTAAGGAATTATCAAAATTTACACCGCAAGGAACACTTACGAGGCCTAGCTAAAATCGAACCAAAACAAAAACAGAAAGTTTAATTAGACAACCACCCTTGCAGGTCTGAACTGGGGCAAGTTTAAATTTTAATAGTATAACCCATTTTTTAAAAATTTATAAATTTTCAAAAGAATAATTCCCAAATTTTGTATTAATAGTAGAATTATCAATTAATAAAAAAGTAAATTAAAATTAAGAGAATATATAAGTAATTGATTTATTTTCAAAAAGCTTCATAAAAGGTGGTTATAAAATAAAATATTGTTCCAGTAATTAATATCCAATATGAAAAGCAAATGATTAAAGTTACATTTATTTAACAAAAAAATTAGTCTATCCACTTGATATTCAAAATATGAAATAAAGTAATGTATTTAAAAGTTAATGTCATAAGTATCAAGAGAATCTTGAAACAAAATAATATGAAGTGATTTACTTTATAATCACAATTTAAAATGTTCTAGGTCCATATATCCGATATGAAGAAATCAGGATTATGTGTGGGAGCACAGAAATAATTAAAACACAGTGTTACTAGGAAGTAATTTCACCTGTTGCTTTCATGAAAGGGTTATATGGACAAGCAATAAAACAAATTAATATAAATTATTTTCTTGTCAAATTGAATATGTGAGTAAATTTAAGTGTGTAATTTGAACTTTAAAATACTACCTGTTCAAGGATAGACTATGAGCGTTAAAGATGTGGAACAATAATATAAGCAAAACTTTGACAAATTTTAAGAATATTTAGTAATAATTGCAAAAATCAGTTAATATGTATTTGATGTAACGATAATTGCTTAGTAAAAGAAATAAATGTAAAATGAGTTAAATTTCCAGAAAAAGTAAACATTATGAAATAGAATCCATTTTAAATAATATTTCAAATTTAAAGAATTAAAACAATTTATAACAAACAGTGATTGAATTTATTAAAACCATCTTGTGATGAAATTAATTAATTAAAATTCATAGAATTTTTCAAATCATTAAAAAGAGTAGAAATTAACTAAATAACAGAGAATTAAGAAAAAATTTCGTTACAAATAATTTTAATCAAGGTATAAGAAATAAATTAACTCTTAAGTAAAGTAAAAACCTTGTGGTTGGTTTTTCAAAACAAAGTCCAGGATTTTATTCACTGGCAGATCGAGCTCGACACACCACAGGTACCAGGTAAGTCGGGTGACATCATATTTTGACCGCGGTCGGACTGGAGGGTGACTGCGCCCGGAGAGGAACGCGTGTTTTGGGGGAAAGTAAGTTTCTCCACACAAAGGGTGTGAAAGTCGGAAGTCGAAGGGAAGGCCGCGGCAGTGTGTGTGTGTGGGTGTGTTTCTGCTTTAAGAATGTCAGTCAATTTAGAACATTTTTCATTAATATTTGTTAAACATAAATTTTATTTGTGAATAAATGTTTTATGTGTTTTATGACACAAAAGTTGTCATAAATGTTTGATTTAGACAGATTCGAAACTGAAAGTAAACAATAAATCACACAAATAAGGATGTTGAATATATATTTGATATTTCAACTTGAGAATAATCATACGGAAATAATTTTTATATTAACTTTTTTGTATTAGAGTTATTTAAATACACTTGAGTTTTGAAAAAAAATAATAAACCATAATAAATCCCCCTCTGTATTTACTTACCTGTTGAAATAATTAAAAGAATCCAAAACGTTATTTATTCTATCGTTCTGAGCTATAGCACGACACAAGTACGGCATTTCGACACTCGCACGCACACACCGCACGCCCGCACACCGGAGTAGGACCTACTGAACAACCAGTGGTACGCGGATTTGAGCAGGCGCTGTTAGACTATTTCCGAGGTGTATTAATAAACACCAAAACTTTCCGGCCTACCTGTAGGTCAATTTTTACATTTGGACCACGTGATAGATTCACTGAATGATTTTCAAGCTATGCCTCGAGACTGAATTAAACCATTTTGTTAGTCTTAAGTCCTGACAGAGAAAACAAGACAAATTAATTAAGTGTTTCAACGATAGAAATAGTGCGCCGTACTTTTTTATATTTATTCACCAATTTACATCTTTTATAATAGCATACTCTTGTAAAGTGGTAAGTTACAGTTAAATTCTGATTTTCTCAACACAATGGGTTTTGACACTTTATTTTCATTCAGGGAATAGCTACGGGCCTAGATGCCATAATAAGATATCTGAGTTTATTTACTATTTGACTTGTGGTTAAATTCTTTTCTTTATGTCTACTACCTGTTCTCTATTGGTACATTTTTATTTTTAAAGCACCGAAGCTACTACTCCATTAAAAGTGTTAAACGATGATATGTGTAAATGTAAATGTAGATCTATTCTTCGCTTATAAATAAACAAAAAAATTCACACAAACACAATATATATATATATATATATATATATATATATTTATTTATTATGATGATACATTTTCTTTTAGTAAAGTTAATGAATAAAACTATTTCATATACAAGAATGGTTTTCATTTATATATTATTCAAAGGTTTTCGCCAATAAAATAAGTACTCCATTCTTCAGAAAAAAACAATGATTTAACCACATTTTTACAAAAATTAAATCATCTGTGTGAATGTGTGTGTGTGAATGTGTGTGTGTGTGTGTGTGTGTGTGTGTGTGTGTGTGTGTGTTTGTGTGTGTGTGTGTGTGTGTGTGTGTGTGTGTGTGTGTGTGTGTGTGTGTGTGTGTGTGTGTGTGTGTGTGTGTGTGTGTGTGTGTGTGTGTGTGTGTGTGTGTGTGTGTGTGTGTGTGTGTGTGTGTGTGTGTGTGTGTGTGTGTGTTTATAACCTACTTTGCCTTTTATATCATTCAGTAAGTAGAAGCTAATTAATATTCTTTTAGCTTTAATATTAAGATACGATTTAGCTAGATCTTAGGTAACTTATAGTATTATTTATTTTTTATTATATTTGTGGTATTGAGATTTTTTCCAATATTTTTATTTAATATATCGTTCTAGTGTGTTCTTGATATTGCATTTGTCTACAATTACATCTAATTTTGGGAATATGCTATTTTGGCTACAGGCGTTTAATATAATATAACTTTACTACGTCTTGCTTTTAATAATAAATTCTTACATTAATAGATGATGTAAACTTCCTTCACTTTCCTAATACTTACAGGACGGGTCCGGTAAAGGTGATGACTTAAGTAGGGAATTCGAACTTAAAACCAAACATTCTGAACTTCCTGAATTTAGATTTCTTAGAAAAATAAATTCCTAGATTAGTATGAAAGCTAATTAACCAAGTATTTACCTCAACTACAGAAATTGACTTTAATTTTTTTGTTTAATAAAATTAATTTTTTTCAAAGTGATTTTTCCACGATTACTTTCCCTAACAAGATTTTTATTAGTTTACTATATTCTTTTATTTTTGACTGACAACGTTTTATTTTTGGATCAAAGTGCCCAGTAAGTAAATATATACCTTTTTTAAAGTGGGGCACAACTTTCAATATTCATCAACCAATGAAAACGTCTTTAGACTTTATCCTTCGTCTCTATAAGATAAGTAGTTAACTCACTCTTTATTTTAATCTTAGAGCCTCCCTACTATCTAGCTCTTGTTGTGGTATTGGGGTTTTCCAACATTTTTATTGTAATAGAAGGAAATGTTTGTATATACTGGAAATATATCGAAGTATTATCTTCGTATATATTACTTTGAAATTTATTGAATTTAAAAAAAATATTTAAAGTTATATTATTTTCAACTTTTGAACTTTAAAATGGAATGTCATTTACGTTTATTAGACAATTATTACACTTTTATAACCTTTTACCAACTAACACATACTTTTCAAATTGCAATATGTTCACCATAAACTCTCTTTATTATTGTTATTTACTTTGCCTTATAAAAATCTCAGATAAATCTACTTATTTAACAAGTTTTACTGTAGGCTATTTAATATTTTACAATTTACATTTTTACTAATTTCCATCTCGTCTTTTGATTATATTTTATTATTTTTATGATTATATTAATTTTTTATATTATTATTTAAATTTTTATTTTCATTTTAGCAGACTTACATCGGTTTTTACACCTTGCATAACTTGGATCAAACCTGTAGGTCTGAATTCTAATCAAAATGTTTTGTTTACTCAAACGTATAACTCTTAAAATTCAGAATTTCTTCAAAAAAATTTGAGATTTTATTTTATTTTAGTACAATTTATAAGGAACTATTGCTAGATTGCTGATATGTGAATTATAGTCTATGAGCATTGGATATCCTCGCTCAAAACTGAAATCCTGCAGCGATGAGAAAACGCAGAACACCCGTTGTTACGTATTTAAAATTAATATAGACTCATTTCTTTTATTTTAAACCCGCCGCCAAAGTCAGACAAAGCTCACCTGTGATAAGGTTTGTTCTGAAGTTTGAACCGGAGAGCAAGTTAGACCTTTCGGGAGTGTAGACATATACACCTACGTTCTAGTATACTCTTATACTTTTCAATCTCCGTACCTTAGGTACTAGAATACGTGAATGTAACTATTTTATTAATGCTTTTACCGAATGTGACCAGTGCGTGGAATACGAACAAGTTTTCTGGCCAGAAATCGCTTATTTAATACGCGAGTGTGATAAGTGTGTATTCCACGGTGCATGTAAGTACAAACTATTAGTTTATATAATTATAATAATTATTGGTCCTCCGAAACTATTGTTACCAAACAAATTTGGTCCAGCCGGGCCGGATCTTGAGCCTTAAGACCTATATAAAAAATAAAATAAAATACAACTCATTATATGTGTTCATTCTACAATTTCTACAAGTTTTTTTCAAACTTTGTGCATGCAAACACTGGAAAACTTTCATGTCGCAGTATATGAAACAGCTGATCCTCTCTCATCTTTGTTTGGCTTTGGCGTGCATTAATATGTTGGTTTAAATTAATTGTAAAAGTTTATGATAATTGATTTCAGTTGTTTATAGAAGGTTATCTCATTGAGCCTACGTCGATTTGTTGTTTACTTAGGCTTATTTATTTCTCCGTTAAACATATACGCTCATAGGCCTAATCTCTTTAAAACATTTTCTAATTTAAAAATTAAAGCAGTTATCTCATCTTCTACTTAAAACTATCATTTAATCATGGCAAAATCTTTGGCAGTTATTAAATCAAAGAAAGACAATATATTTAGTCAAATTCAAGAGATTTTTGATCTAACAAAAAAAAACATCTGATAAGTCAATCCTGCAAAAATTGTTGGTGCGCGCTAAATCTATAAATAGGCTTAGTGAAGAATTTTCTGATATTTTAGACATGTATCATGAACTAGAAATACAGGCTAACCCGAATTTTCAACCCAACTACGCTCCTCTTAACAGCATCAACGAGTTAGTCGATTATATTAATTCTACCGTATATTCGATAGAAAGTAAGATGTCATCAACAAGGCCTAAATGTGAAATAGTTACTCCTCAGTTACATATACGACTGCCTAAGCTTGAACTCAAGCATTTCGATGGTGAATTTCTCGAATGGATGTCATTCATTAATATATTTAACGCTAGCATTCATGAAAATGTATCGTTACCAGCAGTTTCTAAACTTCAATATTTATTGAGCGTTATCTCAGGAGAACCGCTAAATTTAATTAAATCTCTCCCTATTTCTGACGCTAACTATAAAGTGGCCTATGACTTATTAAAAGAAAGATATCACTCGCCGAGGCGGTTAGTTACTTTACACCTTAATCAAATTTTAGATTTGCCCTCTGTAAACAACACGCCTAAACAAATGAGAAATTTTGTAAATTTATACTCAGAAAATATACAAGCTCTTAAAGGTCTTGACATCGATATCACTAGTAAAAATCCTTTGTTATCTGCTATGCTTTTACGAAAAATGGATAGTGAACTTAGGAACCATTTTGAAAACTTCCGTTCATCAAATGTTACTCAAGAGAGAGTTGACTCCACTACAATACCCGATGCAGCGGAAATTATTAAGTTTTTAAGTAAAGAATATAATGAAGTTGAAGATGCCAATCTTCATTCTCCTTTCACCTCGAAACCCTCCTCGTCTGGATCACGCACCCCCTCTGTTTCCCAAAATAAATACTTTAAACAAAAAGTATCACTGATGTCCTACAATTATGGAGAAGGCTCCTCCATTAAAGTTAAACCTCATCCATGCTTTATATGCAATAAAATTGACCATAAGGTATATTCGTGTCCGGACTTCAAGAGTCAGGACGCCAAATCCCGTCTCAAAATTGTAAAGGAAAAGGGGCGTTGTACCTCATGCTTAGGTACTCACCATCTTAACGACTGTAGGTCAAAGTTTAGTTGCTACAAATGCCACAAAAATCATCATACATTATTACATTTTGAAAATCACTCTACGATGCAACGGACCACACCTCAAACTTCGCGTCAAGACTCTCCGACACTTCAACAGGAAATAACCCCTTCTCCAATCACTATGACCTGTCAAGAAAAGCAGAATACGTCTCAAATCTCTAATACTGTTCTCTTAGGCACTCTATTTGTTAAGCTTACCTCGTCTAACGGTATTACCCATGTATTTCGTGCTCTTGTTGACTCTGGCAGTCAATCTTGCTTTCTCACCGAGCGTGCTGCTCAATTATTGTGTGCTCCTCGTACTAAGACCACTCATAGTGTGGTATGATTGTCTCAGATACCCTTACGCTCAAAAGGTCTCACCTCAGTTGCTGTTGAAACTCTTGGGGGCAAGGTTATTTCAATTAACGAAAGATTTTTAATATTGGAAAAAATATGTGTTAACCTACCAAGCACACAAGTAGACTCTGAAGTTCTTTCCAAGGTTCGTCCTTATGTTTTGGCAGACCCTACGTTTCACTTGCCAGGAGGCATAGACGTTCTTCTTGGTGGTGCTTTATTTCCACCCATACTTACTCAAGAAGCCTATAACCTCGGACCTGGTTTACCCAGGCTAATAGGCACACCCTTTCGCTTTTTAGTAATGGGTAATGCACCATGTCTATCTGGCAGTGAACTTCATAGTAACTCCAGCTCTCAATTATCAACTACACTTCTAGTTGTCAACGACATTGACCTTCACTACTCACTACAAAGGTTTTGGCAACAGGAAGAACCCCCTGCTGTGTCTAAGCTTTCTCAAGAAGATACATTATGTGAAGATCACTTTCTCGCCACTCATACTCGGAACCAATCTGGCCGATATTCCGTCCGACTACCATTCAAGACTGAACATCCTCCTCTGGGTCAATCTCGTTTAAATGCAGAAAAAGACTGCACTCTCTAGAGAAGAAATTTAGTGCTCAACCTCAATTTAAATCCCTATATACTGATTTTATGGCTGACTACTTAGCCTCTGGTCACATGATATACGCTCATAATACTGATCTAACTGTACCTCATTACTTCCTTCCTCACCATGGTGTTTTAAAGGAGTCTAGCAGCACAACTCGTTTACGTACTGTATTTGATGCTAGTTCTGAAACCTCTAATGGTATTTCTCTTAATAGTATTTTATTAACAGGCAAAAAAGTGCAAACGAATATTTGTGATTTATTACTAAATTTTCGGATTCATAACGTTGTTTTTTCTTGTGACATTCGTCAAATGTATAAACAGGTAAAAATGCACCCTGATGACCAGTGCTATCAGATGATCTTATGGCGTGAAAGTCCAGATCAGCCCTCTTTAATCTACAAGCTCACGACAGTGACTTACGGAGTGAATTGTTCACCGTATCTTGCCATTAGAACCTTACATCAGCTCGCTGCAGACGAAGGTGACTCCTATCCTGAAGCTGCAAATATTCTACGTACGCAGACGTTCGTAGATGACATCATCTCTGGAGCTGACTCTGAAGAAAAGGCTTTGAGCCTCCGTAAGCAACTCATCTCGGTCCTGGCTCGCGGAGGCTTTGAACTACGCAAATGGACATTTAACTCCAGTCAACTGCTGCAAGATCTTCCTGATGTTCATTTAGAGACCCCTGTATTCCTTCAAGGCAGTAAACAACCACATTTCACTATATTAGGTCTTCACTGGTCACCCTCTACCGATACGTTTACCTATAATTTGAATTTTCCTCACAATTCCAGGACTAAACGTCAAATTCTCGCTACCATTGCCCAGATTTACGACACTTGTGGCTTTCTCTCACCCATTGTTATGTGGGCCAAATGTTTTATGCAACTACTCTGGATCAAAGGATTGAACTGGGATGAACCACTTCCATCTGAACAATTGAAATTATGGCAAACCTTTACAGACTCGGCTAATACTCTACGAGAAATTGTAATTCCTCGTGCATTACGAATAACACACTCGAGAAACTTTGAGTTACACGGTTTCTCAGATGCTTCTGAGAACGGTTATGCCGCCGTCGTTTACTTGAGATGCCAACTTAGCGACAACTCTGTGTTAATTCGGCAAGTAATATCGAAGACTCGGGTAGCCCCTCTGAAAAGGCTCACGGTACCTCGATTAAAGCTAAGTGCAGCTCTTTTGCTCGCCCAACTAGTGGGATATGTTATCTCTCTTTTTGAAAAAAGGGTGGAATTTTCTTCTGTATTTCTATGGTGTGATTCGACAGTAACACTGACATGGTTACAAACACCTCTTCATCGATTGAAGACGTTTGTCGCCAACCGGATAGCCCAGATACAAGAATTAGTGCCTTCTCATTACTGGAGACACGTAGCGAGTGAAGATAATCCTGCTGATTGCGCGTCGCGTGGGTTACTTCCTAAAGATTTACCACAGCACTCATTATGGTGGTACGGCCCCTTTTGGCTACAAAAATCTAATGATAACTGGCCTTTATCTCATTTTATGCCTGCAAAACTTACTGACACAGGAGAAGAGAAACCCATTTCACCTATATCTCTCATATCAACTGCTCCTCATGAATGGGAGCTCCTCACTCAGTTTTCTCACTTTAGCCGACTCCAGCGTGTGATGGCTTATATTTTGCGGTTTACTCATAACGCTCGTCATTCAAGAAAGCTCGATGGTCCTCTCAACACTCTGGAAATGAGAGCGTCAAGACTGGCAATTTTCAAGATGGTTCAAGAATCAGCGTTCAGAGACTACATCGTTGCCATGAAGAAGGATCCAACTACACCTGCCTCGTCACAACTCCGCCGACTCTCTCCTTTTCTTGACAAGGATGATATCCTACGAGTGGGAGGACGTCTCAACGCTTTAAAACTTCCTACGGATGTGCAACATCCTGTGATTTTGCCCAAACGACATCATGTCGTCAACCTTCTTATTGATTTTTATCATCGAAAATACTTACACTCGGGCGCTCAATTGACTCAATCACTTCTTGCACAGGATGTGTGGTTACTCTCGGCCCGAAGTGTAATATGCTCTCGCATTTTTCAATGTGTTGTATGTTTTCGACACAAGCCTCACAATAAATCTCCGCTCATGGGTGATTTACCAAAAGCAAGATTAACTCCTTCTCGTCCGTTTCTCAACACCGGAATTGACTACGGAGGTCCTTTTAACATCAAGATGCACAATTTGATCTCGATTCGCTTGACAAAAGCATATATTTGTATCTTTCTTTGCCTTGTGACAAAGGCTGTACACATTGAAGTAGTATCGGACCTGTCGACAGATGGGTTTATTGCCGCTCTCACCCGATTTGTGTCTAGACGCGGTCTTTGCACAAATATTTATTCTGACTGTGGAACGAATTTCGTTGGAGCGAATAATGCTTTACAAAATCTCATCATCTCTTCAGGCCGAACCCCTCTTGCTGAATTCTCATCACAACACAATATCAACTTTCATTTCAACCCGCCTGCAGCTCCTCATCAAGGTGGTCTTTGGGAAGCAGCAATCAAGAGTGCAAAACATCACCTCCGACGTGTAATCGGTGAACATATTTTAACTCTTATGTGAATTTTCCACTCTCACAACTCAAGTAGAGGCTATTTTGAATTCGAGACCTCTCACACCTCGGTCAAACGACGCCTCAGACCTCAATGCACTCACCCCGGGTCATTTCTTAATAGGATCTTCATTGGTTTCAGTTCCAGAAGAGGATCTTTTCAACGTTCCTGCCAACCGACTCAAGCACTGGCAGCTAATCAAGGCCTTTCACCAGCGTATTTGGAAGAGATGGCATCTAGAATATATCCATACTCTTCAGCAACGGGGGAAGTGGAACGTGCCAACTGTCAACCTGCGCGTCGGCGACCTCGTGTTAGTGCATCAACCTGCACCACCTCTCGCATGGCCTCTGGCTAGGATAAGTAGTGTTTCTCCAGGAAAGGATGGTGTAGTAAGAGTGGTTCATTTGAAGACAAAGCAGGGAACCTTGACAAGACCTGCTCACAAGGTTTTCCCTCTACCTCTACGCTCATAATGAACTTGCGCCATAGTGCGCTCAATTTTTGTAAAAGAGATATTTTTATTTTCCTTTATGAACTTCTTATTTTTATAAACTCTCAAAATATTATATTTGTGTTAGTTCTCTTTGAATCCTAGAAGGATTCAAGGCCCCCGGTATGTTACGTATTTAAAATTAATATAGACTCATTTCTTTTATTTTAAACCCGCCGCCAAAGTCAGACAAAGCTCACCTGTGATAAGGTTTGTTCTGCAGTTTGAACCGGAGAGCAAGTTAGACCTTTCGGGAGTGTAGACATATACACCTACGTTCTAGTATACTCTTATACTTTTCAATCTCCGTACCTTAGGTACTAGAATACGTGAATGTAACTATTTTATTAATGCTTTTACCGAATGTGACCAGTGCGTGGAATACGAACAAGTTTTCTGGCCAGAAATCGCTTATTTAATACGCGAGTGTGATAAGTGTGTATTCCACGGTGCACGTAAGTACAAACTATTAATTTATATAATTATAATAATTATTGGTTCTCCGAAACTATTGTTACCAAACACCCGTGACTCCATGAATGTGTAAAAGGTGAAGTGGAACGCTACAACTGTCCTAAGTGTGAGCAATTTTTGGAATTTAGACTTGTGTATAAAATGCTGTCATAAAGTGTCATACAGAGACATAAAATAAACCTATAGAGAATTTATACCGGCACTTTAAACCCCATAAGTCTAAATTCCAAAATTATTTTGTTCTTACGACCATTCTGTCGCTCCATTCTACCTTTTCTACATTCATGAAGGACTAGAATTATGTGGGCTACAGTGGTGCTAATGCTTTTCTAATAGATTCTCGTCGCCGTTGGAAATAGATTTGAGATGTTTTAAAAACAACCGGATTTTGGATTGTTAGTTTCCATTTGCATGAAGCGATTTGGAAGAATCAACGATTGGAAGTTATGTGCTGCACATCGTGCTTACTGTATGGATCCATTTAGAATGTATTTGTAAATAGCATAATATTTTTTACATTTATTTGCTTAGTAATTAAAAAATTGCATTTCCAAACTTTCATTGTTAATCCACACATTACGATAATTTTTATAGAATTAATTTCTCACGAAAAAACATTAAAGAATATTTCAGTAATTGTATATACATACAAACTTTGTATTTACTGTTCGTATTTAGATTTTATTAAATAAGACTAAAACTATTATGACATAGATTCTCCTACAGTGAAATTTAACGGAATTTAGATTACCAGATATGCTCGGAATTTTTAAATTCCTTGAACTATTGCAAATTATTTAAGACTGTTGCCTGAATAACATAATTTCTTTGAACTATATGTAGCCTTCTTGCTTTGCCATTACAACCCTACGAATACTGTTGCACTGTATTGAATGAGTGCATAAACCGGCCTGGATAACAGGGTCAGTAATCACTCAGTCAGTAGGAATTGTTAGTACTCAGTAATTTATCCTAAATTTTACGTTTGAACTACTTGATGAACTCATAATTTAAGTAAATTTATAAAAAAACCCTTGTGAAATGATGAACAAACTGTTTCTTTCAGAGCCCAACTGTTAGTTAACCAATATATTAAAGGTAAACCTAACCCATGGGGGCAATGTTATTTATTTTTCCTGGTAAATCTGATCAAGTATATTATTTAATTTTTCGAGGATCAACAACGGAAATTGATTAGTAACGTGTGTAGAAGGGCAGGGGGTCTTTCTACACACGTTGACAAGAACATATAAAAGCACTAACACAATAACTACCAATCAAACTTCGTCGATCATCTCAACTCCACAAAACATGACTACATAGACATAACATTTAACCTACAAATTTTTCATAAACAACACAGAAATAACCAACGCTACACAACCCAACAATACGAAATATACAGACACTTCAAACTACACCCTACACACATACTCAATACACAATTACATTACAACTCACACACACTTTTTGACATCATAATTCCTAATACTCACAAAATACACCCACACCACCATAATATCCCACCCCAGCCTAATACCCTAACCTACGTAAACCTTGAGATCAGTTACGGTCCGAATTGACAATGGGACACATCTCCCGAAACGGCCATCCTCAACAAATATAAGTAAGTGCTACTATAGGCAAGATTGTAAATATTTAGCCTACAAGTGTTTATTGATAATGTTCTTAACGCAAAATCGAAGAACATAAAATAGTGGCATTTAGGCATTTTTAAACAGTTTATTATATATACCGCTATATAAAAAGAACATAAAGAAGAATTGATTACTATTTTTCAAATTGCTGGGAATAATGGATATAACACAGAAGTAATAAGAAAGTTATTTAGAAGACCTGGAATTTAGAAATTAGGGTACCTGGAATTTAGTTTTTTTTTGCTTGAGCATCGGCTTGTTTTTCCAACAGAAAAATTATCACATTTTTGTGCTACAAAGGTGACATTGTTATGATGCTCGTTCTTCTTTTTCTAACTGTTTGATGGTTTTAAGGGAACAGTATTCAATTCTGACAGCTGTAATAGTCCCTGTTGCACAAATCCCTATGTTTGAAGTATTTATAAGAATTTCTTAAGTTAAGTAGTTATCAATACCGGTGTATCAAAAAAAAAAAAATTGATACAATTTATAATTATTTCGGACAGTGAATGCTGTGCTATTCCATAGCGTCCGATGCACCGGACGCTATTGTTTATATGATTATAAATACAAGACACATTATCCTCTTCGTCAGAAACAAGTACAAATTTGTTACTTGTATTGTTACAAGTAAAATTATAGGATATACATTATTTATTATATATGTAGGCCTATATAGTAGTAGGGAATGAAACTAACCTTTCTTCATTACAGAAAATAAACATCGAAATCTTGTTGCTGTTCATGACGAGCTGATTGTTAATTATTTATTACACTTTTGCTATTACTTGCGACCAGACTTTTAGTTAACTAAATGTTGTTAAATTGTTAACTTACACTTAGAGGAAATGTTTTCGTCTTACGACTTCTTCAGCCTCGTATTATTGCCGCTAGGAATGCTGCAGTTGTGCTGCCTCGGTACCATTTTTTTTTTTTGAAAGTTAGAAGTGATGTGATCGAAGAGTATGTGTGATCTGTGCCGTATTTTGTTCATTTAGGATTTCATTTTTATGTGTATTGCTATGTCTATATATTTCATACTGTTCTAGTGTGTTTAATTAATGGCCTTTGTTGCATGTGTGGAGGATCCTCATGTTATTTCCCATACTTTTGCATAAGTTTTTAGTGTCCATGAGGTGATTTGCGAAGGTGGATTCAATAGTAGTGTGCAGTGCGCTTTTGTGTTCTTTATATCTTTCGGCGAAAGATTTGCCTGTTTGTCCAACATAGAACTTATTGCAGTTGTTGCATTTTAGTTTGTATACTCCTGGGTTATTGTATGTGTTGGTATTGTTATTAATTCTGTCTGATAGCCGTTTGGCTTTTATTTATCGTTCTGTAAGCTACATTGTATTCTGCTTTTTTGAATTGGTGTGCTATTTTATTTGTGAGTTTGTTTATGTATGTGAGGGTGATGAATTTGTTTGTGTTCGTATTTTTGTTGTTTGTCTTGTTGTTACTGTTCTTGTTGAGTATTTTTCTGTGTAGTTTGTTTATTAAATGATTGTCATATCCATTTTTGTGAGCTAAATATTTAATTGTGTTTAGTTCCTCTGTGTAGATAAATGTGGACATAGGTATTTTATTTAGTCTGTGTAGTAAATGTTTGAATGCTGCGTGTTTATGTTGTATTGGGTGGTTCGATGTGTTGTGTATCAGTGTGTCTGTCATGGTTGGCTTGCGGTATATGTTAACGAAAAGTCTGGTCACAAGTAATAGCAGCAAAAATGTAATAAGAAAATAAACGTCTCGACATAACTGCATCTGATGATGTGATTTTATGTCGACAAAGGCAAATCATGTGTCTAGTCAGTTCAATAGACTGTCTGGGAACCTTTAATAGCCATCATAACCTTCAAAAACAAAAATTCCCTATGGAAAGAATAAAAATTCTCGCGTCCGATTAATCTGACGCTATGCACTAATGGATTACAAAAATGGGGTAAAGTTTTCAACCTTTACTTTTACGCAAAACCTTTAAGTCTAAACCAATCATAACATAATACAAATTTTAATATATTTTTATGAGCAATATGTACTCATAAATAATACTTCAAACCTGTTAATTTATTACTGTCAAGTGTTATTTTTTCAAATGTCAAAAATAAAAATTTGGTTAATGAAAACAGAGAACAATTGTGGATCATGCAGAAAACATAATGTAAAGCTGTTAAAAAAAGCTTTAAAATGTTAGATATGACAACATAGAAGCAACTTCTTAGTTAAAAACTCTAAATATTGTGGTAGGATGATGTTATTGAATGAACATCAATTTGTTGTCACAATGTAAACATTTTGCATAAGGTAAAGTGTGAAGGTAAAGGATAAAAAGTTGAAATTATTAATATAAAAGAGAGAGATAAAATTCTATTGCTGAAAAGACATATTTCAAATATTTTCAATTTGATTATAAGTATATTATAAATTAAATTTATAATATCTATTGATATAACCTTATTTATTTAATAAGTTCACTAACTTGATTATAATGGAGCAGCACTTCACTTCATGTTTAATCATTTAATTATTCAGCCTTATAATAATTTTAACATGCATGTAAATTGAAGTAAGATTAGTGATTTAGAAAAATTGTACGTCGTTCTTATTTTTTGTATAAGTTTATATATAGCTTAGTTATTATGTATAACGTAGTAATGAAACGCTAAATGCATATAATTATTTCTGAAATGCTCTTTGGTTTTAATGCAAAAATTAATTGCGGAATGTTTTTGAGACGGTTAGTAAACTATATACAATTATTAGAATTGCATGATTTACAGACGCTCATACTTCATCATTTCCTTAGACTTCTAAGTTTTTAAGTAGATCATTTAAATAACCATTACTAAGGGCAGACGCTATACAAAAGGTTTAGTCTAATATTAGAAAACACAGAAAAAATAATACCAGGAAAAACCAAACTATATTCAGAGTGAATAAACTAGTTCTTGGCTATAGTTTTTCTATAGGATAGCTATGTCTAGAAAGTCAAAGGTAGGGCATACATCAGAATGAAAGCTTTTTATTGGATACTAATTTAGTTTTCTAACCGATTATGGTTAATAAAACATCGAATCTCAAACACAAACTATAATTAAATGAAGAGTAAAAATATTTTTTATATTATTTGTTTCCATCTTCAACTTGAGATACATATATATGAGTTGAAGTGTAAAGGAATACAACTAAAAAATTACTTTCAGTTATTTCACCAATAGATATCTTTTAATTAATTTACATTAAAGAAATCAATGTAAATGTAGTTAATAAACAAAGTTTTATAAGCAAAAATCATAATCATAAGAAATTCAAAATTATAATGATATAACCAGTGACTATTATTTCAATATGAAATCATCCTCTAATATTCTGATCGCAGATATAGGAAGCAGTAGATCCACCCTTTAAAAATGGAGTTTGTTATTAATGCTGTGGTTATATTACAGACACATTAACACAGATAATTAATTTGAGATTCTTTGGTGATAGAATATGAAAGTAATTTTAATAAAGTGGACAAAACGATGACTGTCAACATGAGTTATTTGTAGGTAAGGCTTCGTACCATAAATGGACACTCCATAATTTAATGTTTCTCAAAGGTTACAAACACAAATAATAACAATCACATATTTAATGAAAATTAATGCTGTGTGATATCAAATTAAGATTAAGGTTTTATATGTATGTGTGTAATAAGGTTAACGTGTATAATTGTAACAGTAGTTTAAAGTGATCATCTTGCACAAGCCTAGGCTTAGAGGAATAGTACAACCCTTTAACCTACTAGTTCTTATCGATCTATGCCTATTACTCCTGAAATGTAAACTGGCTGAACTTAATTTCTACTTCAAATTATGAAATTAAATATAACCTGATTACGTGTGTGAAAAATAATTTTGTTGCAGTAGAAATTGTAAGGGGCGCCAAAAATGAGTTATTTTGAAGGTTAAAATAGTTTTAGATATAATTTGTTTTCTCAAAAAAATGAAAAATTTCAACTAAACTGCATATCCTAACTTGTAGGTCATATAGTGTATGTCAGCAGCCTGTTGTAACTGTTATATTTATAACTAATCATTTCAGAGCTTAAAGTATTTATGACCAGATTTATAATGTATTGTGGCTATTTCTAATGGTAGCTTTACAGTAGGCAGTAGTTTCAGTTTATACAATATTGTTTTGTTGGTATGTAAGATTAGGCTTCAGTTTTTCGAATTTTAAGCACTATGTTTACCATTGCTTAAAATCATTTGTTTTGTAGGTATTTATTTCATTTTCCCACTCAATCAAAATTGGCAAAATAAATTATTTCGAGCAATGCAGAAAGTCATCAGGGTAACAAAATTTCCCTCCCATCTCAAAATTTAAAAATTTTGGGGTAAAGTGTATATCACCAAAATTACAATTTCTTATTCACAAAATCAATTTTTTATTTTTTCAAAATCACTAAATTGCAGTATAGCTACATTCAAATATGGCTATAAATTATTCGGTTATAATACAATTAGTTTTTATAAAAATTAATTACCTTTATATGACTTAAATACATCCATTACATAAAACTCTGTCTTCTTGTTTTATGCCAGAATGCAAAAACAGCCTATTCAGCAAAATTCACTTTTTCGTCACAAGGCTTGTTAATAAGTTGACTTGGTATACTAAAGTTTATTTTTTTTTTAAATTACCAAATCTAGCATAACTGGATTCTTTGTAGCTGGATTCTTTGTAATATTTAATATACATTTGTAATAAATATGAGGAACTAATGGTAAGCTATTTACCATTAGACGTTCACGGCACACCTAAAACATTACAAACCTTTCCCAGGACTTGCTGAGATATATACTTTCCTTTTATAATTTTTAGAGTGTGAGCAAATGTTTTTCTTTATTTCTTCAGTCCTCATGATGACTGTATGCCTGGTTTTATTATTATTATTGCCAGTATCGATTAAGTGGGGAAAGGAAATAATTCTCACTAATTACTTGGAATAATTTACTGTGGTTCATTATACTGAGTATGTATTGCCATGTCTCTGAGGATGGTTACTTTGTAACCAAAATGTACTTAAGACTAGAATAAAAATATTTGTGTTTAGAGGTTGGGTGTATTATTTAGAAATAAATACTGTATCTTATTTATGATGTATTTTTTAGTAATATATGTGAAAACAAAAAAAGTCAGAGAGAACCTGTTTTTAACAAATACTGTCTATTATTAAAAGTATAACCCTAAGCAAGAAAAATTATTTTTAATGCTGCAAACATTAAATTGTTTAAATTTAAAACTCACAGTTTTTCGGTTGGGCATATTGAGGTTTCTCAATAATATTTATTTATTAATTCACTTGTTACAAACCACTTACTGGTAATCTTCAGCTGAGTCGTTTTGCACTTGATCAGTGTATTGTTCATTGCTGTGATACACGGACAAGTCTCTTTGCTCAATTATGTTATGTTATTGTGAATCTGTGTTGTTTTAGTATTCGGTGATATTTTGTTGTTCAGTCTCTAAATGTATTGTGCGATTGTAAGTATGTTGTGGTTGGTTTTATGGTGTTTATGCATTTCAGATTTTACCGTTGTGTTTAGTTTTTTGCTTTTTTTTAATGAAGTGTAGAATTTCTAGATTTCTGTCAGTGTTGGAATCTTTTGGGTTTGTGTATGTGGTATGTAGTTTCTTCTGTAAATGAACGACAAAATTTGATTTGGGTTATGTTTTTTGATGCCATTTATGTGTTCCTTGTATCGTGTGGCAGAATTACTCTCTGTTTGTTGTATGCAGGAACTTGACACCTACACAACAAAACACTTCAGGATCAACACAAAAACCAAAGAACAGGGTATACAAGATCACATGAAATGACTGCCCAAGCTTTTATATAGAAGAAACTTCGTCACACTATACAAGAAGCACGTGAAATATACAAAACTAATTCAAATTTTGCCATACATATACAAAACATTCTACACTACACCAAACGACAAAAAACTTAAAATTCAAAAAAGCATTATCAAAAGAAACAATAAATTAAATACGGTAGAAAATTTTGAAATATAAAACACCCACAACAATACAAACTAAATAATAAAATAGACTTACAATCATATACTGTATTCGAACATCATTACTCTCTGAATAACAACATACCAAAAATACCAAAACACCACAGATTTACAATAAGATAAAACACCTGAGCACTTTAATTCCTTAACAATAAAAGACGTAGTAGAAGTTGCTGATTTTATACACTTGCAGTATTTATATAACAGTTTTTAACCTCACACTCCTTCAAGCAATGTATGCAGTACAAGAACTGAGGGCATTGCTTCAGGCCTAGCTCTAGAGTAATCTTATCTGTTTCCTTGACTACATCTAAAGCTGTGCAAGCATTCTTCGAGTAGTACTGCAAGCAGTTACACTTAAAAACAATGGATAAGTTTGTAAAAAGAGTATCAAATAGTGAATGAAGTGAAAAAAAAATTAAATATGACCGGTCATACAATGAGTTCGGTTTTACTGATCTAGCAGACAAACTTCAATCCATTATATGTAGCGAAGTGTTGTAAGCAAAAGCATCTAAAATGAAACGCCATTTTAAAACTAAACATTTTGCACTGAAAGATAAACCAGTCGAATACTTAGAAATAAAATTAATTTGCCTTCAAAGTCAAAAGGTAAATATTAAAAATCTTGCTATTTTTAGTAAAAATGCTCTTAAAGTTTCTTACGAGGTAGCGCTCAAGATTGCTAAAAAGGGATAACAACATACAATTGCTGAGGAATTGATTCTTCTTACTGCAATTAATTTGGTTTCAAATACAATCAGTCCTTAAGATGATGAAAAATTAAAAGAAAATACCATTATCAAATGATACTAAATTAAGACAAATATCTGATATGCTTGAAGATGTTCGGAACCAGCTAAAGAAGCAAATAAAAGAAAGTACCCTTTTTTGTAATACAGTTTGATTAATCAATTCTTTTGCTACACACCTGGTGTAACTGCGGTGATTCTATTCTAGAAGACATATTATTTTGTAATCCTTTGCCTAAAAATACAACAGGCAAAAGTATTTATAAGGTGTTTATTAAATCAACTGAACCTTTCAAAATTAATTGGAAGAAATGTAAAAGACAAGTGGCTTGATTACGAGGTTCAATTCACATATATGCTGAATGCAAACTGGGTCCACTGCTTTTTACATAGGCAAGCTTTGGCAGCTAAGAACATGTCAGATGAACTACAACAAGTTTTAAATAAAGGTGTCAATGTAGTTAATAAACTACATGAAGATTTGCCCTCTGCTGAGTAGGTTGCTTGAGAACTTGTGTGAAGAATTAGGATTCTTGAACAAACATGTTTTATTTCACACTGAAGTACGGTGGCTATCCCGTGGTAATGTGTTCGTTTGAATTAAAGTCAGAAATGTTGCTATTTTTAAATTCCTTCTATTAGCTCACCTTCTCCTGTTATATATCTTGTACACATTTTCAACTGTTATTAAAATGTTATGTTTTTATTCATCCAATCAAGTTCAAACACCCTTTGACACTCCATCTCATCTCGAACCCTTTATTGAACAATTAACAGATTATGTTCCAGTTAAGGATATGATTGGGGTTTTGTGGGTAGTTATCTGCTCAGTGAGCAAGCAATAACAAAAGCTAAATTAAAGGCTCATCTTCATGATGAACTGATAAAGATTTCAAGTGATCAGTCAGTGAAACTAATGACAAATTTTGGATAGGTATTAAAGAGAAATATGTATCAATACGGGTGGTTGAGGACCCCTGAAGTAAAATGGAAGTTATTTTGGAACATTCTTCAAAGAGTTTTGTTAGGATAGATTTGGTTAAAAATATAAGTTTATTTTACTCAGTCATATTTAACTCAGCAATAAATCCATTTCGCATAACAGAATATAACTTAGAAGATAGTACCTGATAGTTTGTTTTCTTATACAGTAATATCTTGACTTTCGCTAACCCGTCTTACGCGATTCCCAAGTTACGCAGTTTTAAATCATGCTGTCCGAGTTACACAGAAACTGGCCTGTTTTAGAAGAAAATACCTAGAAGAACTTTTATAGTGCATGATGAAAACATATTTTCAGGTTTTAATGAAGTCAAAGACCGATTGACAGTGATGGTTGGCGCAAATACAGCCGGGGACTGGGACCTCTCATAGTTTATTGCTCAGAAAATCCAAGGGCATTAAAAAATATGTGAAAGTCGAATCGGAAGGCTTGGGTGACAGGTTTTCTTTTTGAGGATTGGTTGGTCATCATTTCATACTTGAAGTTGAACGTTATTGTCGGTCTAAACAAATTCCTTTTAAAGTAATTCCTATTAATTGACAATGCACCTGGCCACCCACGATTATTACTTTTTAATTACTACTTTAACTAATATCAACACGCGTGAAAGTGATATTTTAGCCACCAAACACAACTAGATTGCTTCAACCGATTGATCAGGGAGTCAACAAAACATTTAAAGCTTATTACAAAAGAAGAATTTTTGCGCATCTGTATGAAGCTCTGAGACAGAACAACGATATCTCTATTCAAGGTTTTTGGAAGCAATTCAATGTCTTAGATGCTTTGAGAATCATTGGACAATCTTACAATGAAAATTCACAAAATAAACAATGTCATTTGGAAAATGGTGTGTCTATTATATTTTAACCACTGAAACTCAAGCACAATCAGTGCCAGAGTCTGTTGAAATTGCTAATGTGATCGAAGAAGTTGTCGGTTTTTCCAGACAACTCAATTTATAAGTGGATATTGATGGCGTTAAAGAACTGCCAGATTTACAGAACCAAGAGCTGACAATTAATTGATGAGCTCATGGAAATGCATGAGCAAGACCATAAAACCATAGATTCTGTGGACCCTGTTGACGTAGAAGATGAAATGATGGTTAGAAACTTGACAAAAGGCCTTCGTTTAACTAAGCAAGGCTTACAACCTTAGTTGTTTTTGGAAATATAGACTCCAACAAAAAGCGTATTTGTGCCACAAAAAAAAAAAAAATTATTGAGGTGTGAGAAAATTCTGCGTGAGAAGAAAAAATCTTCAATTCGTCAAACAAATTTACTAGATTTTATGAAGCCTCCTGGTCAAAATGACTTCTTTTTACATACTTCTTTGCAATATGTATGTATATAATATAATTTGTTATTGTATTATCTATTTAAGATTTTAATACAAACATAATTTTCTTTTAAATTATTAGTTTAATTAGTCTTTGGCCCCAATTAACATTATTCCTACGGGATTGTATGTAAAATTTTACCACAACTTATGCGAATTCGACTTACACGGTTACCGCTCCGTCCCACCTATCGTGTAAGTACAGTGTATCACTGTATATTACTTCAAAATATGTTCTTTACAGTTGAAAAATTATTTTAAATGTCGCAAAGCATGAAATTTGAAAAAAGTACAAACCATCATTATTTATCAGTGCACATTATATTTAGAAATTTGGTCTCAGAATATTGCGTACCACAGTTTGTTATAGGCTGATTCGATGTGCATTATCTTCTGTAAAGAAGGACAGAAATATAAATGTGTAGGTATGAAAGACCTTGAAGCTGGAACAGCATTTGTTGACGCCTAAAAGTCAATTTCAGGATGTGTGAAAGGAAAAAGTGAAGTTGATATAATAAAGAAATTAGTTCTGTAAGATTACGTTCAAGGGAAAAAACTACATGCTTTATAGTTGTAGATGAAGAACAACTGGGTATGTGTAGGTGAGTTTTGCTTACTGCCAAGATTGGCGTGAGAATTATTCTGTATGAATGGTCCCAGTTTTTTAAAATTCTATTGAAATTACTTTCAGTGAATACATTTTGATCTACCAACTTACAGAATCAGGGTTTGGTTTCAAGTGATAAAAATATACACAAACTGTGTACAATGTCCCATTGCATTGCATGTCATATACTCACAAGGTGTAATAAAAGTTTAGAAGTTAAGAGGTGTACTTTCTGTTGTGGTAAATCTTACCTGTGGTCAGTCAGGTAAACTTGCTGAAGTACATGGGATCACTTTTTGTCCAGATGTACTGGCATTTTCAATCGTCATCAAACAGTTGCTACTGGTTGAATTAACTGTACTGAGAGAGGGCAATATTCATAGCCAGCACTCATAAAAAATGAATGAGTATGAAGAATTGATGCTTGGTTTGGGGGTACATGGTTTTTGTCCAAATTTGTTTGCAATTAAAGTGCGTGCTGGGACATATTTGGGAAAGTCTGTTCATAATGTTTTTGAAGAACTTAGGATTGCCATAAAAGTCAACAACTTTCTTCCAGTTTAACTAAACTGCTGAGGAGGCTTCATTTTTTATCTGATTGAATAGGATTAGAGGATGCCAAATGGGAAGAGTATGAGGAGAGCTTTGAGGCCTCATAAATCTAACTTAATCCTACAATACCAAGTCACATATATACAAACCTATAGCTAGTTTATCTTGTGCTAAAACTTGTTGAATAATGTTTAATAACAACATTAGGTTAATAACTATTAAAGTTTATAAATAAATAACATTGGTTTGAGTTAATTCACAACACTTACTAGATGAAAGATAAAATGATTAAAGATAAAATCAGATAAAAAAACGTACAAGAAGAGTGCCCAAAATGATACAGAAAGAACCAGGAGAAGAAACCCGACAATCAAATTCAGAGTTGAGATACACGCTGCCAGAAAAATGGCGAGAGTATTGCGCAGTAGGTTATGCGGAAAAGTTTGACAAAAAATAGGTTATGTGCGGTAGTTGACAAATTTCAAGAACTCTACCAAACAAAATTGGCTATCTACTATGTCTATATATCTTGGGTATAATGAGACACCAAGTTTGTGACAGGCACTATACAAAGTACTTTAAAAGAGGATGACAATGTTTTTTTTTCAAATAATTTAAGATTATTATTGCTTTTATTTTTAAATAGTTCCTTTTTTACCTGATTTTGAAAGGTTTATTCGAGAAAGAATTATCTTTAGTTTTATTATTAAATCCACTTCATGAAGAATCAGCAAGAAAGCCACTATTAGGTTTCTGATAAGATCTATATAGTTTATAGATTACATTCATTTTCTGCCTTTCCTACCTTAACTTTTGTGGTTGATATATTTTGAAGTAACATACACCAGTCATAAGAACTTTTTGTTCTGAAGTATTTGGCAAGTATTTCTAAATATAGTGTGTTACCTGAAATATGTCAACTAAAGGAGATGTAACTCTGCTAGGAAACGGAAAAAATTAATTTCTTCAAATTATTTACATTATTGTTAATATCTCTACTATTGACTGTTTAATGTCAATAGGCTAGGTTTACTGCCAGCATGAAACATGAGGAAGGGTCATGACTAGGGTTTGCTTAGGGCAAGAATGAAATTTTATAGAATTCCCTTCTATCTGAGGGCACTAGTGAAGCTACAAGTTACTACAGAAAAATTATTTTCTGTTATGTGAATGCTGAGTAATTTAAAAATACATAACAATAGTTTAGTGAAACAAATAGTATAGTACAAATAGTTTCTACTAGATGTTCTGCTAATGACAAAGAAAAGGTGAAGGGTTAGGAAAACATGTCCCAACTATTTCTAATGTTAGAGGTCAAGATTAGGTAAAGACTTATATTACACATTTTGTAATGATAGCTGTAACGTTTTGTTTTACTTTCATATTAAATTTATATTATATTGAAATGTATTACTTTGCTGATACTGTAACTTGTAACTTTTAGGTAATTTCCAAAGTAATTTGTTTGAACATGTAATGACTTGCAAAGCATAAAATTATTTTTCATGATACCCAGGAACATTGAAATTTTGAAGACCTTTCCGTAACGTATTTAATATCTATAAGATATAGTACTTTTTATCATAATTTGTTATGCATTTTTGAAAAATATCTTTAAAAAGCAAAATATTTCTTAACACTGAAAATTCAGTGGCAGACGATTATTATTTTAGAAATAAAAGTGTATATTTAAAAAGTGTGTTTGTTTTTTAGATGAAACACACACATACATATATGTATGTATACACACACACACACACACACACTTATATATATATATATATATATATATATATATATATATATATATATATATATATATATATAATACATCTGAATATCTATGTCTATCAAAACCTGTTTTAAAGAAAAAATACACTATATTTACCAACAATTATTATCCAATTCTTTTTGAAGTTTTTAGTGAAGGTTTGTTAAATGCCCAAGTTCAGCTTGGTTCTGGAGAAGTAGAGTTCACAGAATATACGACTATAGTTGGCTTAAAAGCAGGTTTATCATTATTTTTTTATACTTATACTTTTATGTCATTATACTTTTTAGGATTTAAAATATAATTATGAATCACTCAAACCAGAACATTTGTTGAAACAGAAAAACTGCTGATGTTGCTTTACAAGTTCAGAAAAAGTTGTGTTACTAGTTACCCTTGGCTAATAGGCTCTATTTGAAGCAATGCCCCATGACATTGCAGAGCAATAAATTGTTGCCAGGTACGCAACTGTCTGGCACCAGTAACTCTTGTGTCGCTATTAACTTTTAATTATTAGGCTCCATTTGAATCATTGCTCTTATAGCAATGTAACTAGTGGTGTTACTCATCTATTAGCTAGAGTAAAATACTATTAGTTTTTTTTTTATAATCATATAAAATTTTTTGATTTATTTTTATTAAATTTTGTCTGTGTAGTTGAGCGTAAAAAAATAGTCTGAAGTCTTTATTTCAACTTGGATGATTATTCTGCTTATTCATAAAATAATATTTCTAAATAATCTATTATAGGTATATGACATTATGTCTGGAGGTGAACGTAAGAAAAGATCATCTCGGGGAACAGGATGGGAGGAAGCAGGGGCAGAATTTTACCAAGAAAGCTATCCAGGTGATGTAGACCTGGAAGTTTTTCAACGAGACCCTCATCATATTGCTACTTTGCTACCCAGTAAACAGAACAGAGGTGGTGAGTTATTTGTACCTACAACTATAATAAATTTTTATAGAATTTTAAAAATTATTATTAATTAATTATTATACTAATTTTACACTACTTAACTAAGTGAATACATATTGCTTACTTGCTGACGCGTTTCAAAACGATCGTTTTGAAACGCGTCAGCAAGTAAGTAATACGTATTCACTTAGTTAAGTAGTGTAAAATTAGTTTAATCAGTGAATTCAAGATGATTACATCAAGAAACTTTAATTATTATAATTGTTATTAATAATTTACTATTCTGCTCATAATATAGTAAGTAGTAGTAGTAGTCATGGTTAGAATTACAGCTACAGTATGTATGCTTCATCACAAATTAATTCCAGGGCATCAGCACATTTTTTATTAAATAATATTTAATACAACATAGTTTCTTATTACTATATCTAAATCGTTTTCTTATAATTATATCTATATTACAGTAATGTAATTGATGTATGAAATCACCAAAAAGGTTTTAAAAGGAACATTTTTCAACCTTTATAGCTACTAATTCTACTTAAGGTTTTTTTTTGTTTTGTTTGAGTCAATTATTTTTGAAATTATCGTTTACTTCTCAGATTTGTCAGTATCAGTGTTTAAAAACCATTATGAATATTGCTATCTTTTATTACTTATTTCTTATTATGGCTAGTTTGCTATGATGAATATGAGGCCTTAGAAATTGTCAAATATTGAAATTTTTTGTTTTATCAAGTACTATAAAATTTTGCTAAAATATTCTCATTTATTATCTATAATACATGGGGTTTGTATAGTCCCATCCAGGTCATATTCTATAGAAGAATACTTTTATAAAGTATTGTGTTTTACACTCAAGTTAGAGGCTAGTTGAAACTTCAATTTATAACTTACGAAATTTTTGTCAAGAAATTTTTTTTATAAATTACTGTCATGAACAAATAGCATTTTAATGTTGCTGCTACTACTACTATTACTACTACTAGTAGTACTGCACAACGCATACACAAAAACCTTTTTTCATGTAATGGTATTAAATAAGTTATGTAGTAATATAAATTTAACTATATAGTTTGGTGATTATTTTTCTAGCTACCAGTAAAAGACGAACTGAGCCAAAAGCTACTCTAAAACGGCGAACCTCTACTACAAGATCAAGATACAGTACGAATCGTCAAGGCACAACTCAAACCAATGATATACAAGTTTCTATGATGCCAGATTTATCAGGTAGGGCACTAAGAAAGTATACATACATACACACAGCCTTATACATAAATTGTTTTTTTCTATCTTGAACCCTAGCCAGTACTATACACTTATCTACTTTAACTTATATAAAAACATATCTATAGCAGCACATACTATATGTTGGATCTCAAACTACAGAATTAAATTCTAGTGTGTGTGAAAATTTTTGTTAGGTTTTGTGGCTAAGACTACATAGAATTTGAAAAGCACCTCATATACCTAATACGACGTCTGTTCAAAAAATACACGGACTGAGCTTATAAAAAAAAAATTACTTCATTTGGAAGTTACATGTCTGGGTCTCCTTCAAAATACTCTCCTCCCCAACGCACACACTTATCCCAACGGTGTTTCCACTTGTTAAAACAGTCCTGGTACACTTCTTTTGTGATGGCGTTCAGCTCCTTCGTCGCATTTGCCTTAATCTCTGAAATCGTTTCAAATCTTCTTCCTTTGAGGGTTTTTTTGAGTTTTGGGAATAAGAAAAAGTCACAAGGAGCAAGATCAGGTGAGTATGGGGGGGGGGAAAGAACAGTGATCGAGTGTTTGGCCAAAAACTGACGAGTTCTGAGTGCTGAGTGAGCTGGAGCGTTGTCGTGATGGAAAAACCAGTTATCACTTCTCCACATTTCTGGCTTTTTGCGTCAGACGGCGTTCCTCAGATGTTTCAGTACTCAATGTAGGTAATCTGGTTGACTGTAGAGCCTTCAGGGAGGTACTCGTAGTGAACAACATCCTTAGCATTAAAAAAAACTGTCAGCATCACCTTCACATTCGACCAAACTTGGCGAGCTTTTTTGGGTTTTGGGGATGTTCGACTCACCCATTGGGATGATTGGACCTTCGTTTCAATGTCGTAACCATACACCCATAATTCATCACAGGTTATAATTCTTGACAAAAAGTGCTAATCTTCATTTGAACGATCAAGCAGTTCCAGACAAACCCGGCCTCGATTGGCTTTTTGGTTGTCGGTCATCAGGCGTGGCACAAATTTCGTAGCGACGCGGAGCATCTTCAATTTTTTGGTCAAAATCTTGTAACAAGATCCAACTGATATCCCACACTCTTCAGAAAGCTCCCTAATGGTCAGACGTCGATTTTTACGCACCAGGGTGTTGATTTTGTCAACGTTTGGGTCGTCAGTTGACGTTGAAGGACGTCCAGGACGCTCATCGTCATCAGTCGACTGTCGGTCACCCTTGAAACATTCATGCCACTTGAAACATGCAGTATGCTTCATGGCAACATCGCCATAGGCTGTGTTAAGCATGGCAAATGTTGCTGTTGCAGATTTCCCTAGTTTTACACAAAATTTCACAGCAATTCGTTGCTCCTTCAGGCTGTCCATTTTAAAATCCGACAAACGAAAAAAACACTTAACTAAACTGCGTGTAACTCATCAACAAATGAAGATATCTGCGACTGATATACCGTGTTTTAATCAGCTGATTTATACCAACCAAGCGACACCAAGTGGATTCTCCTGAAACTAACTTGAGCCGGGAAATTCAAAATGTCCGCGTATTTTTTGATGTCCTCATATATCTTCTCATCACAATAGAAGATTTAAATTGGAAGTTCATGTAGCTGATTTCACACTTTGATAAAACCTGGAGCTAGAGAAATTCACTTAATTTTTGCTACTAAAACTTTTACTTGCATTTTGTTGGACCCTCCTCACACCAAATATTGAAGAGTATCCCATGCACTCAACACCACTTTCAGTTGAATTATGCTTTATTTTACTTTCACTCTTAAAAAATCTTGAACCCATATTTTCAGCAACGTCTTGAATCCAGTTGCTGAAAATTTACCTTGTTTTGGGAATACTGAAGAAATTAGCCCAGTTAACACCACTAGTCCTGTAAACAAGCTCTGTGAAGAGATTTTCAAGGAAATGCTACTACACAAGATTCCTTTGGTTGTTACATAACTACAATTAAGATTGGATCACACCATTATCACCTAACTGCCAAAATAAATTTGGAACAAATTGTATTAGATATAATAATTTGCAATAACACCTAACTATATCCTGCCTGAAACCACAAAACAGCTGCACACATTTAATGAAGAAATAAGTTTTTTATAACAGATTAAATATCAGTTGACAATAATTTACACAATGTATTGCTCTTTTTTTTACTTACTTTGTCTTTTTTGGGTGGTGGGTCCGGTATCAATTATTTTGGACTATGGGGACTCCACTGTCTTAATATGAAAAGCTTTAGTTGTTCTAACATCCTTTAATGTCAATAGTGCTGCAATTACAAATTGTTTGGTGTACAATTACCATAGATATGAGTTAGAGCAAAACTGTATTAAAAATACTCTTTACAAAAAACCCATTTTATTGTTTTTTTTTTGAATATGTAAATCTTTCTTAAAAATCAAATATAATATTTTTTAATTGATTCCATCTTCTTTTGAGCTACTAGTTTTTTAACTAAAAACACTTGTAAATATGTTACACTTGCCTATAATAGCACTTATTTTTATAATTGTTGAGGACGGCTGTTTCGGGGGATGAGTCCCATTATTACAGTCTGAGTTGACAATGGGACACATATCCCGAAATGGCCGTCCTCAACAATTATAAAAGTAAGTGCTACTATAGCCAAGTGTAATATATTTACAAGTGTTTTTAGTTGATGCTTTATTACTTTCTCAGTGTCATATATAAAAGTATTTTGAAGTATTTTAATTTTATTAGTTTTTGTTATTAATATCTTGGAAACTGTCTAAAGTTTTACAAAGGAAATTATTTTAATAGCCAATTTTAATGAGAAAATAAGTATAGTTTTTAAGCTATAAATATACAATGAATTACATCAGTAACCCAACTGAACTGATATAATAACACCTACATTTGTAATATTATTATTATATTAATGACCATTTTTAAAATAATTTTTTATCACATTTATTACCATTATTTAAAAACCTTTTTTATCAACTTGAATTTGTATTTTATTTCAGAAAACCTATCGAATGAAGAAAGGACATGGGAAGAAATGATGTTAATCAAAGCAATGCCTGTTAGTATGGCTCAGAAAAAAGAACTAAAAGCAAAGCTACAAGTAAGGAACTGTTGCATTTTTAATATTTGTTAACATTTATTCAGTTGTAATAATGTTTAGCGTGAAGAATTCTATTCTTAATAAATAATAATATGGAGCATAACTTAATTATGGAGGGCACATTTTGTCCCAGAATTATTTTAGTATAGGAGTGTATGTAGATTCTCAAGAATCTCAAAGAAATTCATACAATTTAAATAAATTCAAATACAGTAAACTCTCGATTATCCGTGGAATAAGGTGGCCCGGTAACACCAGATAATGAATTCTCCGGATAATCCGCTGTGAACAAAGAGTGTGCAAAACGATCGATAATCGATTATTATACCATAAGTCACACAAATAATGACCCCGGTTAATGCAATTCACAAATAATCTTCAGAGGACAAAATAAATACAGAAAATAATTTAAATGTCGATGTATTTGACGGATTATAACATGTACATTTATATGTCTAACTATTTACAATTCGTACATAAGATATATCAAAAGTAAGTATGTATGTACATATGTAATTTCCTTTATACATGATACTTTCACTTTTTAACAAAAAAATCTGTCACTTTCGTCTGTTTTTCTGTGAGCATTGATTTAGCTTTATAATGCATATGTCACCTCCTAGACTATTTATAGCTGAGATTAGCTGACATTTGTTTACAATCTTATGATACACATTAGGTTTTCGGGGGTCTAAGCATTTTGTCATTGTCTCTTATATACAGTAGTCTGTTCCCACCTCGAGATGGTTCATTCAATCTAACAGGACAGTTATCGTTTATCCTTGCATTATTTGAGAAAGCTTAGTTTTTTAAAATTTTTATGATTGTTGTTTTTGCCGGATATGGTGCCGCGTTGAGTGGTTAAAAAAAAAAATATTGAATCTGATTGAAATAAAAATAGGATATTTGTAAAACAGTGGCAGACCCGGGATAATCCGCAAACTGGTTAATCCGCCCATGGATAATCGGGAGATTACTGTATTTTTTCAAAAAAATTCAAAATGTCAAAAATTGGGAGAGTTTTGCTGTGTTTTGATAGTTTTTCTGTTTTTTATATATGTCTCGTACCTACCAAGCCACTCTAAGTTTACAATAAAACTGTTGTATTACTGGCGCTTTATAAGGTCTGCTATACCTCAGCTGCTACTAGCCAATCTACGTACTACGCAGTAACAGTAGTAACAACAGTTATACTTAAATTCATATATACTTAACAACACTAGATACTCAATGAACTTGATAATTGGCAGTGAGAGACTGACTAGAATAGGTTAGCCATAGGACAAGTGTCATTCGAACGACTAGAATTACAAGAAAACCAATGTTTGCAGATAGTCATTGATCTCCCCTCCTCTTCACTCGCCGCTCGAAGATCAGAGCGGAACTTGAAGTCGTTCTGAAATTAGAAGGTTGTCTGAACCAAATATTTGGTGGATTTAAGGAAAGACCTTTAGTGTAGGTGGAGGCTTGAAGAATCTTGAAGCCATCATTTAATATTTTGTTCAGCTTCTATAAGCCTGAATGGTAATCTGTAACTAAAGACAGTTTGTGATCTTCCATATATACATGTATGTGTGGTATTTTGTGTTATTAAGATATTTTATTATTTTGTTGTTTGGTTTGTATGTGGAGTGGAGTGTAAACAATGTTTTAACACCAACCAAAGTAAACAACTCTACTGGAAATATCTCAACTTAAACATCAAACTTCAAAACTGCATTAACAGGATAACTTTCATTAAAAAATGCATATCTCAACATTACAAGAAAATACGCTAAACTATACATAAGAAATAAACTAAATACCATCATTAACAAAGCAAAAAAATAGCCGAGTTACACATTATTAAAGAAAATATTAAATCTGCTTACCATAAAAAAAGGCAAATTAACCTACTACACAAAACAACCAATTTAGAAATTATGAAAACCTTTGATACACTTACACCTATAATACACGAAAAGATACAACAAATCATAAAACACAAAATAAATACAAAAATGAACAACAACAAAAATTTAAAAAACAACATAACCTAAAACTAGCCTGAAAACAAATAAACACCCAAACCACACCCCTAATAACAAAAAATTCATAAACCTAACCAAAATACAATTCACTAAAAATGAAAAAATAATAAAAACAAATGCTTTCAAATATAACCTACCCAATTTTAACAAAAACCAAAAATAATAAAAAAGCTAATAGTTGACACAGAATCTAACATCCATAAAATTACCCACCAAAACACAGAACACATAAGAAACAGCATTAATAATAATATTAACCTAATAAAAACCCAAAAGAAACAAAACAATATATAATCAAAAAAGAAATTATGGAATTCAAAGAAAAACTAAAAAATAACGACTATATAATATTAAAATTAGATAAAACAAACACACCAGGAATAATTGAAAATACCAAATATACCAATTCAATGACTAACCACATAAAAGATAATAAATACGAACAAATCCCAGACCCAACTAACAAATACCTTAATACAATAAAAAACCTAATAATAACACACAGAAATACCCTAAACTATAACAATAAATTAAAATACCACACAAGACTGTACCCTTTCAAACCATGTGCACCAATATTAACAGGCATACCTAAAATCCAGAAACCCAACACACCATTTAGACCACTAATAAATTTCAAAACAGCACCATCTTACACAATCGCAAAAATACTAGACAAAATAATAAGATCTAAAATACATATCAACAACACATAGAATATAAAAAACGGATACAAATAAATTAATAAAATAAAAAACATAGAAACAAACAGCAACACAAAAATAATTAGTTATGACACAACCAACATGTACCCTATTATCCCAATAGAAGAGACCATAGAAATAATAAAGAACAAACTAATACACAATAACAAGAAAACACAATAAATAGTATTATTACACTAATCAAACACATATGTAACCAAAATTACTTCCAATTTAACAATAAATACTATAAACAAACAACTGGACTCCCCATGGGATCACCCATATCATCAGTCATGTCAGAAATATATCTATAACACTTTAAAGAAACAATAATTAAACCTATACTACACACACACATAACATTTTACTATGGACAAGATACGTAGATGATATACTTGCAATATACCAACCTACCACTTACAATGAACACATCATAATACTAAAGAAATTAAATACATACAAGGAAAACATACAATTCACCTTCGAAACAGAAATAAACAGAACAATTAACTATAATGATATTACATTAAATATAGACGATAATAAAATAGAAACTACAGTACACAGAAAACTAACTTCCAACAACAAATCTAACCACCCCTGGACACACAAAATTCACTTACAGTAACCTGATAAATAAAGCAATAAAATACACACAAGATAACAAATAAAAATTAAATGCAGAATTAGATAACATTACAAAAATAGCAATAAAAAATTGATACAACAAACACCTTATAAAAAACATATACAATAAATTTACAAAAAAAACCTAACCTCAACACAACACTACAACCTGAACACAAAAGTAATAATAAAAAATCTACCTAAAATATATATACACTAATAACAAAATAGAAAAAATAAATATATACAACAAAGAACACTACACTTCAACATACAAACCAAACAACAAAATAATAAAATATTTTAATAACACAAACCACTAAACAAATACAGAAAAAAACAACCTATCTGGAATATACAAAATTACATGTAACGACTACTACGCATTTTACATAGGGAAAACCACCAGATCATTTAAAATAAGATTTGAAGAACATTACAGAGCATTCAAAAATAAAAATGCAAAAGCATCAAATGTAGCAGCACACCTAATATCACATAAACATGTAATAAAAAATTACGAAAATAAGCTAACCATACTTGAAATAAATAACCCAATAGAACTAAACTCAGTAATTATTAAGATCAGCGACTACCGCTCCAATCGGAAATTTTTTTTTCCTGATCAATTTGACCTTCCTGAACAAAAGTCTGAAGTCTTTTTTTACTGCAAACACTTTTTTAAAAATATATATAACCTAACTTGTTAAAAATATAGTCTAAATGACGTTGGTTATTTTTTTATTATAAATTACTTGCTTTAATGTGTAGAACACGAATATCAACTTTTTTCTGCAGAAAATACGAAAAGTTACTTTTTTCACATTTTATGCATTTTGTTATGCTGTAATGGCATGTGGGCATATAGCGTAACCGAGCTTACAGTAGCTACAGCGCACTGCACTACGTCTAGAATTGGTTATAATTTTATACAACATTACTGTATTCCTATAATAAAATATACCTACAAACTATCCAATCAGGATAGATTCAATTATAATTTTATTCAATATTGCTATCTACCTATATTAAAGTATACCTACGAAGTATCCAGTCAGGATAGATTTGGTTGTAATTTTGGTAAATATTTAGACTTATTGCCGATGCAGAATGGTTATTGGTTATGGCCGGTTCACGCCATACATGCTATTACAGACTAACATAAAAAATGTGCAAAAAATGTAACTTTTTGTATTTTTTGCAGAAAAAAGTTAATATTCGTGTTCTAATGTTAGCAATGTCAAATGAATCAGGAAAAAATGTTTGCCAATTGGAGCATTAGTAAGCACTAAAGTCAGCTCAGGTTAGGTTATTTTTTATAATGTAAATATGTGTTTGCAGTAAAAAAATTTCAGATTCGTGTTCAGCAAGGTCAAATTGATCAGAAAAATTTATTTTTGCCGATCGGAGCGGTAGTCGCTGATCTTAATAATTACTCTAAACTCACTAGATTAATACCACATCCATAAAAACATACACAAAAATTTAATGAACCTACAAACAACATATGCAGACGACGTACTATTCAAAAACTTTATACATGCGGCTTAAGAAGAAACATGTATGACATCAACAAATACCAACATCACAGACCCAACAGCAACACCAGAAAAATAGAGAATATTAATTCAGTGTTTCGACAATCAAGTGACCGAAAGATGCCTCATCACATAAGGTAAAATTATTGCACTTAATGGTGGAAAAAATTGTTTACAATTAATAATAATAACTTCATAAAGTCAGTGCAACGGAAAAATAATGGACAATGTGAAATATATATATATATATATATATATATATATATATATATATATATATATATATATATATATATATATATATGAAGGTACATATATGAAGAACAACGTAAAATATCAATATATATATATATATATATTCGACAATGGTCAAGTGACCGAAAGGTGCCTCATCACACAAGGTAAAATCGTTGCACTTTATGGTGGATAAAATAACAACATAGGTTATTCAAATACAAGAATATTTATTAATTTATATCCAAAGCTTTTCGTTGGTAAACAGTACCAACATCATCAGGAATGAAAATTACAATAATGTAAGCTATAGGCCTAAAACATATGTTAAATTAGAAATAGAATTGTTGCTAAATTTATACAAATTGCCAAATTTATTTTGTTGCTGTAACATTATAGACATTGAATATAGTATCAAATTTAGAATGTATTTGTATTTGTTATTTGTTCTTTTATTAATTTGTTATTATTATTGTGTTTATATGTTTCGAATGCTTCATATATATTCATTCTTAATCCCTTATTAATTTCTTTTATAAGTTTCATATTTTCAATATTTGAAAATTGGTGCATATTATTAATACAGTGATTTGCAAAATTTGATTTATATATTTCTGGATTAATATAGTCATTCAAATGTTCTTTTAAATCCAGAAATATATAAATCAAATTTCGCAAATCACTGTATATTAATACATATACAGTATTAATAAGCGCCAATACAGAAATAAGCACCAAAGCAGAAATAAGAAATTTTTTTTTCCATTTCAACCGAAGAAATGTAGTGTTGTACAGGCAGCTCACAATGGCATTTCCAGGAAATTGTTTATTTTCAGCAGGAGGGTCAACAAAACCAAGAATGATAGGCGAAACACATGTCGGCAATTGACTGCATGTTATAGTTCGGTTCAGTTAACACGTTCAGCATGGCTAGCGTTCCGGCACGCTCTGGGTTTCCTTACAGATGCGCTCCCAGCTTATTTCCTTAGATACGGCGAGCAAACCGGCACGCTCACTCCCAGGCTAATTGAAACTTCTCTAGTGTTGATATCTATATAGAAGTTTGATTTTTACGCCAGTGCTTTAAAAGAGTTTGGAGAACATTGTGCCTGAGTTGTTTTTAAATCCGACCACCCCAAGTTAACTTTTGATACTTCAACTGAAACAATGATTCAGGAAGTTTTATGAACAGATTTAATGTGGTTTATTTTTTATATTTCAATGGTTTTTTTAGTTTGAACCATTTAATGCGGCAGAATATCCGGTAAAATCAACGATCATAAAAATTAACCAAGTTTTCTGAACTAACTCAGGAATAAACGATAACTTGTCTTGTTAGAGTTAATAAACCAACTGGAGGTGGGAACAGGCTATTGTAAATATGAGTCATTGACAAAATGCTTGGACGCCCGAAAACCTATTGTGTCAACATAAGATTGTAGTAAACCAATGTCAGCTTATCTCGGCTATAAATAGTCTCGGACGTGACATATGTATTATCTTTGTCTCCATTTACATTATGATCTCTGAAACACTTGGCACAAAAAGAAACATTCTGAGTGAAACCTTGAGTGCTTATTTTAGTATGTAATATATTTTAGTAGTAGGGTCTTTAGTTTTGTATATAAATTTTCTTTTTTCTCTGTCTTTTTTATTGTGTTTTCTTATTTGTCATACAGTAATTTATCATTTGTATTATTTCTTTTTTTAAATTGTGACCCGATAAATAAAACAATATTTTAGAGTCTAATACACTTTTCTGATTTCACCAATAAAAATGTATATGTTAAAAATAAAATTGAGATGAAAACAACGGGGTCGATAATTAGATGCTACGACAGGCTATGCAACGCGCATGGCGTTTCACTGCCATCAGAGCTGGAAGTTAAGGAAAAACAGGCAGTAGTTTAATGAAATCACCAATATCGCGGCAGTGTTGAAAGTGTTAATAAATGTAATACGGTTAATAAATAATACAGTTACTAAATTATGGCCTGCTGAGTTTGCTTCGATTAAATTCCACTACGTTCAAGTCATGCTTCCTGAAAATGAATTAGTGAGTGTACTTATTTACCAGTAAGTTTTCATAAGCATTAGATTACTTATCATAATAGCCTATACAGAGTAGACCCTATGAAAAATATTGAATTTGGATATCTAATACAATGAAGAAACATAAAACATTTTTAACAACTTGAATTTCAAATAAATTGAGACTTTATAAAGCATTATCCTATATTAACATTGGCCTATTACACTAACTACGCTCGCGATATTATACTGTATCCCTTTTATTACTGCAGGTAGTGCGATATGGGTAAGATGGGGTGGGAGCATTCTTTACAACACAACCTCTCAATAACGAATACCTCTCTACAACGAATTTTTTCTCTGGATAATCGACTTCGTTATACAGAGGTTCGACTGTATATATTTATATATATATATATATATATATATATATATATATATATATAGATTTTTTGGACTAGGAGACTGACAGACTTACCTTGGTAAGAGTCCACACTGTAGTCTTGAAATAGAAACACATAAAAGCACTTAAACAATGATATATTTCAACCACACAGTGGTCTTTATCAATCGAAGAGAAAACACAAAAAGAAATATGAGAGAATGAAATAAAATAAATATAAGTTGTAATCACAGATTGTGTAAACTTATATTTATTTTATTTCATTCTCTCATATTTCTTTTTGTGTTTTCTCTTCGATTGATAAAGACCACTGTGTGGTTGAAATATATCATTGTTTAAGTGCTTTTATGTGTTTCTATTTCAAGACTACAGTGTGGACTCTTACCAAGGTAAGTCTGTCAGTCTCCTAGTCCAAAAAATCTAAATAATCTTTACCAACCAAAACTAACCTAAAAAAAATATATATATGAAGTTAATATATTACTATGTAAGTAATTTTATCCACCATTAAGTGCAATATAAACATACACAACAACTTAATGAATCTACAAACAACATATACAGAAGACGTACTATATAGAAATATCATACACACAGATCAAGAAAAAGTGCGCGTTACGTCAACAAACACCAACTTCACAGACCGAACATCCACAACAGAAAAACATCAGTGATTCGACAATGGTCAATTGACCGAAAGGTGCCTCATCACTCAAGGTAAAATTATTGCACTTAATGGTGGATAAAATTACTTACATAGTAATATATTAACTTCATAAAGTCAGTGCAACGGAAAAACAATGGATAACGTTAAATATATATATATATATATATTCTTGATATTTAACATTATCCATTGTTTTTCCGTTGCACTGACTTTATGAAGTTAATATATTACTATTTTTGAGTAATTTTATCCACCATTAAGTGCAATAATTTTACCTTAATCAGAAAAAAAAATCAGTGATTCGACAATGGTCAAAGACCGAAAGGTGCCTCATCACTCAAGGTAAAATTATTGCACTTAATGGTGGATAAAATTACTTAAAAATAGTAATATATTAACTTCATATATATATATATATATATATATATATATATATATATATATATATATATATATACAAAGTATTGAAAAAGTCCTATAATTCCTGTATTGGGGCAAAACGATCTTGTCTGGCTCTTCTTAGTTAAGTTTCGTGGTCATTGAATCTAAGACAACTCACTAAGAATACAAATTGTTTTCACTCATAGTGGCTTTTTCCCTTTCGTCAGAGTATTGTGAATTTAATAGCTCCTAGTAATGAGAGTATCTGCGAGTGACACATCATTCATAATCGAAGCATCTGTAGCCTATGCATGTTCATGGATTGTAACACCTTGGACCGATTCTAGATTCTGGTCCATGGCATAAGGAGGATTACAATATATTTAAATAACACTTTTAATCGTCGAAACTACAGTATCTTCCTTCATTTCCATATAGTTAATATGTTCGAGGTCTTCATCATCGCCACTGCCAGTGTTTTCTTCTTGTTCATATTCCGGGTCACTAAGGTTTTCTTATCCAGAAAAATATGGTCTTTTGTCCTCATCATAATTGCTTTCACTATCACTGTTTAATAGCTCTTCATTTAGGTAATGCTCAATGTCTTTTTTGTCTTGTTTTATCCAAATGCATTTTGAAAGTCACAATTCACACATCACTATTTATTAGGGATATACTGTGGTTAAATTGAATAATAAATACATATTTCAGTTACCAAGTAATCATCCTCAGAGAGATAACATACAAAGACTTCAAACCAATCTTTGTATGTTATCCCTCTGAGGATGACTTCAGACTTTCAGTTACTTGGCAACTGAAATGTACATAAGGGTGTAATAAAGAAAGCTTGTGGTTAAGAGGTTTTTGTGTATTTATTAATTCACACATCATTAAAAAAGTAAGCATTCATACTTGAGTCGATGAAATATACACATATGAAGTCACCAATATGATTACAGAAAAAATAAGGTTTGATCTACTAGACCACTCAATATAAATGAAAAAATTAAATTAACGGTAAATGTTAGTCTCAGAGGCTGAAAACTCACATATACTATTGACACAGTAGGGCAAGCAAGACACACCTCTGCACACGCAACTGGGTCGGTGGGCACTGATTTGGCACAAGCTAAGGGGAGAGTGGAGAAATTAATAGCAAGAAATTCACAAAACAAAACTGAATCTTTTGAACACGTGATAAGATCAGTCGTGTTGACATTAATGATGTTTGCATAAGACTACCTCATTAGAGTAACAGCATGACAAATGGAAGTCGCCAATGTGAATGATGGTTCTTAAAACTCAATTCGTCAATTGAGGAGCTTCTAACAAAATTTAAACTATTACTAAAGTGATCTTCTTCCAGTTTTGCTATAAATTATGTATGATTGAATATGAAGTAGGGAACTGGGAAAAAAGCAAGGTTAAGCTGGAAGAAATAATAGATTTCTGTATATAATATCAAGTTTATTACCACTGCAGAAAAATACTACCCAATAATATTTTCTTATTGCCAAGTCCTTATTTGATTTTAAAAAATTCTTCAAAATTGCTTTTACAATAATTTTTAAAAATTATATAGCTTTTTAAAAATAATATGTATTATTTAAAATAAAAGTATAAAATTATCTAAAGTAATTTTTGTTGTTTAGAGTGCAGATACTTTCCGACTACAAGGTTTAAAACAATTCAAGTGGCGAAGAAGAAAAATGTGGGAACACTTTAAAACTCGCTGGAAAGAAACATACGCAAAATTAGAACTCTGGAGATATAGTTTGAAAAAAATAGAAGGATATTTTGGGACAGGTGTGGTTGCTTTCTTTTTATTTGTGAAATGGTTAATGTTTTTAAATTTGACTATTACTATGATGATAGTGACATTTATACTTGTACCAACATTATTTATGTATGCACCTGACCCACAGCCTTGTGAGTATATCAATGAAACTGTTGTCAGCATGCAGTGTTGTTCAGAAGCTTACTTTCATAACAGAACACATACATCTATCTCTCTTATTGACTTTGTTCAAGGAACTGGTTGGATGGAGACAACATTTCTGTTTTATGGAATTTATCCGAATTCGGTTCTTCATAATGGTATTATTAATTATAATTTACGATTAGCATATATTTTAACAGCAATTGCATATTTTCTTATTAGCTTTACGGCAATACTGAAGAGTGCTGCACATGGGTTTAAGGAACGTTTAATTGAAGGAGAGGGACAGTTTTACCAGTATTGTAATATAGTATTTGGAGGTTGGGATTTCTGCATTCATAATGAACAATCAGCTACTATTAAGCACAAAGCCTTATTCTTGGAAATCAAAGGTAGCCTAGAAAGTGAAAGACGAGAAGAAGAGAAACGCAATAGATCAAAAGACGAGCGAATTAAATTGATGGGTATACGCACTTTAGTGAATTTATTGGTTTTCACAATATTAATTCTTGCAGGCTTATTGATTTACTTTGTTTTCCAATTTTCTTCAAATTCAATCAGGACAGGACAGTTTAACAATAAATTACACAAGTTAATTTTAGAATTTGCTCCATCAATTTGTATTGTAAGTTTAAATTTAGTTGTACCATTAATTTTTAACTATCTTGTTACATTTGAACATTACAATCCAATTTACATTGTTCGTATAAGTTTACTACGCACTATATTGCTTCGTTTGTCTTCTTTGATAGTTCTATTTACTTCATTACATTTGTTAATCAGATGCAAAGCTGAAGAAGATGAATGTGCAAACTCAGATTGCAAAACGCCATTATGTTGGGAATCTTATATTGGTCAACAGCTTTATAAGCTATTAATCTTGGACACAGTTTCAAATATTATGGTTACTTTCTTTGTCAACTTTCCACGAATGCTTCTTGCTAAACATATAAATTGCCGTTTGGCTAGATGGTTAGGCTCTCAAGAATTTGAACTTCCTAAACATGTTTTAGATGTAGTTTACAGTCAGACTCTTTGCTGGTTTGGAAGTTTCTACGCCCCACTCTTGCCTGCAATAGCAACTGTTTTATTTTGTATAACTTTTAATGTTAAAAAATTTTCATGCCTAATCAATTGCTCCCCTTCAACCACAATTTACCGAGCCTCACGATCAAATTCTATGTTTATGTCAGTTTTATTGATATCATTTGCAGCCGCAGTTGTACCTTGGGCTTACACAATAGCAGAAATAACACCATCTAAATCATGTGGTCCATTTAGAGGTCAACCAACTGTTTGGTGGATTATGGAAGACACTTTTAAAAATCTGCCGTCATGGATACAATCGTTAGCTGATTTTTGTACAACTGCTGCCTTTGCTATACCATTATTTATAGTTCTAACACTGTGTTTGTATTATTACTATGCAGTAGCCGTAGCCAATAAACAGATGGTAACTGTTTTAAAGAAACAGTTGGTTCTTGAAGGACACGACAAACAATTTTTACTAAACCGTTTGAGTGCTTTTATAAAGCAACAGCAAGAACGTCATAAAGCTGCAGCTAGATCTGTTGATGTTCCAAACTAAAAAACTTGTGATGATATTGTAATTGGTGCCAAAAATAATGTACATATTGCGTGATAAGATCATGCTATGCCAAAGTAATATAAGCTTAAATGTTGTGTTCTCATATTTGTGTATATAACGTAGTTTGCTATATTTAGCTCCTAGAATTTAACCAGTTTTATACAGATTAGAGTGAAGGTATATTTTATCTTGTAAAATTAAATAATTGATGCTCTTTTGTATGTAATTTAGTAGATATTTAATTATTTATTGTTTACGCACAGTTTTAACAGTGAAATGCTATTAGTCAGATTATAGATTTTTTAAGCTTAAAATTACTTCAAAAATATTTTGCACAAGATGAAAAATTAAAAAATTGTTACATAAATTGGTATTTCGTTAAAAAAATATTTGCAAATATTTAGCATTTGCTCAAAACTACCCGTAAAGATTTTCTATTATTAAATTATTTTTCAGATGTTAAATTATAAACTATTGTACTGCTCAGTCATATAGTTGATAGCTGTGAAAGTAGAGCAAAAATTCTATATTAGTTAATATTTTATTCTAATAAAGATATTTTCGTACATTTCTTCTCAAGAAAAACTATGAAAACTTACATGTAAAAGGGTTGCTAAATGTAAAAGGGTTACCTTTATTAAATATACTATTAGTTTATAAAAAATATTTTTACGGTTTTCATAAAGTGATTTGTCCATTATTATTGTTTGAAATCGTGAAAAGAGCTACTTTTAAGCTACTAATAAGTTATTTTTATTATTACTTGTAAAGCTATAGTTATTTTTATAATAGATAAAGGAAAAGGTAATTTAATTCAAAGGTTGAGTAACGTATTAACCTTTATAATAACATTGTTTGATCTCTATTTTATTTGAAGTTTTTAATTCTACACATATGTATATGAATAATAACAACTTTATATTATAACTTATATAGAAAGTTACTCTTTAAATAAGACTAACTTTTAATTGTTTGTCACCTATAATTGATTCTTGTTCTAATATCTTATTTATTAATCATATCATATAAACTTGAGTATTGTAAATGTTTTTGTCTGAGTTAAAAATGTCACCCATCCCCTGAAACAGTCATCTCAATCCTTGCTATTAAAAAAGTACCTATAACGTTTTATTTTTGTTATTGTAAGGTAATTCAAGTCTTTTTCAGTTTATAAATTAATTACATGTATCTTCCAAATGGGTTTTATTAGAAGGTTTATTATATATTTGTTTTAAAGATATCTTTAATAAACTGAAATTTGTTTCCTTATTAGAATGAAATTTTAAATAACTTGCTACCATAACATAAAAATAAATTTAGGATTGTGGTACCTAATTTGGAAAACATCAAGGGCTTAGTATGTACAGTTAACATTTACTAAGAATCATAAATTTAGAACAGCCATACTTATTTAATTCAGGTTTACTTATAAACTTGGAAAACAACATAATATAACAGACTCATCTTGAAGTTGGTTCACTAAACAATAAAATTTAAACCATTGCTAAATCATATATTTAGGATTATAAATTTACTATTCATCTTTGTTATTCTATAAATAGAAAAACAACCATTTCTATATATCTACAGTTTGTTTCTACATCTGTAAAATATCTTCAATAATATCGCATTATATATTACACAGTTTAATTAAGAATACATAATTTTTAAAATTAATTGTCTTTTTATAATTTTTCAAGCGTAAAGTGGCTCTTTTAGATGTTTTATATTAATTGCATAATCTAAGGTTGTTATTATCAAGAAGCAGGCATTTATTATAAGTAATTTTGAAAACATTCTCTTGAGATTAAAAAAGAAATGGTATTAATTTTGTAACAGTATTTTACTTTTTTAGAAAATATTGAAAAAACTACCTAGTCATTAGTGTAATTAATTGTCATTAAAAATTAATTCCTTTATACACACCATCAAAATAGGTTTGTGTTATTTTACTTAAGTTAAAATTTGTATGTACTTGTATCAGGTCTTGTAAAATGATTAGGGTAGTGGGGATATGTTGAAGAATACATTGATGATTTCCAAATGTTAAAATAAATTGACAGTTCTTAAGATAATCAAGTTGCTTAATGGTTATAAGAGTTACAGTTTTATTGTTATTTACTGCTACTTCTGACTAGAAAATATTTGTTTAAATCTCTTTTGCAATAAATTATTTGACTTCAACAATTGCTTTGAAAAGTTGAAAGGCAATTTAAATAAATTGTAGAACTATCAAAAGATGTTTCAAACTAAAGAATAGCTCAGGTAACTGCAAGTTCTAAAGGATATCTGAGGGGTTCTAAACTATTTAAATTCAATATAATTTACTTCTGTTGTGCTGCCAAAACCACACTATTATTTGATGGCTAGCTAAATGACTATAATTCTAATTAAAGGTTTCAAGAAAATATGACAGATAAGTGTATGTTCTAACCTCTTCAATATTAACTTCTTCAATATCTAACCTCACAAAGGGATTGCAAAATTACAATTATTTGTTATCACATTGATTGGTTACTCTCATAATGAGGTCATTAAATCTAGTACAATACAAATTTTGCCTTTCACACTGGATTATTTTTTATTAAATAATTTAGGATTGGTCTCAGATCTAAATTGTCGAATACACTTTGATGTTTATTCAATATAGCAACATTGTTCAACCTCTATCCAATGGGCAAGGAGCACTAAATGGCCTCTCAGCTGAAGCAGAAGTCAAGAGCGCAGTATAAAGGAGTTTGTTTATTTACAAAGTTCTGGAAGAAGCTCACAAATTGTGTTGTCCATTAAAAGCTTCCTTATATCTTGCACAGAGAATCTCTTGTGAAGTTTTGAGTGTTCATGTGATCTAAATCTCGTATAAGCTTTTTTTCAGTTTGAAAAACCGGGATGAATAAAACCAGCCTCTTTTTTCTTACTAAATTTTGGTAATCCTTTACTGCCTGCTTGTTTACAGGTCTTACAGAATACTTTACCAATAGCAGTGTCCCATTCAATCCATGTGAAAGATGTAATCCAAAACGCTGAGTCACCATCTCAGTACGGTTTTATATAGTTGACTGTTGTACATTGCTAAGTGACTGTCCCAGCTCAACTGGTCACTATTCATTTTAATTAGTCAGTCAGGATGTCTTTGGTTGACATCCGTCTGTTGTTTTGTTTGTGTCTACGTTTTGTTGTTCAGAAATAGCTTCTAAAAAAAAGAAAAACTAGTAGTCTTATCATTACCAGATAAACTAATTATAGATAAATCAGATAAAGACGTTACAGGTAAACAGTTGGCCGAGATGTATGGTGTTGGACAAGCTAAAAAACTATTTTTCCATTAATTTAAATAAAATTATGTGAAATTAGAATTTAACAAATTACATAAGTATATCATAGTTAACAACTTGAAGAATATATGCATTTACACCACATGAAATATCAATAAGTGTAAAAAAAAATCACCATGGGCCAACGCCGGGTTCTTTGACTTGTGTAGTTCGCACATTTCTGATCCACACCATCAACTCCCCCTTTTGTCATGTTGTAGAAAGATATTATTTCAGGCTTACCTGATTCATCATCAATAGCAGGGATGTGATGCATTGATGAAATTAAAATCACAGCTTTCGATTTCTTTGGAACATATGAAAGAAGGTTAAGTTCTTCAGTATATCCATATAGAGAAGATTTTTCTTTACAATGTTTGAGTGGTTGAAACTGATTTGGAATCTATCTTTTTTTCTTTAGAGTGCCAACATAAGTAAGATCTCTTTTAAGAAGTTCCTGTACAATTTCAATCGAACTAAACCTATTGTCAGCTGTAATATTACGCCATGTCCCTTCAATTGGCTTTACCAGTTTATCACTGCTTGGAAAGGAATGAGAAGCTTTTTTTCTTCATCAGATAATGTTTTACTGTCAGATCCTTTTCCACAATAGATGTATCCATTATAAACATATGTGTCCTTGCGTCTGTCATGCATAAAACCTTCAAGCCGTACTTGGCAGGTTTCTTAGTCATATATTTTGAAAGAACAACGTCCACGAAAAAGAGCTAGCACTTTGTTAACACACATTGTTGGTCCTGGAGAGTAAAGGATTTGAGAGTTCTTTATAAACTTATTGAATAAAAAGGCCACTGCAGCTGCAGGATCATCCTTCTCTCTTTCTTTGCAGTCATCCAGGTCATCAAACCGCAGAGCTATTAACAAAAACAGAAATCTATTCATACTCATTGTGCAGCAAAAAATGTCCCGCCCTGTTCCATCAGTTGCAAACATGCTGTCAATTGACTCATTACTGGATTTGAATATGGCTGTATAAATCAAAAGCCCAATAAAGGCTTTTAGTTCTATTAGGTCTAAGTCCTTCAGATAAAACCATGTAATTTACTCTGTGAGAGGTAATCTTCTTGTTTGTCCACTTTATTACTTCCCCCAACATATCATTTGTGGAGAGCAGACCCCATACTACATTAGGAGAAGGTTTATTTCCCAATGCCTTTGCTTTTTGTTTGAGTCCAGGCAGTTGAGTAACGATATTGTGCCTTCTTGTTCTTATATTCGCTGGAGGATTTTGTTTCCTCCATTTAAACGGTTCTTTATTTTTTGTTTGCTCACCATAGAAGAAATGTTCATCACTATTTGAAGGAGGTTGAAGAGAATACTGAATATGGGCCTGTTTACGAGGAGGTTCATATACATCTTCTTCATCACCACATTCATTGTCAGTGTCATCGGCTTCCTACTCAGATCCAGAATCGTGATTGCTATGAACGATGTGCTCTTCGCTTTCATCGCTGTCATAAGGATCTGTATTATCTGCTTCAGAAGGAGGTCTCCTGTAATACTTCAAAAACCATTTCTTCCAGTTCATGTTCGAAATATTGTCCACAAATATTCAATTTTTTCACACCGGGTCTACCAGATAATGGGCCAGGTAGATTGTTATCAACTACCTCCATTTTGTATAGACAAAAATGTTATTATACTATGTCTTACCCCAAACGCAGATGTAAATAGAAAACACACAAAAAATGTTACTCAACTAATATCATGTATCTCACAGACGTAACGTGTTACAAATATGTCAATGGAAAGAACAATTTATGGAACAAAAAAAAACCCACTTTGACAACACAAAGAACTTAACTTGACTGAAAGGTAGTGGGAGCTGCAATATCTGATAACAGCTTGGAAGGGAGATATACGTTTTTAATTTCGCCAATGTCTCACAGACATACGAGATCAGTTAAGGGTTAACTTGGATATTTGCCAGCATTTTCCTAATTTTATTATTCTATTCAAGTTCTTTAAACCTAAATATCTTTTCCAGAGTCCACCTATGGGTTAATTTTTTTGTATTATTCAGTTTTCGCAACCATTTTTCATTATGATGATGCTTAAAGATAGTGATTGATATCAACCCAGCTAACCGAGTTTTAATTTGTCACATTAATTTCTTATTCATTGTGTAGTATTTAGTTTGTCAAAAAATTAATTTTCATACTAGTTTCATCTATATTACATATGTTAACACACACACACACACACAAACAGGGTGTCTAGTGACAGGGAAAACCTGGAAAAGTCAGGGAATTTTAAGATTCTGGAAAATTCAGGGAAAATTTTAAAAAATCGGGAAAATATTTATTTTGATTAGAAACAAAGCTAGTGGCCATTGCTCTCGAATATTTGGTATTGTAAGCCAGCGGGCTGGTTTAGGAGCAGGGCAGTCAGGAAATAACACTTCTTTATTTAGATGCCCATTATTTATTTGATAAACCCATTGCTATGACTTCAGGACTTATGTCAATAAATATTAAATGTGTCGAGTTGGTACAGCTGGAAAGTTTTAGCATGAACCGTGGCCTTGGGGTGCGCAGTGGTTCTGTTATCATATGGACGGGTGGGGATAACAGATAACTCAGTCTGTTTCTGACCACACAGAACGCTGTGTAAACATTCGTAGCCAGCTATTTGTCTAGACTCGTGATAGTATGTGTTTTATTTGACGGTGATTATTTTTACACTGTTTATTTCAACATGGAAGGTTCCGGTTTTCATTGCCGTAGCGGGCAATCACGTCATGCAGATGTCGTCATTAAATCCCCTCCTTCCTTAGGATAAATATAAACTGAAAGATGAAGTGACCGAAGCAGAGATTATATGGTGCGCGAATTTAGTAATGCAACACTTCTTTACTCAATGCAGAAGGTAGTGTGTGCCTCTTTCCAAGGATGTTCCCTGATAGCACCATTGCACAGAACATGAGATTGCGGAAAGATAAAATTTCCTATAGTGTTGTATTCAGTTTATCAAATTATTTTAAAGACCTGTCACTGACATCATTAAATTCAAATTCTAACTATGTAATTGGCTTTGATGAAAGTTTAAACAAAATATCACAAAGAGCCCAAATGGATTTGAGTGTTAGGTATTGGGATGCAGAGACGGATGAAGTGAAAGCTTGATATTTTGGTTCTGTGTTCCTTACAGACACAAAAGCAAAAGAGTTACTCAATTCGTTCTTAAAAGGTGTTCAAAGTCTGGATTTATCCAAGATCCTTCAGATATCAATTGATGGGCCCAATGTAAACTGGGCTTTCTATAGACATCTAAAAGAGGAAAAGTCAGGGAAAACTCAGGGAATTTCTTCAAGCTATTTTACTAGACACCCTGACAAATATATACATACATATATATGTGTGTGTATAACTTATATCAAATCTTCTTCCATAATAATCCACAAGAAATAGTTAGTAATGATTATTCTTGAGTATGCGTATTTATTCAGATCCATTGTTTAAGTATATTTTTTTAATATTTATATAATTAATCCTGAAATTATTAACAGCTTTTAAATTACTAAATCATAAATTTGCATGAAATCTTCAAAGACTAAATATATGCACGTTTCATCTTTAAGGCATGTGCCAAAAAGTATCTATATGGTATGTCCTGAATGAAAACTATATGATCTTTTGTTTTTTTAAAATTGTTTCCATAAGGATTGTTTGTAAAGTAAACCACACTATTATTGTTTAATCTGTGTAGTAGATGGTAAATGTCAGAGTTGCAGGGATTTTGTTTCTGGTGGTAGTGGCAGTACCACCATATATATATATGAAGTTAATATATTACTATTTTTGAGTAATTTTATCCACCATTAAGTGCAATAATTTTACCTTGAGTGATGAGGCACCTTTCGGTCTTTGACCATTGTCGAATCACTGATTTTTCTCTGCTGTGGATGCTACGTCTGTGAAGCCGGTGTTTGTTGAAGTTACGCGCACTATTTCTTGATCTGTGTGTATGATATTTCTAACATCATATTTCTTGATCTGTGTGCAGAAATATCATACACACAGATCAAGAAATAGTGCGCGTAACTTCAACAAACACCGGCTTCACAGACGTAGCATCCACAGCAGAGAAAAATCAGTGATTCGACAATGGTCAAAGACCGAAAGGTGCCTCATCACTCAAGGTAAAATTATTGCACTTAATGGTGGATAAAATTACTCAAAAATAGTAATATATTAACTTCATAAAGTCAGTGCAACGGAAAAACAATGGATAATGTTAAATATATATATATATATATATATATGCTGATTGGTATGAAACTCCAACTTCTATGAAAACACCTCTTGCTTTTCCGTTATTAGGAGTTATATTTTAATAGTAAAAAATTAAAATGCAACTAACATTCACTGTAAGTTGTGTAGTTTTTATGGGCAAAATATGTTAAAGACAATGTTTTTTTTTCGTACCAATCGGTCATGAAAGGGAGAACAGCATTTACATGCTGAACAAAGAATACATGCTCCTCGTTACTCATTAAACTCAAGAACTACACACTTGAGGAGTTTTAATGGTATATCTGTATACTGGCTTTGTACCATGTGGTTTCTTTTGTGTTTATGTTGCTGCAGCAAAATCTTGGAGAGAAGATACTTCACAAATGAGGTTTATGTCAAAGAGTAAAATTTAGCTAATCATTATAGCGACAGAATTCTATGATTATGTATAAATATTATTTTTCAAAATACACTATTTTTTTTACTTAAACAATAGTAATATAACCAACTGACTTTTGGGAAAACCCATGTTGTTATGCCTTAATAAAAATGCTAATATTTCCCACCTCTATTTCCAGTTTCTCATCTATTCTTTCCTATAACTATGACACTTATGTCTCTACAAATATTACCGATTTTCAGTGTCCTCTTTTAAAAATGGGTAAAATATGAGATTTTAAAAATTTCATTTTCTGACACGTTTGTCAAGGTTTTTCAGAATCTTTTTTTAATGAAGTCTGCATTAATGTATCATTTTTGAGGTGCCTTTTTAATATTTTATTGGCTTTAGGACTATTAATATCATTCAAGGTGGTACATTGTCCATCTTGAGTGAGGTTTATTGTAATAGTTTTTTTTTTCTTACTAAACAGAAAAACTAAAACCAATACCTTACTGTTATTCTTTAGCAAATGCATTATACCTCAATGAGTTAGTGAATAATGTGTCTACTGAGAAATAACAGCAAGTTATTGTTTTAGTCAATTTTTTAAAATATTAATAACAAAACCCTTCTTGACTTATGTTTCTCTTTTTACAAAGAAACAAATATATTTAATACAAAACTTTCTAAGGTTAAAACTGCTCATGTATTTAACAAATTCAAAATAGTTGAAAGTTTTATTTAAAGCTTGATATGTAGCTTGATGTAGCCATATCTTCTTGAAAATATTGTATTGTTTTCTACCTGAAATATTATTTGAATGCTGCATATTATTAATAAATGAAAAGTTAAAAAATAAAAAAAACACGTACTGTCAAACTTAAACTAAAGCATGATAAATTACTGTAATGAGAGTATTAATAGGTACTAATAATCTGCTGTAGATATAATTGGACCCAAGTTATGTAAGGGTTACATTCTAGAGTTTGCACTAGTCAGAATTTATATAAGTTGAATATGAACATATACATACATACTAGCTTTAACTATATACAATATGTAATAATTACACTACAAAAATACAGAAAAATTATTGTGCATTAAATTTGCACAATGAAAAAGACAAAAAAAAACATGAAATTCTATATTGTATTATGAAATGAAGAAAATACACGAATTACTTAGTTTTCTATATTTTAATGCAATGTACAAATGAAACACTAAACAGTGTGTAAAAAACTCAACTATAAATAAATATGTTGCTCAATATAAACCATATTAAAACCCAACACTGATTTTTATGTGCTTAAACATTACAATGAATTTAGGTTTATTCAACAATGAATGTCTATGCTGTTCTTATTTTTCTAAACAGAAGATTTTTTAGTAAACATTTTTTAACAGCAGGTAATGGACCTTATAATGGAACATCATTAAAATTAATACACTTTAAATGGAAGATAGCACATTTTTTAACTATTAATAACTCACCAACAGCTATAACCCAAATGTATTACTGGGATGTTAAAACACTTTAAGCTGGTTTTAATTATAGTGGACTTAAAATTTAATATAAAATAAACTTTAAAACATAACTAATAATATTTTTCCCTTTTTTAAAAATGTCATTCTGTTGTAGCTTATATACTTGGGCACAATGTCTTGTGTACAGCCTGTAACACAGAAAAATGTGAAAAGTTTCTATTTCAAATAAAATAGTAATTTACCCATTGTGCTTTAAAAGTGTTATTTATTTCATTTGCTGGTAATTAAATCTCAGAATAAATGCATAGTATTTAATGACTTCAAGACCGATAAAAATTAAGTAAAATTTTAGATGCAATTTAGTACAAATACTAACACCAAATTGAATATTACTTCAGTATGTGCACAAAATCAGTTTTTTATAAATTAATAATACAATTTGTCTTAGTTTGCACAATACATATTATGGATGATTTAATTTTGTGATTTCAAAGACATATATCGTAAATGTCATATGTATGATAAAATATTGTTGTGAATGCAATAATATAATACTCTATGACAATCCTCTATGGAAAAAAAAAAGAAAAAGAACATTATATTAATTAACAGATGATTTGTAATTGTTTTAGGTTTTTTTCTCAGTTCTTTGTTTAGAATTTTGTTTTAAGAAAGATGTGAAGTAATAAATAGTGTTTAAATATGAAATAAGTTTTATTACCAGCATAATTATATAAATATGACGAGTGTTCCGCCTGTAGCGGCAGTGTCAAAAGTTTATAGAAATAACATATGGCGACCGTGACAGGATAATAATTTGGTTACAGTTAAAATCTATGATCCATTAGTAAGTATTTTATAATGGATGCTCTGAAAAAGAAAAGAAAATTGTTTAGAACTGGATTTTCACGTTTACACAATACATTATTAGAATCCATAAAAAATGAAGATGATGTGATTTTGTTAAAAGCTAATTTAGAGCTATTACGTGAAAAACATAATCAATTGGAGGTCTTAGACCGAGAAATTATTGAAGTTTTACTAAATGAAAATGCATCTACTGAAGTTTTAGAAAATGAGGTAGAATCTGCCGATGAATACTCAGGCAAGTTTAAAATAGTTGAGTATTTAGTTGAACAGGCTATTGACAAGGCTAGGCCTAAGACAGATACTAGTGTGAATGTAGAAAAACGTAAATTTAAGTTACCCACACTTGAGTTTAAAAAGTTTGGTGGTGATATTAGTGATTGGTTGCCGTTTTGGGGCCAATTTAAGAAAATCCATGAAGACCCCTGTATTGATTCTGATGACAAGTATCAGTATCTCCTGCAAGCGACTATCCCTAATACTAAGGCTAGGGAAATTGTCGAGAGTTTTCCCCCATGTGGACGTAGTTATGAACAGGCTATTGAACATTTAAAATCTCGCTTTGCCAAAGATGACCTGTTAGTAGAGTTTTACATAAGAGAAATCTTGAAAATTGTAATAACATTAAATAGCAGTGAAAGTAAAATTACTATTTCCTCACTTTATGATCAAATTGAGTCAAAACTAAGGTGTTTAGAAACTTTAGGTGTAACAAAGGAGAAGTACGCTGCTATGCTCTTCCCATTAGTAGAATCTTGTCTCAGGGAGGATTTATTAATAGCTTGGCAGAGAAGTAGGCCTAACTCTCAACAGGACGAGACCGCGTCAGAAAGTAAAAGTAGGCTAGATAGCCTAATGAATTTTTTGAAAATTGAAGTGGAGGGAGAAGAAAGAATAAACTTAGCTAAACAGGGATTTGGTTTACAAAAAACAAAAGTATCAACAGGTGATAATCCTACGAGTTCATATAAAAGAGACTTTGCAAGTAAAGATAAGCATATTAAAAATACAAGAAGGCCTACCAGCAATGTTACAGCAGCTGGCCTTGTAAATGTAAAATCAAATACGTCTACAGTAAGCACAGATAAGACGAAGTTATCGATGTGTGTGTTTTGTGACGGTGGTCATTTAAGTGAAAACTGTTTTAAAGCTAGGGACATGTCTTTAGAAGAAAGGCAGAATATTCTTACTAGCAAAAGGTGTTGCTTTTCTTGTACAAAAGTAGGACATTTAAGTAAACATTGCAGAGCTATTGTTAAATGTATTATTTGTAATGGAAAACATGTACCACTTATGTGTTCAAAGTTGCAGAATAATTTTAATAGGTCTAACATTAAACCTAAATGCGAGGAAAAAGAAGCTGAGCCCAATTTTGAGAATTCCTTGTCCAATGTGAATGGCAATCAGGTTTACATGCAAACTCTTGTTGTCAAGGCTGTTAGTGACACAAAAGAACTCAATGTGCGTTTACTTTTTGACAGTGGATCCCAGAGGTCATACATAAGGAAATCGACTGTTGAAAAAATGAAATATGACACTTGTGGTGAAGAAACATTATTACATGGCCTGTTTGGAGGAGAGGTCACTAAGCCTCGCAATCATGCATGCTACAAAGTCAGACTACAAAGTATAGATAAAACATATTCTTGTAATTTCAAGGCACTTAGTGAAATAAATATTTGTACTTATGTTCCTGCCTTGAAACCAGGAAGATGGACTGATGAACTGATGGAAAGAGGTATTAAATTGTTTCAGGATGCAGACAGTCCAATTGAGATATTAATTGGGGCTGACATATATGGGAAACTTCTAACTGGAAGAAAAGAGGTTCTAGATTGTGGTATTATAGCCCTTGAAACTCATTTAGGATGGGTTTTGACAGGAAAATTTCAAGAAAGTAAAGAATTTAGTTCTATGACAGCACTTTCTATGTTTGTACAAAGTAATTCAATATGCAAGCTGTGGGAAATGGATGTTTTAGGTATAAAAGACCCACTACAGACCAGAAGCAAACAAGAAATTGAACATTCTGTTCAAACACAATTTTTGGAAACTGTGAGAGTAAATGAAGAAGGACGCTATGAAGTCAAATTACCTTGGTCCGAAGACCACCCAGAAGTTCCAAGAAATTTCAATCTTGCAAAAAAAAGGCTTGAAAACTCAGTGAAAAAGCTAACAAATGAAAGTTTATATAATGTATATAACAATGTGTTTTCAGATTGGCTGGAAGATGGTGTTATTGAGGAAATCCCAATAAGCAAATGGGATGAAGGTCACTATTTACCTCATAGACCAGTGATAAAAGAAAACAGCACCACTGCAGTAAGACCGGTTTTTGATGCCTCGTCTAAAGAAAAGGGTTACTATTCCCTTAATCAGTGTTTGGAAATAGGTATTAACTTAATTGAAATAATACCAGCTTTGCTTTTACGTTTTCGACTTTATAAAATAGGAGTTATCGCTGACATAAAAAAGGCGTTTTTGCAAATAAGTTTGTATGAAGAGGACAGAGATTTCCTAAGATTTCTGTGGCAAAACACAGATGGATCACTCAAGATTTTCCGACATAGAAGAGTTGTTTTTGGAGTCTCAAGTAGTCCATTTTTGCTCAATGCCGTCATCAACTACCACCTGCAGAAGTATTTAGTACCGTGTGCTGAAGACAATCAATTTTCTAAATGTACAATAGAAAAGTTGTTTAAAAGTTTCTATGTTGATAACTGTGTTACAGGTGTAAATAATGAAAGGGATTTGAAACAGTTCATTTCAGAAGCAATACAAATATTTTCTTTGGGAAAGTTTGAGCTGCGAGGATGGGAATATACTGAACCTGGTCTGGAAGACAAGACAGAGGCTTCAGTCCTAGGTCTCACATGGGACAAGAAAGAAGACACAATTTCTGTGAGTTTTCATAAAATAGTAAATTTAGAAGAGAACTTGGTAACACAATGTGTTATATTGTCCACTGCACACAGATTGTTCGATCCTATTGGATTCACTTGTCCTATTTCCATATGCCCTAAGTTATTATTGCAGGAATGCTGGAAAGATAATTGTGGGTGGGACAAAGAAGTACCAGAAGAAATCAAACAACGATTCAATATATGGTTTCAGGAACTCGATCAATTAAAAGAGATGAAGATTCCACGATGGCTACAAGGTGTGGATGACGTAATCATTTCTGTATCAGTTCACATATTTTGTGATGCCAGCAAATTTGCGTACTCAACAGCAGTATTTATGCGTTTTGAACTTAGTACATGTATTCAATTACAGCTAATCCAGGCAAAGTCACGTGTAGCACCTGTAAAGAAGATGACAATACCCAGACTTGAACTAATGGCTGCTACTATAGGTGCTAGATTAGGTTCTTCAGTAGTGCAAGAATTAAGAGATGAAAACAAATTTGAATGTAATATTAAATTTTTTTATTGGAGTGACTCTTCTACAGTAATAGCTTGGATTAAAAGAGAAGAAAACTGGGGAGTATTTGTTAGAAATAGAGTTGAAGAAATCTGCAGCCTCACTTCCAGAACATCTTGGCGGCACATTCCCGGCACTATGAATCCAGCAGACTTGCCCAGTAGAGGATGTTCAGTTTCCAGGTTGATTAGTTCCAGATGGTGGGAGGGCCCGTCATGGTTGGAGTTGCCTGAAGATACCTGGCCATCAAATGAACCTGAACCTGACGAAGAATTAATTTCTTTAGAAAAAAAGAAAGGACCTACACCTTCACTTTTAAGTAATAATTACCCAAAAGATTGGTTTTATTACTTTTCAAATGATTTTGATAAGATTGTGTGTGTTTTTGCATGGTTGCTGAGATTTATTCATAATTGTAACCCCTCAAAGAAGGAAAAGTGTGTGAGTAAAGTTTTGTCATGTAAGGAGATTATTGAAGCTAACAATTTTATAATTAGAATTGTTCAACAGCAATCATTTGAAGGAATAAGGGACCCTAAATTGGCTTCATTGTCACCATTTATGGCTGCTGATGGTATTATAAGGCTAAAGACAAAATTAACAGAAAGAAAGGATTTGGAAAATTTTAAATTTCCTGTTGTTCTACCATCAAAACATGACATTGTAGATATTCTTATTCTTACAATACATAAGAGATCATGTCATGTGGGAGTTCAAGGTCTCTTAAGTTTATTAAGAGAAAACTATTGGATATTGAGAGGAAGAAAAACAATAAGTAATACTTTGAAAAAATGTATTCCTTGTCAGAGACATAATTCAAAAAATGTAGAAACAATCACTCCACCCTTACCTGAAAGTAGAGTACGAGATGCCGCAGTATTTGAAGTGGTTGGAATTGATTTTGCGGGACCTTTGTTTCTACGAGATGGCAGTAAAGTTTGGATCTGCATATTCACTTGTGCAGTATACCGTGCTGTTCATTTGGAGTTAGTAAAGTTTCTTTCTGTCGAAGCATTTATAGATACACTTAGAAGATTTATTGCAAGGCGAGGAAGACCATCAATAATATATAGTGACAATGGTACCAATTTCACAGGTACAGAAAAGGCATTTAAAATTCTAGATTGGAATGCTATCTTAAAATATAGCTCATGCCAACAAATTGACTGGAGGTTTAACCCTCCCTCTGCTGCATGGTGGGGCGGATGGTGGGAGCGACTCATCCGACTCATGAAACAGTTGCTACGCAAAACCTTGGGCAAAACGTCATTGGATTATGAGGAAATGGAGACAATCTTATGTGATTGTGAAAGTATCATGAATTCTAGACCTTTGACATATTTATCTGAAACTTCTTCAGACCTAACTGCTATTACTCCAAATATGTTTTTACATGACTTAAAAGAAATTGGAGTTCCAGATTGTGACCATGTAAATACAAAAAGTCTTAACAAGAGAGTACGTTATCGACAACACCTGAGAGAAGCATTGCGAAAAAGATTTAGGATTGAGTATTTAGGACAATTAGCTTTAAAAAGTAAGAAAAACGGCAGACAGTTGAAAGTTGGAGAATTAGTACTGATTGAAGTTGAAAATAAAAAAAGAATTGATTGGCCAATAGGACTGATAGAAAAGACTATCATTAGTAGAGATGGAGTGTGTAGATTAGTGCAATTGAAGACTGCTTTTGGAAGTTTATTGAGACCAATACAAAGACTATATCCTCTTGAAATGCAAGAAGAAACCATCCAAGAACAATTAAAAGAAAAGATTAAACCAAAAGTGACAAAAACCAATGAACATGAACTACACCTGGAAGAAGATAATGTGACAAAAGAAAATAAAATTGTGACATATTCAAGAAGTGGCAGACAAATTAAGCTTCCACAAAAATTTGTTGATTAATCTTTTAACAATATACTATTTTTTAATGTTTTGAGTTAAACCATAACTCAAAAGGTGGGAGTATGTTGTGAATGCAATAATATAATACTCTATGACAATCCTCTATGGAAAAAAAAAAGAAAAAGAACATTATATTAATTAACAGATGATTTGTAATTGTTTTAGGTTTTTTTCTCAGTTCTTTGTTTAGAATTTTGTTTTAAGAAAGATGTGAAGTAATAAATAGTGTTTAAATATGAAATAAGTTTTATTACCAGCATAATTATATAAATATGACGAGTGTTCCGCCTGTAGCGGCAGTGTCAAAAGTTTATAGAAATAACAAATATAACCATAGACGTTATTGTTGGTATTAATGTCAAATGTTCTTAGATTTTTGTGATATGAAAATTTTGTTATTGTTGTCAATTTTTTGTTAATTTATTTGGTGTAGCTAATGAATGAAAATAAAAATCTATATAGTATTATATATTTTTATTTCTGTACACAGTTAAGTAATTTTTAAAATAAATAGAGTGCGCTTGATGTAAATGTGCTTAACATTGATTTTCCTAAGTATATTTAAACTTTTAATTATTATAGTTTGTATTTGTCTGTTTTCACCATTGGGGCGGACTAGCTAAATTGTTTATACAGCTTTCTTGGAGTGATTTTATTCAAGCAAATGTCAAAACATATATCATAAAATAATCAAAAGATATTATTTTTCTATAAGTAACTATTGCGTAACTAAGTGAATACTTTGGAGCTTACTTGCTAACATGTTTTGAAACAATTGTTTCATTTACGAACCTGACACTACTCAATATTATTTTTTCTTCCGTGTACTGAAAATGCTGATTGCTTCATAAATTGTAGGCCTGAAGATGGACAGTAATCTTTGTGATGTATTCTTTTATGTCTAAAGTAGTTGACTTTTTCTGCTCTTTTAATTGGCAAATAAATTGATAACTATTATTGAAGTTTGCCCCTTTTGATTTATCTTTATGAATAGAACGTGGCCAAATAATTAACTCGGTCTTGGCTCATACAGTTCCTTAAACATGTTTTTAATTTCTTCCAACGTAACAAAACATCTTTCAGGCTTTGCCATTACAACTTGTATAATTTATATCAATTTTCAGAAGTTTATATGTTTCAGAAAAAGGATCTTGAAAAGTTCATGCAAAGAAACTATATTGTTAAACATTTCATTTTGATAAAGTACAGTTAGTTGTTTCATCAACTTTATTTTAGTATAAATGTGTTGTAATTGAAGGAAAAGTGTTGACTAGAGCGACTGAAAGTATTTTTGAGTGAGAAGAAACATTTTTGGGTTAAAAATTGAAAAACTATGAGATTTTTAGAATTTTGAAATCAATATTTCAACTGAATCACAATAATATTACATGCTACATTTGTAGAAATACAAATCCTACTTACATTGCTTGTTTGAAGGGAAAACACATAATTTCACAAAACTGTAGTTTGTATTGACAGCTGATTTGAAGTGTCTGAATGCCTCTTTATACCAATAAACTGTTAGGCCTCTGCATTTGTATAGTGTTGTACAAAATATCAACTTGTTTGATTACATCATAGAAAATGTTTTAAAAAAACATTTTGAAGTTGAGTTCTCCAATTCCCTTCCAGTAGTATCATCCCACAGTTCCTCATTGTCTATTGTCTAAAAAGATGTGATTAACAATAAAACTTCTAACACTACTAACTACTTGTATCAGGAAGTTCCAATATACTTGAAAAATGCTTGACAAACTTTTATTACAAATTGTACATAGTACAATGTTTTTTTTTATATATATGAGAAATATAATAACCCCCTTTAACATGTTGACTGCTAAAATACATCCAATGTAGTATGACAAATGCTAAAATTTATTTTTTCTAATTTTTTCACTAAAATGTGTGAAATGAAGAAATATGAAGATAAAATTTCGATTCAAGCCATAAAAACTGGTTTGCACTAAAGGTCAGTTTTCCATTGTAATACAAGTAATTTTTGTCTATATTTATATTAAACAATTGTTATTAAAGAATGAGAAACGAATAAAAATAAGCTTAAGTCAAATATATATACAGCCCCACAAACCCACCCAAATAACTTGATTAATTGTGATTTATTACTGTGGTAGTCATCAAAACATTTTGGTACTCATAGTCCTGGCTATCCTTCGCATTCCACACACTGCCATACAACAAGTTTTTGAATATCATGCGAATGACAAACACGACACTGTTTTGCCACAGTACCTTTTCTCAGTTATTTTTGAAGGTACATGCGGGACTCATCTACGCTTCAATAGTCTTTCTGGAGCAGGAATGGTGGGAAGCAGAGAATCAACCACTGACAGATGAAAATCATACATTTCCATTCTTTTCCCATTGGTATATACGCGCTTCATTGAAAAGGTAACGAGCGTTGATCATAATCGTTTGGAGCACATATCGAAATTTTTTTATGGCAACGTAATGTTTTACGCGCAGATAGATAGTAGCTCATCATCTGGTCGCTACGATCAATGCCTTTCATAAAGTCGTTGTAGGTGACTATAGGTAATGGTTTTTCCCTTTCAAATTTCCCCCTGTTGATCAAAGTGACCAGTATATCAAAACTATATCTCAAACAACAAAACAAAAAAGTACCGGAGACAAAAACAAACGCCTGTAAAATGTCACTAAGAAACTTCCCGAGGAACGACAAAGACAAAATTCACTTCTACCACGTGCTAGAAGCACACTGAACCAATAAATCACCGATGGACAGGTGGTAGGAATCCCTAATACGCGCCACCATGGCCGATCCCTACCACCCACAGTCAACGTGCTAATCGTGGCATAAAAAAACCTAACAGATTTTGTTTCCTGAGCAAGTACTTTTAATTACTAAATCTAATTAATGAGTAACAATATACATATTCAGAAATTTAGATTTTATTAAAGTCTGAACCCTTTCCTGATTACTATTCGTTACAGCTGCACCTTAATACAACTGAGTAGTAACACTAATTTTAAAAATACTCAACTAAGTGAATACGTAATTGCTTACTTGCTGACACGTTTCAAAACATTCATTCCTTTTACGAAGCTAACCCTCTACTGGCGGCATCGGTTAGGTGTAAAGGCTCTAACAAGAATGGATTTATGACTGTGGAATGGGGTGGGTTGTTTGTCATATAATAGAAAAGGCTGTTGGCTTCAAAATGTGTGTGATCATTTATTACGTTTTCTTTATCTGTGGCGTAGTGTTTGTATATATCATATTTTTCTAAGGTTGTTAGTTTTTTACTTTGTTTTAATGTGTGTAGAACATTTAAATTAGTGTGTATGTCGGTGTGTGTTTTTTAGGTGTTTTACGTAGCTGGATTTAGGGTTTGTTTGTTTTTTTGGGGTAATGTGTTCTTCAAAGCGTGTATAGAATGACCTGCCGATTTGGCCGATGTAATAGCTATAGTAAGCTGAGTAATAACAGTTTTTGTAAGTTAAGAATATCCATTAGCTGTCCGACCATGGACGTCTACAAAGATAACAAATCTTTCTAGTGTTCTCAATATTTGATAAAAGGTAATTATGTAAAATAACATACCCTTTAAGTTCATAGTTCCCTCAATTAAATGAAGATTCTGTCTCTGTATGATCATTGATGAAAGTTCATGAATATTGTAAAGCTTTGAGTTCCCTACCAATACGGTATCTATTTTTTAATATCTGATCATTGTTTTGGACTAAAATTTTTGTCCCACACTTACGAGTTTTACATTTTTTTCACTTAAGTTCAAGGCCACTACATCCGAGATCCCTATAAAACAGAATTTTGAACGGAATTGAACCTTATTAAATTATCCATGGTATTCATACTGATAAACTACTATGAAATAAAATTATAAATAAAATAAATTATTTTATTATTAAATAATATTTAATCACACAACTTACAAAAGTAAAGTACTTCACAATGATAGTTAACAAATGCAAAGCGTAGAAGTTAAATAGTGGCTACAGACCCAGATAAAATTGGAGCAGTTTATATTGTAAATTAGAAATTGCTCAGTTTAAGCAAGGAGTAAATCACTTCTAAGACACAAGACAGTGGTAAAAATGTCTAAGAAAATAGCCATTTAAACTAGTGCTCTTGAATAGTAGGAACTTCAGTGTCCTTGAATAGTTTTGCATGTGTTACATCGCTATCGCTTACTGACCTCTAAATCAAACTTTTGCTAAAAACTCTTAGATTTGCTCTTTCTAAATTATTCTAGTCCTTCTTTCTCTTATTCATGGTGGATCCTGGCCTTTATGAAGGAACCGGTTCTGGTTTATATTGGACTTAGAAATAAAATTTATAGTCTTCTCAAAGAATGTTTGTAAATTACAGAAAACTGTTGGGCTGTTCACTAAGGTCAGCTCATGAAAATGTTTTACATGAAAATTTGATTCAAGTAAATTATCCATTTTAAATTGTTTGACATTCACTGCGAACCGCAGGCTTACGCCAGGTGTGCAGCATGCAGTTACAATGGTTATTATAGTATAAATGTTTATTAGTTTGACCTTGGCTCTTCCTGGAGATATTTGTCGCATCATTATGTGACTGCTGTGTATAGGTCTGGTGTAACCTTAATCAGCCGTTAATTCTAGACTTCAGTAATTTCCGTATTGGAAGCCAGGCATTCCTTTGTATCCATGTGTGTATATAGTGATAGTATACATTTTTATGCATTTTTAAACTTCATAATAGCTTCTAATCATGTAAATATAAGTTAATATTCATATCAACAGACTCCGCAAGATTACTGGAAGAACACTGGGCTTTTGAGCATTCCATGTTTCGGAGAATATGAGTAGTGATAGATTTTTGCTCATTTTTGGGTAAAACTTTAGTTATAAATAAAACCTAGTAACTTTATTTTGTATTTGATAGTGATTTGTAGCTACAATTTTTTTCCAAATGTGACATTATATATTGTTTTTCTGATTCACAAATGTAAAGAAATCTTGCACATAATGCTCATTCCCAGCATCTGCAGTTCAAACTGTAACATTATAACAGGCACCATTCTTCCATTCCAAAAAATATTTGTTCACCAATTAGCAATTTTTTTTTATCAATACTAGGTTCTAGTATTATTTTCATGATTTGGCTGTAGTAGTGAATCTCTCAAATTTAATAGGTTTAAGCTTTAATATGTTTTAAGTAATAAAGAAATTATCTAAAGATTTTTTAAAAATTCATTATAAAAGTTTTACATATTATTATGTAAATTTACTTTAATCAAATAAATAAAAACTTATATATGAAGGGTGATCCAAAAATAACTGAAATTGTGTAGCCATAAGCTCGCAAGTAGGGAATAGACATAACATTGATTAGTCAGTCTGCCATCAGGCATCGCCGTCAAAGGTTGTGTAACCTTTTATTTGAAGGCACTAATAGTTAATTGGTTGGGTTTTAAAATGAGTGGTATTCAAGAACAATGTTCATCACTGAAGATTTGTTTTCTCTTAGGTAAAACCATTGCAGAAACTGTTGTTTTGTTAAAATTAGCTTACAAGGAAGACACTATGAGCAAAAGACAAGTCTATGAGTGGTTTTTACGATTTAAAAATGTTAATCACAGAGACTTGCCTCGACCTGGACGTCCTTTAACTTTAAAAACCAAGGAAAATGTTGCAAAAGTTTGTGAGTTGATTATAGTTGACTGGCGAACTACAATGACAAACTAACATTTCTTGGAGTTCAAGTCAAAGAATTCTCACTGAGGAATTACAAATGCATCAGGTAGTGGCAAAGTTCGTTTCTCACTGACGAACCAAAACAAAGTCAAGTGGAAATAGGGACTTAAAATACAAGTTAAAAAGTGATTAACTTTTTTTCTCTACAATAATAGTAGAGTAGTGTCTGGACACACTGCCATTACTGTACGATTTCTGGCCAAAAATAGCCATGACCTTAGTTCCCTACCCTGCTTTAGAAGTTTTACTACCATAGAAAAAAATAAAAAACTATGGAAGCGTTGAGAAACATTAAGTTAGAAGAGGTCCAGAGCTGTTTTCAGAAGTGGAAAAAACGTCTAGATATGTGTATCTTGTCTAATGGGAAGTATTTTGAAGGAGATAAAAGAGGCATTGTCCAAAATTAAATATAAATTAAAATAAATGTATAACAAGCTTTCCGGTTCTGTTTTGGGTCCTACCTTGTAGTTGTTTTTTTTTTTGTTTTAGTAAATGTTTTTTTGATAATTTAGTTGATAGTTTTATGACCAATATTGTTTTTCATTCAGAATTTTTTTTTAAATTTCGCATTAGTCACCTTGGTAAAAAAAAATACACAAAGAATTTTTTGTAATCATTTATAACATGAATATTTTAAAATTTATAAACAAAATATGATCAAATATTCTTAATAATTTATGTGTTCAGTTGAGCCATATGCCATGAAGATTAGACAAAAATTGTTAGACATAAAATAGTTTGCATACCCAGTTTAAGACCAACTCAACTTTTGAGTTAAGCTCCAAAACAGTCAAAAGTCACTTTTGCATCAAAAACAAACTTTCTAGTAATAATTAGATCTTACTAAAATATAATGTAATATTATAATGTAACCATTATAGTTTCAAGAGAAAATATTTCAGTAACTGGGTACCTTTGTAAAAGCCAATATATAAGTTGAATATTTCATTCATATAAGTAAATGAAGAAATAGACAAATAAAAACTACTTTGGTATGGACAGATATGCAGAGGATAAATGACAAATGAATACCACTTGAAAAAGGAAACCAAACAGAAGAAAAAAGAATGTTCTATATTGCAATGGAACAAAAAAATACAAATTGTGATGGGGAAAGGAAACCTATGAGGAAGATGTTTATAACAAAAAGGAATGGCTAAAGAGATGTGGCAAACAGCAAACCAATGCAATGCAATGCAGATAAGTTAAGTTTGCCCATTTTTGCCTTTACATACATAATATACTAAAGTTGATTGCATGATGTTAATATACAACCTAGAGTACTAAAAATATGTTGATTTAATAAATTTAAACAAATTGTGAAAATGATCAAACCATTGTTTATTAAATAATGTTTTGAGGCAATTATTAAATCCTTTGAATAGTTATGAAATCCATTTTAAAGTAGGCACTTTTCATATTTTCCATTCAAATTGAGCCATATATTTTTTGTAGATATCTTTCTGTCTTCTGTTTTGTTTTATCAGCTGTCAGTTATGGGTGAATGAATCTGAAATAAAAATTTTAAATTTTACACCAAATACCATAAAAAACGTTACTGATCACACTGGTAATAGACAAACATTTGAAAAACTTCTACTTCAAGTCAAAGTAAAAATTTAATTGTAAGGTTGTTTGCTTCTTGGTTTTAAGGATTCATTAAGAGTGGGTGCCTCTCAGTGGCGGACTTCCCATTAGGCACACTAGGCACGTGCCTATGGGCGCAGCCTCGAGTGGGCGGCAGGCGGCAGCCGTTTTTTTTTTGTACCGATGAGTTTTAGTGACAATAGTAGTACCTAGTTAAATTTGGTGAATGTCATAATGTTAACCTCAGTTAAATCAGTGGCGGATCCAGCAGGGGTCGCCCCCCCCCCTGAGAATAGAAAACTTCTTTTATTTTATTGTTTTTTAATCTTGTCTCTATTTCTTTGAACAGGCATGAAAACGGATTCGTATGGTGAAAAATTAAAAGCATTATATTACGTTGGGACGTTTCCAATAAATTCGCGAACGGGGCGCAAAGGGGCGGCCGGCCGAATTGTGCCTAGGGGCGGCACCATGGCAAAGTCCGCCACTGGTGCCTCTTAACGAAACAATTAATCATTTTATTAATTGGAGACACTGATAAAGATCGCCACATAGCAATCAAAAACATTCTGTCTCAATAAGTTTTCACAAATTTACAAAATTTAAAGTTTGGATAGTCATAAACTATTATTAAAGTGATTAATCAAGATTCACCGAATGTAATAGACTACAAAATTCAAGAACTGACCAATATTTTTACAAAGGAATTCTAAAAAGACTTTGAAAACCAGTTGTTCATGTGAGTGCAAACATTGTTGGTAACTGAATTTATGAAGATAATGCAACTTCCTCCTCCATAAGGAACATTGTGTAGAACAATTTTTAAATCAAATAACGTTTTAGTACTATCACAGCCACTCTTTATTCTCCAGATAGCACTTTATACAACGTTTTCCTATTTCTAAGAGCCAAATAAAGAAACACCCTTTTTAAGCAACAGAAGATATCCAAAAAGCTGCGATGATTATCTTGCCGTACATACCAGAAGAAAAGTTCCAGAAATGAAACCAGGAGTAGCAGCAGAACTGAAGTAAGAAGTATGAGCGAGCAGATATAAACTACGTATTTTGAAAGTATTTACATTAAAAATTACTTGCAATATAATTTTTTTTTCTTGTGTCAGTCTTATAACTTTATTGTCACAACTCTTAATGAAGTCATTTTACAAACATTTAGGCAATTACGTGTAACGGCTAAAGGTTAGATAACAGTTGAAATACAAGAAATAGATTTTAATGGAAATAAAAAAATAATAGATTCACAGCGAAAATAATTTAGAAGAATAATTAGATTCAAAATTAGGAGCAACCATTAAACCTAATGCACAAACCTTAGAAGCTTGTGACTGCAGAACTTTTTATCCTTATGGGAATTCCTTATAAGAAATATATCCATGATATAATATTAGTACATAACAACCCTATGTTTTATTAAATAACATGGGCAACTGGTTCCTTTGATAAATGGCCCTAAAAAAGTTATACACTGTCAGTTCAAAAAGTATCGCTACTTATGTGTTTTTTCAAAAGGTATTGAATTATTCATGAATATCTATTTTGTCTCCTTCAAAGTAGATATTATAAACTTGTGTCAGCGGTTTTTCCAAATTCTCGAAGCACTTCAAGAAATCAATTTTTGTGATCTTATTCAGCTCCTCCTTTGATGCAGTCTTTATCTCGTCAATCGTAGCGCAGCATCGTCCTTTCATGGACCTCTTCAGTATCGGGAACAAGAAAAAATTACAGGGGGCCTGATCTGGGGAATACGGTGGCTGAGGCATCATTAGTATGTTGTTTTGGTCAAAGGTTTGCACACAAGTAACGAAGTTTGCGTTGTCATCATGGCAAAGCCAAATTTTGTTCTTCCATAAATCCGGCCGTTTCTAGTGGATTACTTTGCGCAAATTGCGCATAACTTGCAGGTAATGTTCAGTTTTACCATTCTACCCTGTGGCAAGAACTGATGATGCACCATGCCCCTGAAATCGAAGAAAACTATAAGCAAAACTTTCACATTCTATCGAACTTGGCATGCTTTTTTCAGTCTTGGCTCATACTGCAGCTTCCATTGGGTTGATTGAGCTGTAGTTTCCACATCATAACCAAAAACCCATGTTTAGTCACCAGTTATGATCTTCTGGCACGTCAGACAGAATTCAACACTTCATTAGTAATGTTAATGTGCTGCTGTTTTTCGTAGAAATTAAGCAATTTTGGTACGAATTTTGCGGAGACCCATGTCATGCCCAAATCTTTGGTAAAATTTGAATGGTACTAGCCAATCGATATATTTAGGTCCTCAGCAACTGTCCTAATGGTGATTCAACGATTCAATGATTGGTGATTCAATACTATTTTCTCCACTTCATCAATGTTTTTGTCTGTTGTTGACGTGCTTGGGCGACCGAAAATGTTGCTTTGGTTCAAGGTAGCTTCTCCATATGCTAGAGTCAAGATTCAGAATGCGTCTGCGCACTTACTTTCGTTTTTCACACAAAATTTGATACAGATTCTTCAATTAACTGAACATTTAAAATATCCGAACTTTTCAGCATAAGTAAGAGGACATAAGTATCAACATAACGTCACAAAAATAATAAGAAATCAAATATACTTAGTCCAGGGAAATTTAAAATTCTCAATACTTTTTGAACAGACCACATATAACATACTAAAAAGCTTATGCAAAATCCTAAAACATCCTTGAAAAGAAATTAAAGTAACACAAACATGCTGTCTTTAGATCCATGCTCCACAGACTCAAAGAAGTGTCAATGGCCACAGAAAACATAAACAAAGAACTCTAGTTCTTTGTTTAGTCATTAAATATTAACATCACAATACCACACATAAACAGAACATCAAATAAAATAGCCCACAAATTTCAAACAACAGGATACAAAATAGCATACAAAAGTAATAACAAAATACAAAACAAAACCAACAACAAAGATAAACTACAAGCACCAGGCATATACAAATTAAACTATACAAACGGTAACAAATTCTACATTGAGCAAACAGGTGGCAGCTTCCGACAAAGAGTCGAGGAACGCACAAAATCACCCAAACAGAACACCAACTCAGCATTCTCGAATCATCTAAAAGAAACAGAACACAAACACACAGATATTTACCACAACCTAGAAATCTTACACATCAACAAAAAAGGACCACATCTCAACACACTAGAACAATATGAAATTTATAAAAACACAAAATACAAACATATTAAACAAACAAACTCAATACAAATCAAACATACTCTTTGATACTATCGAACATCAACAAAAAAGGACCACATCTCAACACACTAGAACAATATGAAATTTATAAAAACACAAAATACAAACATATTAAACAAACAAACTCAATACAAATCAAACATACTCTTTGATACTATCGAAAGCCTGCCTTTAAAACCGTCACCACTTAATCTAACAACTCCAAGTGGAAAATTTAGATATTGATGAAGATCGCCACAGAGCGATCGAAAACGTTCTGTCTCAGTAAGTTTTTACAAATTTACAAAATAAATTAAAGTTGGGATGGTCATAAACTAATGTAAAAGTGATAAATTAAAGTAATTGAATATAGTCAATAAAAGATATAGGGGACAAGATGTGTTAGGCAGTAATACATATTTTTTTTATGTTTTCAGGTAAGTTCGTAAAGTTTATTTTATTATTATTTTGTCCGAGTTGATATTGGTACACAACTCCTGAAAAAGCTCTTCTCACATAGACGAAAATAAGAATTACTATAAGCCAATATTTAATATATAGTATACTCTATATATTAAAGTGTAAAAGTATATACATCTATATAATGCATCTATGTCAAGATTTAACATAGAGCCATTATTAAAGCCAGAAACTTGACATTTTTAAAGCTGAGGCACAACAACAAGAGATTTTGTAAAATTATGATTCTGAGGTATTTTTAAAAATTTTGTAATAGAACAGCTATAGCAGTTTGATCATTTAGGTGATTTATTTTATCTTTTCGTTGTATGCGATTAAGCTTCTAAATGTGCTTTCCCGAGGATGTTGGCCAGCTACTATCAGAGTTTCTAGTACATAGCGTGATTTAGAGGGTAACCAGAGGTGAGAGAAGTGGCAGGTCTTACCAATGTTAGGGATTGCGTCCGAGCAATCATGTGAGTGCTGTGTTAGAAGCAATCTAACGGTACGAGTGATCGCATGACTCTCAATATTATAATCTTTCTTTGTTTTACTTATAAATATGCAATAATTTTAATTAATATATTGGTCTTATATCAATGAACAAGTATAAAGCTTATTATAATCCATACAATTGAAATGTATAAATTAAAACAAATTAATAACGATTACAAATATCAGATTTGTCCTATTTGCAGGAGTCACTGCGGGAGTTTCCATAACATGAGCATTCCTAGGTTAAAGTAAAATTTAATGTAAACATAACTTCAACCAATATTTTCATTGTAATAACCTCAAAGATTGGGTATTAAAGTGGAGGAGAACATTTACAAACACAGTTGACGCATTAATACAGTTTGAATTAAATTAAAAAATTTTGGTTGATTGTTTATTAATTTTGATGTATTGGTGGAATTTCAATAAAATAAAAAAATGTTTGATGTTTATTGTAGATAATTGCTTATTTGTAATGATATTAAATACTCTAAACTAAAATTAAAACAATTGTTTGATAATATCAAATAATTACTTTTTTTTTAAATAGTTTTTTTACATATTAATCATAACAGATAATTTTACGTGGAAGAAGTGCCACACAACTGTAATATCATGAATTCATTAAAAAACTGTATAGAAAAATGCACAAATTATTCTTCATAACAATGCTCCTCTTCTTGTTGTCAATGTATTATCTAGAAACCTAATTAAATACTGCTGGAAAGGGCTACCTCATCCACCCTACAGTCCTGGCATGAGTACTTTTAAACTTTGTTTTATTTACAAAGTTGAAACTAACTATGCAATTAGAATATAATTTTTCATCTTTAGAAAAGCTTTCTGCTATGGTTATCAGTTATCAAATGAACAAAGAATACTATATAAAAAGATGGCATATTATATAAAAAATGGTAAACTTCTTAAGAATACAATAATTAAGAAACAGGAGCCTAAATTAAAGGAGAACCTATGAAAAAATAATAAATAATGTTCATTATTTTTAGCAAACAGACTACGGCGAAATATGGATTCCACCAACTAAATAAACAACTTAAAAACTTTGTTCATAGATTTACTTCATGATTTTAAAATATTATACGTGCTTTAAGTCTATATTTAAATGGTTGCAAAAACAATTTTTGAATAATTTATTCTAATAAATTATTCTCATTCTTTCCACCTCTTGTAATACTTCACTATTGCAAAGAGCATATTTCTTATAATTGCATATAGTACATCTTTAAGCAATTTTTAGCTCTGGAAAAGTTAACTCAATGGTAAAAGTGCTGGTTTTTTAAACATGTAGATCCATAGTTCAAATCCAACCGGGACATCAAATTTTTAAAATTTAAAACAACTGTATTAACATCAATTGTCATATAGTATAGGTTTTTAAAAAATTATTTGAACTTGGTTGGATGAATAGAATCATTTTTTTGACAATTGAAAATTTTTAAACAAGTTATATATATATATATATACATATATATATATATATATATATATATATATATATATATATATATATATATATATATATATATAAGGAGAGTGAAAGCTATTAGAAGGAATTTAATAACAGAAAAGATGTATAAAATGTGATACTCATACTTTTTTAAATTCCAACAAAAACTCTAAAATTTACTTACAGCTTCAGCTATATCCATCCAATCCAATGCTGCAATAAAAGCATCATCTTGTGTTGGCTGCTTATCCCAGTTCCAGTATGTCAATTTATCAAAAACATGAGTTGTGTAAATATTCCTATCTTTGTCCTCAGAAGAAGAGCTCATAGTTTCCTTCAGTATTAACCCTTTGTAACCTGGTGGTAATGAAATCACTTTTCCTGCCAAGGGATATCCTCGAAAAGAAGCCTTTAACGATCCTGAAATATATATCGGAATCATAAGCACTGTTTACACTAAAATTAATCATTATAGTTCGTTTTTTTTATATTACCTACTGTTACGCATTAATGCCTTTCAGGTATCCACTCCAATCAAGTGATAGAAGAACTTTGATTTATAATGATTGTTATTTATTTATAAAACAAAATGTATCAAAATTTTAAAAACCAACTTTTATCCTTCTTATTTTACAATACTCAAGAAACAGTAATATTAATACAGCATTTATTAGTATACGAAATTTGTAAATATACAAGACTGATTAAATTAACAATTAAAAAAAAAACTAATTCCAAATTATGCATGTTAATATAACTTATGGTACAATACATAAAAATCATTTCACATTATAAACTAAACTTTTAAAAATCATATTCTTGTAAAAAGCAGCAGTAAGTTATACTAGATTAGAATAAGGCTACAAAGTATGCAGTTAGGATGGGTTTCGTTTTTTAAAAAATGCACATAGTTTAAGAGCAATAAAAGTCAAACACAATATCCTTGTTCTGTGCAACAATGTCAAAATGGACTAATTGTCAAAAAGTTGGCCTCTTACTAGACCTTTTGTTTTTTTTTTCAACCAAATGAGTCCTAATCAAATACTTTAAAGGTATTTTCTAAGTAGCATTAAAAAGTACTCTTATAAAATAACAGATGAATTTATGTAGAGGTGTGTGTATTGTGAAGTTAGAGTTGTTTTTCCATAATGTCAACTTTTGGGTCTTTGCCACCAGGTTTTATAATTTTTTCTGTAGGTAATGTTTAATTTTTTCTAAAGACTTTCTGTGTCTTACCAGGCTTAATTTTTTAGTAATTATTTTTGTTTTTCATATAATTGATATTGATAATAAAATTATACCTAGTGATGCAGAAAAAATTCAAGAAAACAGTAAAATAATAAAACTTAGTAGCTTCCCAAAAATTTTATAAAAAGTCAATAACTTCACAATTCACAAAAAACTTTAAAATTGTGTTTTTTATTTAAAAAAATAGGTTTAATAGCTTTACAGTATCTGACTTCGATATATTTGGTTATAATAAAAGGAAACAACCAACATCTGCCAACACAATGAAGAGGCCTCAATTGTGGAACATGTTTTCCCATCGATGCACTGAACAAAGACTCCACATTTAATGCTATCAAATGTTTACTTTGTGTATTAGCAAACATTAATTTTCTTTAAACCAAATTTGTCTTTAGTGGATACTTTGTAGTTGTATTTTAATGTAGTATAACATACTATAGTTTAAAAAAACGTGATTGTGAAAAGGTTATGTATGAATTATTGAAGTTACTTTTGTCCTTTTTAAATTTTAGGGATGTCAACGCCAGGGTTTTATTATTGTTAGGTTATTATATTTGTTCCTCAAGTCTGCATCACCAGATATGACTGTTTTGCCAATATCGATTAAATGTAGAGAGGAAATAACTACAATTTTTCCAATATCGATTATGTGTAGCATGTAAATAATTACCAAACAATATATACGTACAAATGTGGAATAGACTTGATATATTTTCTATTGAATGTTACGTAATTTAAGAAAATAACTTTGTGTTAAATTAAGTTTGGTGGATAACTCAATTTCTTGTTACAGAAGTATTGAGACCAATCACATTTTATTTGGAAAACTGTGGCAAAACAAGTTTTATAATAAAGAGGATAAGAATTGCACAAGTAACGAGTTGATATATTTTGAATAAAGGAGTTATAATAAGTCTTCCAATTAATATTTAATCAGGCCATATAACTGTGATTTTTGAAAAAATTAATTTTTCTGAAAAATTAAAATTTACGTATTTTTAACTATAAAAATTTAACATTGAATTCAACTTGCTATACTATTTTACAAATTAGCCTTGGTTATAACTTGCAAATTTAAATTTCACATTGTAATTGCCTGCTACAGTGTAAAATACTCCTGTATCATTGATTGTATTAAAATTTACAATAATTTAGTATTTCAATTATAAAAGCAAAAAATAAATGAGTTTGCTGCAACCTGTTGAAAAACCAGTATGCTAAAAGCTCTATACATGATGTTTTGAGGTTAAAAGTTTGTTCTTTCAAGTTTTAATTACAAACTTCTTAAACACTGTGTAAATATATTTTTAAGCACCCTTTTTTCTTTATAATCAAAATCATCATAAATAGCTACCAAAATACCTTCTTTCTTTTCCTTATTAACGTAAGGAGAAAAATACTGTGACACTTTAGCATCTCCATCACAATGAATTTTGCAAGGAATGTAATTAATGTCTATTTTATCACCACTTTCTGCTACTTCTGTCTTAATTTTTTGTAAGTGTACAACTTTTACCATTTTGAATTAACCTATTAGAAAAACTACCAGCGTATTCCTTATATTTCACATTAATAACAATTCATTTTTTTACAAATCGTTTTTTGGCGGGAACCAATTTGTCATACTAAAATAAATAACCATGTACAGTAATTCCATTCAAATCTATATATGGAATCTGTGTTTTTCTAACAGAGTACAGATGATTTTTTTCAACATGTTTAAAAAAAAATTACTATACAGTTTTATTGTATTCTAGAATTAGATTATTCCGTTTCCTACGGATTTATTTTGATAGATCCAGTTTGTATTTAATACAGTGTTTCCGAAGCTCATCAATTCCCCAGTAGGATATGGCCCTGCCAAGATTTTTAAATTAAAACTGTGTAGAGTGTACTCCTTTAACTACTACTAAGGGCGGACATTTCATATGATTTAACAGTTTTTCGGATAATACATATCTAATTTTTACGATATAATTGTATGTCTATTATAATTGTCCAAACATTTAAGAAAATATCCAAATTTCTATTTTGCTTGAATAACTAACATCAAACAATAAAATCAGGTATCATTTAGCGTACCTTAATAAATGAAATTGAAAAGTAATAGAAATAAACACAAGACAACAAAATATTTTTTAATTGAGAACTAACTGTCTATCTCAATAAAATCTTTACGTATATCGTTTATTCGATTAAAATAACCTAAAACAAACATCTTTTTACGTACCTCACTGTATATAATTTTTGTTTTTTTCTTGTTTTACGTTTTAACTTTAAAATTACATGTATTTTTGTTAGTAGTTAAATATAAATTTTAAAAGAACGTTAAATTTACAGAATATTTTTAGTCAGCTATTTAACGAGCTACAATATTTTAGTGAGCTGGAATATTTATTGAGTTAGTAGCCTATATTTTTAGTAAGATATTCACACACCTAGCATTTTTTAGCCATTTCCTTAAGAATTAGATTTAATACAAATGTTGGCGGCATTTTGAAGATTTGCAACAATGTCAAATAATGTACTGCACGACACTGAAATAATTTTATGTAGTTATTTAATTTAATGTAATTGATAACTGCTTTAATAGATATTAATCTTTATAACTGTTATTTTCTACAATAAGCTCTTTAGTATTAAATATTGCTGAAATAAATAGAGTAGTGCCATTACAAAACTTGTCTTCTCCATTTTTCAAAGTTTTTCAGGAAAGACAAAAAACTGATAACTGTAAAACGTCTTTGTATTTTAGAGCAAATTTTTTTTATGTTGTAGTATAGACCATTTAGTAGTATAAAAATATGAGTTAAAGTAAATACAATGAATAACTTATGAGTAATATACGTTTAAAGTTTAAACATAGCAGGTTTTGCATCGGCAACTTGGAGAAGGCAAGTTTTGAAACAGAATGTTGTGGATAAGACAGGTTTTGAAGTCGGTCAATAAAAAATACATAGACTATTAAAAATGTAACTCGTTATTATTATTATTATTGTTATTATTGATGTTCAGGAAAAAATGGTTAGTAAAATTAAAAAATATAGTATAAAATTATTACAAAATGTTAAAAAGGTAAATATAAAAATGTCTCTTGTCTATTGTTTCAGAACATATCTTTACAACTTTGAAAATTTTATTATAAATGAAAATTATATGAATAATTTATTCAAAAGTACATTATGAAAATAATCATTTTATGAAAAACATTCACCATTTAAAAATAGATTCCTCAAAAATAGTTGGATCGTCTTCCTGTTGCTCACAAAAATTAGCTTGACTTTCATCTTCTTCATTTTCTATAACCGGTGTTCTGTTAAGAACATTCACATAAAACTCTAAGTCATTATTTTGTTTCCACGTTGCACCAAAATGTTTTGAATAAGATTTTCGACATCGTTTAGTTTGGCATGGTTGACAGGAACACCTACAGGTACAGTTGCTGGTTTAAAGTTTTGTATCATCTTTTTTTCTTGAGAATTGATTTTGGCATTCCACATTCAAATGAATAACTTACTTCACCTTGAACTAGCACGTTGTTTCGCTGAGTTTTTCGTAGAAAAAACCGTTTAACTCGGAAAAATTTGAAGTGCCATTGCCCAGGAATTTTAACAACACATCCTACTGCTTCTTTCCAGTTCAAAACTTTAACATCTTTTCCTAACTCTGTGACTGTTCCAAATTTTTTGAATGTCTCAATGTATTCTTGAGGGTTCACTATCACTGATTTCTTCTTTAAAACTCTTTCAATGTTTCCAAATACTCTGTCGGCTGGTAAGAAAGAGTGCCCGGGAATTGGAAATATTATTTGAATTTCGTTGATGTGTGGTGATGCACAAGTAGCCAACCAAGATATACACATTGTTATCACTGTGGAGTTTCGGTTTTGACCACCACAACCATCAGCACACAGTCGTACGACTTTTACATTTTCTCCGAAAATCGTATTATTCAGTTTGTGATAAACGCAGGATGCAATTTCACTGGAGGCTATCTGAAACTCATGTTCCATCCATATGTTTTTCTTAATTTGGTGATATTTAAATCACTGGGCAGATAGATTCTGCTAGACTTTGATCTACAATAATGTGTCTCATTTCCTTTCAGTGATGTAATAAACTTTCTGACAGAATCTTTCCTGTCTTTGTAAAATGCAGACCTTCTGTCACCCCCACGACATTCTCTGGGTAATTCTCCTGTCAGAAGATTATTTCGTGCAATTCTTTGTATTCGATCTTTTGAAACATTCAGAATCTGTAAGAATGATTTCTGACAAACAGGTAACAGAAAGCTTTTACAATCAGCAACTTTAACAAAGTACTGAATCGAAACTGCTTTACGAGAACTTTCCAATTTGTCTGCTCTTTTTCGGTGTGGCCTACTACAATTAATGTACTTGAGAATATAATGATCTTGTAAGACTTTAGTTTTATTCTTATAAAAGTTTTAAACGTCATTCATAGATAGCTTTTTACATTTAAAACTCTTACCGATATGGTCACAAGTTGGGTAAATAGGCAAACTTTGTGGTAGATGTCTTTTAATCTTTGCTTCATCTCGTTTAGATGTTCCTTTTCTTTTACGGCAAGATTGACCAGGCTCAGTAAGCTGAACGTGTACTAATTCACTCATGTTTATCACTACTTTTAAACGGTAAACAATTAATAATTATACAAGAGATTATTGAAACTCACTCACACTGTAAAATAACCACTTGGTAACTAGAAAAACCTTTCTATTGGCTAAAATGGAGTAGGCCAGTTTAGCAGCAAAACATGTCCCAAATGTAGCCAGTTTTGCAACAAACACAAGATTTTGTCTTCATTTTAAATGTATTTATAAAGAGTTTTGAATCAAACAGGTGTTATATTTGAAAAGAGCATGAAAAATACTTTATGAATCCACAGCTAACTCAATTTCAATTTTTGGTGGAGAAGGCAAGTTTTGAACTGGCACTACTCAATTACGAATACGTCCCTTCAAATGTGCCTTTTTATTGTTGCTTAATTTTTATATCCTATTGTTGGTTTTAATGATTTCAAAATTCATGAAAGTTAATATTATTGATAAATACAATAAATATTCAATAACTGTAGCTCCTAATTATTGCTGATTTTCCATATAGGCCTACTACTTATCATTATTTAGAATTCTATAATTTTTATATTCTTTTATTTTAAAATATCTGTTAATAATAGATTTTTTTTATCCATTATTTCTCTTTTGTCTACAGACCGTTCTCCATTAGTAATCCGCTAATTATTTTTATTCATTATTCAGTAATTTACTAATATTTTATGAAAAGGTGTACGTTTTTTATAAAAAAAGTTGTAAATTTGAACTACACTAGAAATTTGTAAGCGTCGCTTCTTGTAACATATCTTGAGCATCAGATTCTCCGATCAGCTGATTTTCACTCTTCATTTACCATACGATTTTGGTAATAAAACTGAAGAAGTTTTATTTATATTTTTGAAAAATTATATTAACAAGTAACATAATTTTTTTAAAGTCGATTTAAACTCAAACCCTGATTGAGTCAACAAAAACATTCATTTTAGTATCTTTTTATTTTATAATTGCAATTAATATAAATATGTTTATACATATGTCAGAATAGCAATGCTATTGGCTAAATAGAAAACGAATTTCCTTGCAATTTTCCATTTTCTTTTCTATGTATGGTAGACTACTATTTTGGATTCTTACTATTTATACGCTTTTTCTCGTCGAATACATTGTGTTGAAGGACTTTTCTTTTCGCCCTCCTTTCCTATTGCCCGATAGTGAAGCAAGGTTCGGTACCGTTGGGTCATTGCGTATGGGAAAGTTGGGTCATTGCCAGAATGCTAGACTTCGAACATGTAGATACTCAGTTCGAATCCGGAATAAACCCCTATACTTTGTGTATTTGTATTATGAAATAAATAGGCCTATTTTAAAAAATCTGTATTAATATCAATTGTCATCCACTATAGGTTTAAAAAAATATATCTGAACTTGATTGGATGAATAAAAACGTAATTTATTAATGATTGAAAATTTGTACAAGTTGTATATAAGGAGAGTGAGAGCTGATATAACGAATTGAATAAAAACTATAAATGAAGAAGAAAACAGGTGCTGCGTGAAGTCATGTGTCAAGGGAAAAGTGAAAAATCTGCTGTTCGGATAATCTGATTATCATAATATTTACTAAGAAACTTATGCTTAAGAATTTGTAGCGTGGTTCGAACTCAGTACTTTCTACCTAATAAAAATCTCTTTCTATCTATAAAAAAATACAATTTGTAATTTGAGCGAAACTAATAAAGATTGAAATTATACAATACATTTTTAAGGAAAACAAAAATCTTATTAAAAATTTAAGACTAATTTAGCATACGTGCTCGTGTGAGTAACAATTTTTAATACACTGATAAATTAATTCATATTTTTATTTAATTAGCTCCCTAAAATAGGCTATATGGGTAAATAGCTCACTAATATTCTATCTGGTTAGATAGCTCATTAAAAATATGCCATCTGGGTAAATAAAGAGCTAGCTGTAAAATTTCAGTGATAGATCTTTTGCTAAGCGCAGATAAATAAGTAGTGTAAATAAAATTCCTAATTCGTGCAACAAATGAACTGATACTGCCAAAATTGACCTGCAAGTATGGAACTCAGGACCAAGATGAAAGTCCTCTTGTATAGGTAAAATTTTGTATACTTAAAATTTTATAAACTGGCACTTGGCTTTTGGGTAGAAAATGTGTATTCGTCATCTATAAAATATCAAGCACTGTCGTCATCCTTCATCGAGGGCATAAAACGCCGCCTACCCACCCCAACCCTTAAACAATCCTATTAGCACGCTTCCTTGACACCCTATTTACATTTTTTTTTTATTTATACTATACAATAAAAAGTAATAATATGTGACAAAATAATGAGTCAACCCTATGAGTTTGCGGAAATCCAAGGGTCGATGTTTTTTTGAAATGACCTGCGAAAACCTCCACCCTCCCCTCGTCCTCGGCCTGTCGCCAAGTCCTGCACCCCAAGAGCCAGCTTATAAAATTTGACCTATACCAGTAATCAGAAAATGTGCTTAAGAACTTGAAAGAAAGAGATTTTGCAGATTTGTCTATAAGCATTGGAAAAGCTAAAATACCGATAGATCCGTTGAATTACCAGAAAATGCTCTTTCCAATGAGAATCTAATTCAGGACGTAATTTGTGATTCTTTACATGAGTATACCGGGTTCGGTGTTGGCGGAATTCTGCACCCCGATATCTAAATTAGTATAATTGTTGGCGGAATTCGGTACCACGATACCTAAATTAGTATAATTGTTGGCGGAATTCTGCACCCCGATACCAAAATTAGTATAATTGTTGGTGAAATTCGGTACCCCGATACCTAAAATAGTATAATTGTTGGCGGAATTCGGTACTCCGATACCTAAACTAGTATAATTGTTGGCGGAATTCTGCACACCGATAACAAAATTAGTATAATTGTTGGTGAAATTCGGTACCCCGATACCTAAATTAGTACATTTGTTGGTGGAATTCTGCACCCCGATACCTAAATTAGTATAATTGTTGGTGAAATTCGGTACCCCGATACCTAAATTAGTGTAATTGTTGGTGGAATTCTGCACCCCGATACCTAAATAAGTATAATTGTTGGTGAAATTCGGTACCCCGATACCTAAATTAGTATAATTGTTGGTGGAATTCGGTTAACTAATTTAGTATAATTGTTGGTGAAGTTCGGTACCCCGATACCTAAATTAGTATAATTGTTGGTGAAAATCGGTACCCCGATACCTAAAATAGTATAATTGTTGGCGGAATTCGGTACTCCGATACCTAAATTAGTATAATTGTTGGCGGAATTCTGCACACCGATACCAAAATTAGTATAATTGTTGGTGAAATTCGGTACCCCGATACCTAAATTAGTACATTTGTTGGTGGAATTCTGCACCCCGATACCTAAATTAGTATAATTGTTGGTGAAATTCGGTACCCCGATACCTAAATTAGTGTAATTATTGGTGGAATTCTGCACCCCGATACCTAAATAAGTATAATTGTTGGTGAAATTCGGTACCCCGATACCTAAATTAGTATAATTGTTGGTGGAATTCGGTTAACTAATTTAGTATAATTGTTGGTGAAGTTCGGTACCCCGATACCTAAATTAGTATAATTGTTGGTGAAAATCGGTACCCCGATACCTAAATTAGTATAATTGTTGGTGGAATTCTGCACCCCGATACCTAAATAAGTATAATTGTTGGTGAAATTCGGTACCCCGATACCTAAATTAGTATAATTGTTGGTGGAATTCGGTACCCCGATACATAAATTAGTATAATTATTGGTGAAATTCGGTGCCCCTATACCTAAATTAGTATAATTGTTGGTGAAATTCTGCACCCCGATACCTAAATAAGTATAATTGTTGGTGAAATTCGGTACCCCGATACCTAAATTAGTATAATTGTTGGTGAAATGCGGTACCCCGATACCTAAATTAGTATAATTGTTGGTGGAATTCTGCACCCCGATACCTAAATTAGTATAATTGTTGGTGAAATTCGGTACCCCGATACCTAAATTAGTATAATTGTTGGTGAAATTCGGTACCCCGATACCTAAATTAGTATAATTGTTGGTGGAATTATGCACCCCGATACCTAAATTAGTATAATTGTTGGTGAAATTCGGTACTCCGATACCTAAATTAGTATAATTGTTGGTGGAATTCTGCACCCCGATACATAAATTAGTATAATTGTTGGTGAAATTCGGTACCCCGATAACTAAATTAGTATAATTGTTGGTGAAATTCGGTACCCCGATACCTAAATTAGTGTAATTGTTGGTGGAATTCTGCACTCCTATACCTAAATTAGTATAATTGTTGGTGAAATTCTGCACCCCGATACCTAAATTAGTATAATTGTTGGTGGAATTCTGCACCCCGATACCTAAATTAGTATAATTGTTGGTGAAATTCGGTACTCCGATACCTAAATTAGTATAATTGTTGGTGAAATTCGGTACCCCGATACCTAAATTAGTATAATTGTTGGTGAAATTCGGTACCCCGATACCTAAATTAGTATAATTGTTGGTGAAATTCGGTACTCCGATACCTAAATTAGTATAATTGTTGGTGAAATTCGGTACCCCGATACCTAAATTAGTGTAATTGTTGGTGGAATTCTGCACCCCTATACCTAAATTAGTATAATTGTTGGTGAAATTCTGCACCCCGATACCTAAATTAGTATAATTGTTGGTGAAATTCGGTACCCCGATACCTAAATTAGTATAATTGTTGGTGGAATTATGCACCCCGATACCTAAATTAGTATAATTGTTGGTGAAATTCGGTACCCCGATACCTAAATTAGTATAATTGTTGGTGAAATTCGGTACCCCGATACCTAAATTAGTATAATTGTTGGTGAAATTCGGTACACCGATACCTAAATTAGTATAATTGTTGGTGAAATTCGGTACCCCGATACCTAAATTAGTATAATTGTTGGTGAAATTCGGTACCCCGATACCTAAATTAGTATAATTGTTGGTGAAATTCGGTACCTCGATACTTAAATTAATATAATTGTTGGTGAAATTCGGTAGCCCGATACTTAAATTAGTATAATTGTTGGTGAAATTCGGTACCTCGATACTTAAATTAATATAATTGTTGGTGAAATTCGGTAGCCCGATACTTAAATTAGTATAATTGTTGGTGTAATTCAGTACCCCGATATTTAAATTAGTATAATTGTTGGTGAAATTCCGTACCCCGATACCTAAATTATTATAATTCATTGAAAAATAATATTTCATTTGAAGTAAAAAGAGGTAAGCCTACCAATTTCCCTCAATGTCGAAGAATTAAATTAAACACCTAACACACAGAAACGGATAAGTAAAACTACGAACAATAATTTTATGCTACAAAATACTTGTACGAGTTAAAAACAATAAATACCCCATAACGGAGGGGAGGAAGAAATGCATCATGCTTGATCATGTGCAAGATGACAGCCTTTCAGCAGTATGACATTTGTCATCGAAGATATTCATACGTTAACTTATTGGGAACGTCTCGTCCACAAATGTTGTTTAGAATACAGCTCTCCCGTGGCCGTAGAGTCAATGTAAACTAGTGTCCAAAGCGAAAAGATATGTGTTAGCAGCCCAGTAAAGTTGATTTCAAGGAGTACTGCCAGGTTCATTGGGATAACAAGCGTCTCCAGAGGGATTAAGTACAATAGAAAGGCTATTGCACTCTAATTGATTTGGTGGGTTGAGTCTTGAACCGGCCATTATCAATGTGATAGGTTTCTTAGAAGATAAGATAATGTGTAGAAATTCATAATTTACGTGGTTCTTCGCTACGCAAAATATTTTCTTTCCTAGAAACTGGGGATACCTTCCTCGTGCAGTATAAATTTTCATATTCGTTTTACATGCCTGCTTTAATTCCCTACCTTAATCACCATTGACATGAAGTTTTGTATGCCTTCTTTAACACCCCGTAACATATTAGTTTTACATGCCTCCTTTAATTTCCTACCTTAATCACCATTAACATAAAGGTTTTTTTATGCCTTCTTCAATATCCCTTAACATATTCGTTTTACATGCCTGCTTTAATTCCCTACCTTAATGACCATTTACATAAAGTTTTTTATGCCTACCTTAATCACCATTAACATAAATGTTTTTTGGCTTCTTTAATATCCCTTAACATATTCGTTTTACATGCCTGCTTTAATTCCCTACCTTAATTACCATTAAAATTAAGGTTTTGTGCCTTCTTTAACATCCCGTAACACTTTTGTTTTTATGCCTTACTTAATGACTCTGTGACATTATCATTTTTTATGCTTTCTTTGATATCCTCTACCATAATCGATGTCATGCCTTCTTTAATATCCTTAATATAATCGTTTTACATGCCTGCTTTAATTCCCTTACATAATCACCATTAACATAAAGGTTTTTATATCTTCTTTAACATACCTTAACACATTTGTTTTTATGCCTTGCCTTACTTAATGACTCTCTGACATAATCATTTTTATGTTTTCGTTGATATCCTCTTCCATAATCGGAGTCATGCCTTCTTTAATATCCTTAATATAATCGTTTACATGCCTGCTTTAATTCCCCACCTTAATCACCATTAACATAAAGGTTTTTATCCCTTTTCTAACATCCCTTAATATATTCGTTTTACATGCCTGCTTTAATTCCCCACCTTAATCACCATTAACATAAAGGTTTTTATCCCTTTTCTAACATCCCTTAATATATTCGTTTTACATGCCTGCTTTAATTCCCCACCTTAATCACCATTAACATAAAGGTTTTCATCCCTTTTCTAACATCCCTTAATATAATCGTTTTACATGCCTGCTTTAATTCCCCACCTTAATCACCATTAACATAAAGGTTTTCATCCCTTTTCTAATATCCCTTAACATATTCGTTTCACATGCCTGCTTTAATTCCCCACCTTAATGACCATTACCATAAAGGTTTGTATGCCTTCTTTAACAATCCTTAACACATTTGTTTTTATGCTTTACTTAATGACTCTCTGACATAATCATTTTTTATGCTTTCTTTGATATCCTCTACCATAATCGGTGTCATGCCTTCTTTAATATCCTTAATATAATCGTTTTACATGCCTGCTTTAATTCCCTTACATAATCACCATTAACATAAAGGTTTTTTATATCTTCTTTAACATACCTTAACACATTTGTTTTTATGCCTTACTTAATGACTCTGTGACATAATCATTTTTTATGCTTTCTTTGATATCTTCTACCATAATCGCTGTCATGCCTTCTTTAATATCCCTTAACATATTCGTTTTCCATGCTTGCTTTAATTCCCTTACATAATCACCATTAACATAAAGGTTTTTTATATCTTCTTTAACATACCTTAACACATTTGTTTTTATGCCTTACTTAATGACTCTCTGACATAATCATTTTTATGCTTTCGTTGATATCCTCTTCCATAATCGATGTCATGCCTTCTTTAATATCCTTAATATAATCGTTTTACATGCCTGCTTTAATTCCTTACCTTCATGACCATTAACATAAAGGTTTGTATGCCTTCTTTTGTATTTATGCCTTACTTAATGGCTCCCTGTCATAATAATTGTTTATGCTTTCTTTGATATCCTTGACCATAATCGGTTTCATGTCTTTTTAATATCCCTTAACTATTCAATTTTATAAATCTTTATAAGAAATACTCCATACCTAATAAGGGCTATATAGCGGAGGGGTGCAAGTTAACCTCATCAATGTTTTTTTTTTTAAATTCAGCTTATTTAAGCAGTAAAATTCAGCTATTCTATATATCATGTTGATTTCGCTCAAAAAGCGGTTTTGTGATAGTGCTATACTAAACGATGTACCATACTATAAAACGCCGCTCACTTTTACTCTTTTGGATGATGTGAATCATGTAGAATGTAGGCCTACATGGAACTTTAAACCTTCAAATGACAGTTTATTCTTGTCACGTGCTATCCCTCTGTTCTACTTCATTGGTAAACGTGAGGGAAGGAAACAAAACATTAAGTTTTTGACAAAATTAACTAACGAAAGTTTCCTACTAACTAAAATAATAAATGTATTGCCGAAATGTCAAACTCAGGCTTTTGTCTCCTAGGCTTTGTTTCAAACTTGCTCATAAAGAAATTAAGAAAAACAGACAGATGGTTTCGATTGTGGTATGGTTTTCTTCTTTGTAAAACATGTTTGATTGGAAACCATTCTACCTCACACAAAGGTTTTTAAAGTGGGAGATATATTTTAAAAATAGCCTCTTCAAGGTTATCTTTGGTCCATTCCTCAATCATACACATAGTTTCCTTTATCGGAGCTCTGGGGGATGAAGAGACAACGTAAAGGGATACCATATACTCAGACTCAACCAAGTCAACATTCCCAGAATTTTAACAAAATCAATGCTGTTCCTCACTGAAAACTTGGAAATAGTTTATATTTAAGTCAAGTTGGCTACTAACCTTGTATCAATCCAGTACGTAGATGAGCCCATTCCAGAAACAACGGGTTCCATACTGTTGCCTTCCTTATGAAATTTGGGCAAACAGTATACTCGTAGCTTAGGTAAAAAAGCCTTGCAGACTGTTTTTTCTGAAACCTCCGTCAATCAAATTCTTACAATTTTTAAATAAATCTCACTAACAGTAAAACAATTTTCTATTTCCTCACTAACAAATTTCACTAACGAATGCTTTTCACAGTAATATACGGGCTCGTATTGATCATGTTTTCAATTTCTTCAAAGTAATTGCTCTTATTTACAATGACAATTGAATTACTTTTCTCATCTTTAAAAAAAAAAACAATTTTACTTTTTAAATCTCTAATAGTGACAGAATATTTATTGTTTAACTTACAATTTTTCTTGTAGGTTTAATCATGACTTGCTTCCAAATTCTGTACAATTTCCGATTTACTGCACATTTTTGTGCCACTCTAAATTTTTATTCGTGTTTCAATATCTATTATTAAATTTTCTTTGTATTTTAACTTATTTTCGAAAATGAAGCTCAGACCTTTATTTAACAATTCTACTTCATTTTCGTTTAAGGCATAATCTCTCCAATTATGTATTTTATTATCACTAGAAGCCTCACCCAATGGTTTATTACAGTCCGAGAGGATTATATACAATTTCGTCTTTAATTTTAGAAAGAAGAAAATTTTTGTACATGTTTGTTACTTCTAACATCTTAAAAAACTTAAGGTTAAAATCAAGTTCGAGAATTCATAAGGTCGAAATTATTCCACTTATTAGTAATTTCTAAATGGAATTCTAATGCTTGTAGTTCCAGATCAACCTTTTAGAATACAGACTACTGATTTCCAACTTAAGCCAGTAACTCTTTATCTTATCTGTTATTTGCTTACTTGTAATTCCTTGCGTAGACAATCTTATCTTCATAAAGTTCGGATAGAAGTCATTTCGTAGCCGATTGAACTCTTTTGACGGGAAAGTCATAATATATAATAAAATTTGATAATAGCTAGTAAGAACAATTCACCAAAGATAAATGTTAAAATAGTACTGAAATTTCTCTAAACCCTAGTTTATTAATACATACTAGTCAGGTACTTAATGGATTTTTTCCTTCGATTATGTTTGCCATTAAGGTAGAGGAGAAGAATAGCATTGCCTTTCTGGACGTAATGGTGACGAGAATAAACGTAGGCGTCATTTGACGTTATAGGAAGCCTATGCAAAGTTTCAGGTGCACCCTACGATTCAATCCACTCGAAAGAGCACAAGTTTAGTAGTATGGCTCACCGTTTAGTTCTTTTACCACTATTACGAAACAACTATTTGAAGTAATTTAACATGATACACATAACAGCGGGATTTAACAACTTCAGAAATGAAGAATACACAGAATCGTAAAAAAAGTTGAGTTTGAGAAAAACAGAATTAATTGCTAGAACGACTTTAACCAGGGAAAACCGGAAAATAGCATTTTGAGGTTAGCTTACAACCCTCCGGTATATAGCTTCGCTAAAAACTGTCTTATGAAGTATGGAAGATTTCGAGTGTTGGCTGCTTCGGGATGGAGTTTGGGTAGAATTCATAATCTCCTAAAGAACTCACAGACAATTGTGAAAAAATTGGAGGTTACAGCATAAACTGTGAGATGTGTGATGGAGTATATTTTGATCAACCCATAGAAGTGTTAAACAATAAA
>JBAIZL010000002.1:314592644-314882644 GCA_036971475.1 Prosapia bicincta
TGCCTAGTTAATCGTTAGTAGCTAACGAAATTTCGCATTAGAGCACTAAAAAATGTTTGCTGAATGTTTTACCTACATGTTCCTTTGACGCTTAAACACGATACCTAAACTGTTTGCCTTTTAGTTAAATTGTTATCCTAAGTTATTTTAGAAATAACAGTTTCCTAATTATTTTTACAAATGTCTTATATGATAAATTTAATATATCGTTATTAAAAGTTTTAATAATTTAAATTTAAAAACTAATAAGTTTCTCGCAATATAGAAAGTCTCTAAATCTCTCACTTCAACATTTGGCATTACAATTTGAAAGCTTGACATTAGGTTTTGCGCATGCGTTTGTTGCCATAGCAACACCATCATTGACAGGACCTTTAACTGTGCGCTGTGTCTATGCGCAGAGGTAAGAAGAGATGCACCATGCATACAGCGAACAACCCTCAGATAAAATATCAGGTATGTTCTCAATTTATTCTTAAATTGTATGTATGTTCAAATACATTTTTACTTTTGTAATGTTAAAAAATATGCAAATTAGCTTAGAGTCTTATACGAAATAATTCTGAAACAAAAACTTGAGCAGTTCACACAAAAGACCATTTTTGAACGCTAAACTGAATGTGTTCATGGAGTAATTAACAAATTACTTATTAGGATAGGTATCGTATGTTTTCTATATTTTTTAAAACAAATTCTTATACGGTAGTTTTTAAAATTACTAGTATTAGGTTTGATTAAAAATTAATAAAGTAGTTTCAATAATAAAATCTCTTCTATAACTTGATTTGTATTTCGGTGTCGATGAAATGTCACTCTTCTAATGCTGTTGTATTGAGAAATTTGTTTTAAAATGTTTGAAGGACTACTGCTGATTGATCTAAGGTTAAAGGCCATCATTATTCAGAAAAGATATTGTCCCCGTCATCTGGAAATGTATTTTTAATGTTTGAAACGTTAAACTGTAGTGTCTTCACATTTCTGTATTCACAGAATCCTCGAGTTCTTTATTTTAGACATTTCTGTTAGAAAAGGTTTTATACAAAAAGCATTTACGAATTAGCATTATGGTAATAACTTTATTGATTAAAAATCAAAGGACTAAATAATAAAATCAAAATGCATAGTGAAGGACATCTATTTCTTACTTTGAACACTATTATTTGTGCTATTTTTCATAGTAATTTCTAGTAGCATTATCAAGATTAAAACATTATGTCAGTAAAAATTAAATTTATTGTTCTCTAAATCAAATAATTTTTTGTAAATAAATAGGCTACTAAATTTTCTTTAGCATAAATTTCTTACGATTTTGAGTATTACTATTGGTTTAGTAAAACGTATCACATTTGGTATAATTTACTGCTTTAAATTTAAATTTATAAATGACATTCCATATAATTGTTCTCCTTATTTTAACATTTTGATGTTATTACATCAATAATACAACTACATCAATAAAATAATTCTTCAATAAAGTAAATCCTAAATATAATATTATAGATCCTAAGTATAATATAAATCTTGAGTGTAATATAACTCTTCAACAACGTAAGTCGTAAGTAAAATATAAAATATAAATATAATAAAAATCCTAAGTATGATATAATTCATAAATATAATATGAATCACAAGTATATCATAAATTTAAGATAAAAATATTACATAATTAAGTAACAATAAAAATAAAGTAGTTTTTCTGTAGAAAATTAATTCGACAATACTGTTAGTAATCGCTTTACACTGATATCTTACTTTGTTCTTAGTACTTTTTTACAGTTTGTTTTTTCCTTATAAACATAAATATTCCTAGACTTTACTATTTATTTTTACTGTAATTTTTTTTATTCAATTGGTATAAATTTTTTTAATAATATGTATGTCTACGCCTTATTCGTTTTGTGATAAAAACGTTGAGTTTAATGTAACTTTAAATGAGTATAATACGAACAATAATTTTTAATATGTTGTTTTTGCTTATACGTTGAAAATTCAAACAGCTTAGATGTAAAAGTTTTGTTAATATTTGGCGCGCGCGCGTTTGTGTGTGTGTGTGTGTGCGTATGCGTGTGCGTGTGTGCTTTTGATAGCAAAGAATCTGAAGAATTACAAATATTTTTCGATAAGTTGCCCTATCTTCAAAGGAAACGGACGCAAGATAGTCCCACGCCTAAAATTTCAAATCAACTATGGTGTTTCTGAATTATAGAGAACTCTATATATAAATAAAGAAGTGTGAGTTAAATATTTTGTTTTAAATTCCAGCGCCCAGTTTTACTGTAAAAAGTAAATAAATAAAAAAATGTTTCATTCCTGTTAGAGTCTTAAACGACTATCTATAAAATAAACTGGCATTTATTATTCTTGTGAACGTGTCGTAAAATATAAATTGCTAATGTATAAAATTGATATTCAGACAAACTGTTCCTGATAAATTTTTATTGTACAAAAGATAATTTTCGAGTTAAGTGACACTTACTGACTTGGTTAATACACCTGTCATTTTGATGGATTATGTGTTGAGATTATACTACCAAGACTTGTTCAAATGTTATTGTAATATACATGATGTATAATGTCCGGTTAATATACATACCAGTAGCTTGATCTTCTCTATTAAGGTCAAATTTAATGAAATATCCAGCTTAGCTGCCATCAAAGGATAGTGATTTTATTAGCTGCTAAATACTTATTTTCAAGTAGGCCATTACTAACGTATTCAAAAATTGGTCATGCATCTTAATTATTTAAATCTTTATATATGTTCAACTTCATAGGATATTGTGAACGTTTTTGGAGGAATTTAGTGATATTATATACTAAACTGAAGACACAGAGAGGAAGAGAGAGAGAGAGAGAGAGAGAGAGAGAGAGAGAAAGAGAGAGAGAGAGAGAGAGAGATTGCCTTACAAAAAGGGGGAGACGGCTGTAATTTTTTTAATTAGGTTGACATAGTTAGGTCATGCCATTTTAGACCAAAACACATTTTTTAAGGTTATTTTTATACGAAAAACATTTCTTTACTGTTCACAGTAGGAAAATATATAATCTGTTACTGCCATTCAGTAACACCAAGGGTTATGTTGACGTTGGGTGATGTCTAAGAGTAGGCTGGCATTGCCATTGAGTGGGGCAAGAATTATATTGTCATAAAGTGATAATAAGTGTAGTTCTGATATTAAGAGATAGGCCTACTGACAGTTATATTGTCATTGAGTAATAATAAGTGTAGTTCTGATATTAAGAGATAGGCCTACTGACAGTTATATTGTCATTGAGTAATAATAAGTGTAATTCTGATATTAAGAGATAGGCCTACTGACAGTTATATTATCATTGAGTAATAATAAGTGTAGTTCTGATATTAAGAGATAGGCCTACGTTATATTGTCATTGAGTAATAATAAGTGTAGTTCTGATATTAAGAGATAGGCCTACTGACAGTTATATTGTCATTGAGTTATAATAAGTGTAGTTCTGATATTAAGAGATAGGCCTACTGACAGTTATATTGTCGTTGAGTAATAATAAGTGTAGTTCTGATATTAAGAGATAGGCCTACTGACAGTTATATTGTCCTTGAGTAGTAATAAGTGTAGTTTTGATATTAAGAGATAGGCCTACTGGCAGCTATATTGTCATTGAGTAATAATAAGTGTAGTTCTGATATTAAGAGATAGGCCTACTGAAGGTTATATTGTCATTGAGTAATAATAAGTGTAGTTCTGATATTAAGAGATAGGCCTACGTTATATTGTCATTGAGTAATAATAAGTGTAGTTCTGATATTAAGAGATAGGCCTACTGACAGTTATATTGTCATTGAGTAATAATAAGTGTAGTTCTGATATTAAGAGATAGGCCTACTGACAGTTATATTGTCATTGAGTAATAATAAGTGTAGTTCTGATATTAAGAGATAGGCCTACGTTATATTGTCATTGAGTAATAATAAGTGTAGTTCTGATATTAAGAGATAGGCCTACTGACAGTTATATTGTCATTGAGTAATAATAAGTGTAGTTCTGGTATTAAGAGATAGGCCTACTGAAGGTTATATTGTCATTGAGTAATAATAAGTGTAGTTCTAAAAACATTATCGCGACACTGGCTAGTGACACCTGATGCAACCGTATCATAGCACGACTCAAAATAAAATCTTACTAAATAAAATAATCTTGTAAAACCTAATTTCACGATGATGTATTGTCAAAGTGATAAATAGTAATTGTCTGCCATAAGATTATTGTTAATATGTTTTGTTAAGATTGACCAATTCAATAAATATATTCTATGTAAAACAAAACAAATTCTGTTAAGGAAGTAAGTTTTACGAGAAGATTACACAACGTGAAATTTTAACGGAATGGGGTTAAATTTTATTAGAGAAAAGGCTTTTCTAAAATCCGTCCTAACGTTTTGATTAATTCAAACTGGCTGCCATGTCACATACAAAAGAAGCATTCTTATCAGTTTTTGTGTGTATTTATATTCTTCTACCTTTAAGCGTGTATGAAGATATAAGTGAGTTAACGTGGGGTGCGTATAGAATTAAGGTAAGGGATTAAGCCTTTAGTTACACCTCAAATGTGAAGGCTGCATTACTCTCTGAGGAGGTCATGGAGCCTACCAGCTATACTACATCGTCCAAAAGGGTAGTTGGAAAATATAGGCCGCGTTAATACAGGTAACACAAAGATCTACTGAAAAGAGAGGGAGGATAACTGTTTACTTGCTTCCTTTCTCTGACGTAAACCTACTCTTTAAAGTGTACCTATTACGACTTCTCAGCCCGGGACGAATCTAGAACCTCGTGGTAACCTCGGCAGTTCAGTTCTACTAACAATAACATTAACTAATGAAATTGCCAAATAATTAATTTTTTTCTGTAGACATCTCGATACAGTCTAATCTATTCATCCAAACTATTAAGATCCGATTGACCTGTAAAAAGCCATGTATCATTTGGCCAAGTCGACCAGCTTTTCCGTACAAAGCTAGGCCGCTCGGCAAATTGGGAATGCTTTTGTAAATTTATAGATAAGGATAATTTTAAGCAACTAAATAATTAGGAAACGTCTATATTTCCCATTAATGATTATTAGTTAGTATAAATACTTTAGAAGGAATTTCAGGAAACGTCGTTTATTAAATATATTTTCATCCTCTTATTTGAATATAATTTAGTTGTAAAATGTTGTCAAAAGAAGGAAACGTTTATACCTCCCTTTAATGATTATTAGATAGTATAAATACTTTAGAAGGAATTTCAGGAAACGTCGTTTATTAAATATATTTTCAGCCACTTATTTGAATATAATTTAGTTGTAAAATGTTGTCAAAAGAAGGAAACGTTTATACCTCCCTTTAATGATTAGTATAAATACGTTAGAAGGAATTTCAGGAAATATCGTTTATTAAAAATATTTTCAGCCTCTTATTTGAATATAATTTAGTTGAAAAATGTTGTCAAAAGAAGAAAACGTTTATACCTCCCTTTAATGATTATTAGTTAGTATAATTACGTTAGAAGGAATTTCAGGAAACATCGTTTATTAAAAATATTACCAGTCCCGTATTTGAATATAATTTAGTTGTAAAATGTTGTCAAAAGAAGAAAACGTTTATACCTCCCTTTAATGATTATTAGTTAGTATAAATACGTTAGAAGGAATTTCAGGAAACATCGTTTATTAAAAATATTATCAGTCTCGTATTTGAATATAATTTAGTTGTAAAATGTTGTCAAAAGAAGAAAACGTTTATACCTCCCTTTAATGATTATTAGTTAGTATAAATACGTTAGAAGGAATTTCAGGAAACATCGTTTATTAAAAATTCTTTCAGCCTCTTATTTCAATATAATTTAGTTGTAAAATGTTGTCAAAAGAAGAAAACGTTTATACCTCCCTTTAATGATTATTTGTTAGTATAAATATGTTAGAAGGAATTTCGGGAAACATCGTTTATTAAAAATATTTTCAGCCTCTTATTTGAATATAATTTAGTTGTAAAATGTTGTCAAAAGAAGAAAACGTTTATACCTCCCTTTAATGATTATTAGTTAGTATAAATACGTTCGAAGGAATTTCAGGAAACATCGTTTATTTAAAATATTATCAGTCTCGTATTTGAATATAATTTAGTTGTAAAATGTTGTCAAAAGAAGAAAACGTTTATACCTCCCTTTAATGATTATTAGTTAATATAAATACGTTAGAAGGAATTTCAGGAAACATCGTTTATTAAAAATATTTTCAGCCTCTTATTTGAATATAATTTAGTTGTAAAATGTTGTCAAAAGAAGAAAACGTTTATACCTCCCTTTAATGATTATTTGTTAGTATAAATATGTTAGAAGGAATTTCGGGAAACATCGTTTATTAAAAATATTATCAGTCTCGTATATGAATATAATTTAGTTGTAAAATGTTGTCAAAAGAAGAAAACGTTTATACCTCCCTTTAATGATTATTAGTTAGTATAAATACGTTAGAAGGAATTTCAGGAAACATCGTTTATTAAAAATATTTTCAGCCTCTTATTTGAATATAATTTAGTTGTAAAATGTTGTCAAAAGAAGAAAACGTTTATACCTCCCTTTAATGATTATTAGTTAGTATAAATACGTTAGAACGAATTTCAGGAAACATCATTTATTAAAAATATTTTCAGTCTCGTATTTGAATATAATTTAGTTGAAAAATGTTGTCAAAAGAAGAAAACGTTTATACCTCCTTTTAATGATTATTAGTTAGTATAAATACGTTAGAAGGAATTTCAGGAAACATCGTTTATTAAAAATATTATCAGTCTCGTATTTGAATATAATTTAGTTGTAAAATGTTGTCAAAAGAAAAAAACGTTTATACCGCCCTTTAATGATTATTAGTTAGTATAATTACGTTAGTAGGAATTTCAGGAAACATCGTTTATTAAAAATATTATCAGTCTCGTATTTGAATATAATTTAGTTGTAAAATGTTGACAAAAGAAGAAAACGTTTATACCTCCCTTTAATGATTATTAGTTAGTATAAATACGTTCGAAGGAATTTCAGGAAACATCGTTTATTAAAAATATTATCAGTCTCGTATTTGAATATAATTTAGTTGTAAAATGTTGTCAAAAGAAGAAAACGTTTATACCTCCCTTTAATGATTATTAGTTAGTATAAATACGTTAGAAGGAATTTCAGGAAACATCGTTTATTAAAAATATTTTCAGCCTCTTATTTGAATATAATTTAGTTGTAAAATGTTGTCAAAAGAAGAAAACGTTTATACCTCCCTTTAATGATTATTAGTTAGTATAAATACGTTAGAAGGAATTTCAGGAAACATCGTTTATTAAACATATTTTCAGCCTCTTATTTGAATATAATTTAGTTGTAAAATGTTGTCAAAAGAAGAAAACGTTTATACCTCCATTTAATGATTATTAGTTAGTATAATTACGTTAGTAGGAATTTCAGGAAACATCGTTTATTAAAAATATTTTCAGCCTCTTATTTGAATATAATTTAGTTGTAAAATGTTGTCAAAAGAAGGAAACGTTTATACCTCCCTTTAATGATTATTAGTTATTATAAATACGTTAGAAGGCATTTCAGGAAACATCGTTTATTAAAAATATTATCAGTCTCGTATTTGAATATAATTTAGTTGTAAAATATTGTCAAAAGAAGAAAACGTTTATACCTCCCTTTAATGATTATTTGTTAGTATAAATATGTTAGAAGGAATTTCGGGAAACATCGTTTATTAAAAATATTATCAGTCTCGTATTTGAATATAATTTAGTTGTAAAATGTTGTCAAAAGAAGAAAACGTTTATACCTCCCTTTAATGATTATTAGTTAGTATAAATACGTTAGAAGGAATTTCAGGAAACATCGTTTATTAAAAATATTATCAGTCTCGTATTTGAATATAATTTAGTTGTAAAATGTTGTCAAAAGAAAAAAACGTTTATACCGCCCTTTAATGATTATTAGTTAGTATAATTACGTTAGTAGGAATTTCAGGAAACATCGTTTATTAAAAATATTATCAGTCTCGTATTTGAATATAATTTAGTTGTAAAATGTTGACAAAAGAAGAAAACGTTTATACCTCCCTTTAATGATTATTAGTTAGTATAAATACGTTCGAAGGAATTTCAGGAAACATCGTTTATTAAAAATATTATCAGTCTCGTATTTGAATATAATTTAGTTGTAAAATGTTGTCAAAAGAAGAAAACGTTTATACCTCCCTTTAATGATTATTAGTTAGTATAAATACGTTAGAAGGAATTTCAGGAAACATCGTTTATTAAAAATATTTTCAGCCTCTTATTTGAATATAATTTAGTTGTAAAATGTTGTCAAAAGAAGAAAACGTTTATACCTCCCTTTAATGATTATTAGTTAGTATAAATACGTTCGAAGGAATTTCAGGAAACATCGTTTATTAAAAATATTATCAGTCTCGTATTTGAATATAATTTAGTTGTAAAATGTTGTCAAAAGAAGAAAACGTTTATACCTCCCTTTAATGATTATTAGTTAGTATAAATACATTAGAAGGAATTTCAGGATATATCGTTTATTAAAAATATTTTCAGCCTCTTGTTTGAATATAATTTAGTTGTAAAATGTTGTCAAAAGAAGGAAACGTTTATGCCTCCCTTTAATGATTATTAGTTAGTATAAATACGTTAGAAGGAATTTCAGGAAACATCGTTTATTAAACATATTTTCAGCCTCTTATTTGAATATAATTTAGTTGTAAAAAGTTGTCAAAAGAAGAAAACGTTTATACCTCCATTTAATGATTATTAGTTAGTATAATTACGTTAGTAGGAATTTCAGGAAACATCGTTTATTAAAAATATTTTCAGCCTCTTATTTGAATATAATTTAGTTGTAAAATGTTGACAAAAGAAGGAAACGTTTATACCACCCTTTAATGATTATTAGTTAGTATAAATACGTTAGAAGGCATTTCAGGAAACATCGTTTATTAAAAATATTATCAGTCTCGTATTTGAATATAATTTAGTTGTAAAATATTGTCAAAAGAAGAAAACGTTTATACCTCCCTTTAATGATTATTTGTTAGTATAAATATGTTAGAAGGAATTTCGGGAAACATCGTTTATTTAAAATATTATCAGTCTCGTATTTGAATATAATTTAGTTGTAAAATGTTGTCAAAAGAAGAAAACGTTTATACCTCCCTTTAATGATTATTAGTTAGTATAAATACGTTCGAAGGAATTTCAGGAAACATCGTTTATTAAAAATATTATCAGTCTCGTATTTGAATATAATTTAGTTGTAAAATGTTGTCAAAAGAAGAAAACGTTTATACCTCCCTTTAATGATTATTAGTTAGTATAAATACGTTAGAAGGAATTTCAGGAAACATCGTTTATTAAAAATATTTTCAGCCTCTAATTTGAATATAATTTAGTTGTAAAATGTTGTCAAAAGTAGAAAACGTTTATACCTCCCTTTAATGATTATTTGTTAGTATAAATATGTTAGTAGGAATTTCAGGAAACATCGTTTATTTAAAATATTTTCAGCCTCTTATTTGAATATAATTTAGTTGTAAAATGTTGTCAAAAGAAGGAAACGTTTATACCTCCCTTTAATGATTATTAGTTATTATAAATACGTTAGAAGGCATTTCAGGAAACATCGTTTATTAAAAATATTATCAGTCTCATATTTGAATATAATTTAGTTGTAAAATGTTGTCAAAAGAAGAAAACGTTTATACCTCCCTTTAATGATTATTAGTTAGTATAAATACGTTAGAAGGAATTTCAGGAAACATCGTTTATTAAAAATATTTTCAGCCTCTTATTTGAATATAATTTAGTTGTAAAATGTTGTCAAAAGAAGAAAACGTTTATACCTCCCTTTAATGATTATTTGTTAGTATAAATATGTTAGAAGGAATTTCGGGAAACATCGTTTATTAAAAATATTATCAGTCTCGTATTTGAATATAATTTAGTTGTAAAATGTTGTCAAAAGAAGAAAACGTTTATACCTCCCTTTAATGATTATTAGTTAGTATAAATACGTTCGAAGGAATTTCATGAAACATCGTTTATTTAAAATATTATCAGTCTCGTATTTGAATATAATTTAGTTGTAAAATGTTGTCAAAAGAAGAAAACGTTTATACCTCCCTTTAATGATTATTAGTTAGTATAAATACGTTAGAAGGAATTTCAGGAAACATCGTTTATTACAAATAATTTCAGCCTCTTATTTGAATATAATTTAGTTGTAAAATGTTGTCAAAAGAAGAAAACGTTTATACCTCCCTTTAATGATTATTTGTTAGTATAAATATGTTAGAAGGAATTTCTAGAAACATCGTTTATTAAAAATATTATCAGTCTCGTATTTGAATATAATTTAGTTGTAAAATGTTGTCAAAAGAAGAAAACGTTTATACCTCCCTTTAATGATTATTAGTTAGTATAAATACGTTAGAAGGAATTTCAGGAAACATCGTTTATTAAAAATATTTTCAGCCTCTTATTTGAATATAATTTAGTTGTAAAATGTTGTTAAAAGAAGAAAACGTTTATACCTCCCTTTAATGATTATTAGTTAGTATAAATACGTTAGAACGAATTTCAGGAAACATCATTTATTAAAAATATTTTCAGTCTCGTATTTGAATATAATTTAGTTGAAAAATGTTGTTAAAAGAAGAAAACGTTTATACCTCCCTTTAATGATTATTAGTTAGTATAAATACGTTAGAAGGAATTTCAGGAAACATCGTTTATTAAAAATATTATCAGTCTCGTATTTGAATATAATTTAGTTGTAAAATGTTGTCAAAAGAAAAAAACGTTTATACCGCCCTTTAATGATTATTAGTTAGTATAATTACGTTAGTAGGAATTTCAGGAAACATCGTTTATTAAAAATATTATCAGTCTCGTATTTGAATATAATTTAGTTGTAAAATGTTGACAAAAGAAGAAAACGTTTATACCTCCCTTTAATGATTATTAGTTAGTATAAATACGTTCGAAGGAATTTCAGGAAACATCGTTTATTAAAAATATTATCAGTCTCGTATTTGAATATAATTTAGTTGTAAAATGTTGTCAAAAGAAGAAAACGTTTATACCTCCCTTTAATGATTATTAGTTAGTATAAATACGTTAGAAGGAATTTCAGGAAACATCGTTTATTAAACATATTTTCAGCCTCTTATTTGAATATAATTTAGTTGTAAAATGTTGTCAAAAGAAGAAAACGTTTATACCTCCATTTAATGATTATTAGTTAGTATAATTACGTTAGTAGGAATTTCAGGAAACATCGTTTATTAAAAATATTTTCAGCCTCTTATTTGAATATAATTTAGTTGTAAAATGTTGTCAAAAGAAGAAAACGTTTATACCTCCCTTTAATGATTATTAGTTAGTATAAATACGTTAGAAGGCATTTCAGGAAACATCGTTTATTAAAAATATTATCAGTCTCGTATTTGAATATAATTTAGTTGTAAAATATTGTCAAAAGAAGAAAACGTTTATACCTCCCTTTAATGATTATTTGTTAGTATAAATATGTTAGAAGGAATTTCGGGAAACATCGTAGTAGATGGCAAAACCACAGTTTCAGCCCAACAGGTGGTTTTGATGGAAAATACGTTACTTTTCCGTTAAAAACGGTTAGGTGGGGTATGAGGGGTTGGTTTCATCGATTATTGGAGGGTGAGGTGAATGGTATGAGGTCTGGAATGTGCGCGGTTGTGCGCGGTTGTGCGTGGGTGTATGTGGCAGGTGTTTTTTTTAGAAATACGTTAATTTTCCGTTAAAGACCGTTAGGTGAGGTAGTATGGGTTGGTTGGTGATATGCGTGTTGGCTGTTGTGTGATGTAATTAGAAGCATGTTCGGACATGTTGGGGGGTAATGTAAAAACCGTTGTTTACCTAGAGAATGTGTGTATTATATTCTGTACCCAGTTCGTTGCTGACCTATATTTTTACTATAGCGTCGCGTGTGTACGGTTGAAATCCGTTACGAGGTGATGGGATTATTTTCGCTATAAATGTGTCAGTCGCAAAGACTGAACGGTGACTTCTCTGTTTGTTCTCCAGATCTTTACTGGTTAAAAAAATGTAAAAGCATGTTAATTTATTGATATAGGTTCCTCGCTCGTGAGCTAATGTGTTTACACATCGTTGTGCTAGCGATTGTTTGTTGTAACAGGTATTTGGCCTGAATAAATTGTTTTTAAAAACCTACCTCTGTTTCGAGTTATAATCATGTTCGGACCATTGAAAAGTGTTTTTAAGACTTTACCTGCGCGCTTGTACGTGCGAGTGCTCACGATTGTGTGACGTAATTAAAAGAGTAGCGTATATAAACTGCAATAGCTATCAAAAAAGTAACATTTGCCGTTCAGATTGACTAGCGATGGACATCGTACAAATGGGGAAAAGCAAGGCATTCGTTCCCGTTGACAGTTTCAGGGAGAAGGCTTTAGTTACTAGGAAGACCTCATTGGCAGCAGATATACTTCGTGCAGAATGTAAAATCTGTCTATCAGAAGAAGTTCAAGTGGTTTATTTACCCTGCAGACACGTTATTGCTTGTTTGCTTTGCGGATTAGCCTGCAAAACTTGCGGAATTTGCAGAGAAACTGTTGACTCTATTATGAGAATTTATCTTTCCTAACATTTGTAATAATTTTTTGTTTAACAACAATATTTCTTTTTAATAGTATAATTATTGTAACTTATTATTTAAAAAATATATATTATGTCTTGTAGAAAAAATGTAATTTTGTGTTTGCTTTGACCAAGCTTAAGTCATTTTACACCTTTGCTCAACTAAAAATCCTCTATTTTATTAATATTCAAACATCAAACAATACACACACACACACACACACACACACACACACACACACACAAGTGTTGGGCATAGTTGATATCCACGACATACTTGTGTGTGTTTGTTTTGAAATACAATGCAATTACGTTAGGATTAATAAAACTCACACTGACAGGTGTTAAGACAGGTGTTGTGGGGGACGGGTAAAACTAGGTTTGATGAACTCATAGGGGGGCAGGTGTTGCACTGCATGTAGGTATTAGCCTATATAAACGAGCGAAACGTTTAGAGACTGTTCACTTCTATGCATGACTTTATAGAGTGAATACTATGTTCTTGTTAGCTTTTAAGATATTTCAATGTTTTAATATATTTTTTATTCCCTTGTATTTTATATAGGTTACTTTGGTTTTATGCTTTGTAAAGAAGGTATGCACCCAGAGATAACGGTTTTTTGCGGTTCAAAATAAGTAACCATGCTTGAAACCCAAAAAAATCTGCGACAATATCGCCAGTTGTATATTGTTCGCATATCTTGGTCATATCTTATTTCCAAAGCATATAATTTGAGATAACATCTCTGTATTGTGAGTTTTTGTTAGCTTGTGACTTTATAGAGTGAATACTATGTTCTTGTTAGCTTTTAAGATATTTCAATGTTTTAATATATTTTTTATTCCCTTGTATTTTATATAGGTTACTTTGGTTTTATGCTTTGTAAAGAAGGTATGCACCCAGAGATAACGGTTTTTTGCGGTTCAAAATAAGTAACCATGCTTGAAACCCAAAAAATCTGCGACAATATCGCCAGTTGTATATTGTTCGCATATCTTGGTCATATCTTATTTCCAAAGCATATAATTTGAGATAACATCTCTGTATTGTGAGTTTTTGTTAGCTTGTTAAGAAATACAATTATAATATATGTTTATTCCTTGTTGTACTTTATATAGCTCACTTTGGTTTACATTATATTATTTAATTTTTTTGTGCATGTTAGACTAAATGTTTAGATGTATTTTGTGGTTGCATGTTAAATTTTATTTTTATAATTATAGCATAAACACAGCATGTTTTTCAGGTTAAAATAATTATATATGTATTTCTTCCAGGTTTATATAAATAATACCAATATTTATTCTTGTTTCAGCAGTTTTTTCAGGTTAAAATAATTATATCTTTATTTATTTCAGGTTTTATATAAATAATACCAATATTTATTCTTGTTTATTTTTCAGGTATTATAAACAATATTACTCCTACTTTCATGTTTACCTCAGGAATCTTGATTGTTTCTGATTTTGATCAATCCCCCCCCTAATGTGATTTTTATTGGGTATCTTTTAATTACTTCAAGCCCATGTCTGGAGTATATTACACATAAGCACGTGCTATATATGTAGTTGGAACAGAATGGGGTATCTCATGAGGTGAAAATCAATTTCGTAAAATTATTGTTGATTTAGTCTTGTGGAATACATAAATTGTTATTCAAAATACCGAAAATCACATATTTGGGGGGGGGAATTTAATAACATTTTTTTATTGTTTACTTTTCAGGTAAAATAATATATGTTTCTTACTTCCAGGTTTACATCATTAATATCCCTAATACTCCTTCCTCTTTCACGCACGCTAAGGCTATCTCCGGATAGTTTGTCTGGGGGCAACCCGGGCAAAGCGTGTTCTCCTGGACATCATTGTTTCTGTTCACTGGGAGCTTGATATCCAACCCCCCACCCCACCCACCTTTTTTGTCTTTTCCCCGAGGTGAGTAAACGTAGCGGATGATTGGCGAGATGAATTTCGCGTCATTCGTTGCGTCACCCGGCTTCCAATAGTCATACAGCAAGAACGAATTCAGCGTATGTCTATTATTCATTTACACCCCAATCCCTCTAGGTTGCCGTTGGTCTATTCGGCTGGTGACGTGAAGAATTGCGTTCCAGTCTAGTAGAGCGCCTAGGGATCCCTTTGTGCAGAGTGTTACAAGGAGGATATTCAGTACATTCTGCTTAGAGTCACTCCTTCCTATTCTTTCCCATAGTTTTAAGGAAAAAAAATTTTTAATATTCAAACGACCTTGACCCAGTTTTTAGCTGGAAGAAAATGCTTCACACATTTTCCAAAGCTTGTATTAAAGTTATAATACGTTCTGTTACCTCCTACACCGAAAGAAAATAATAATAAGTTCAATTCCCCCCGCAGAGTTACTTCAATTTGTGATTTGGAACACTTCAATTCCTTCCACCTCCCCCCGATATCTTCTTTACTCAACTATTCTACTATGTTAAACCTCACCTACCTCTTCACATCCAAAACGTCATTCTCCCCCTCCCTTCCTAGTGATACAGTATAACCCCTCCTTCGTTTTAAATCGTATAAATAGCATAGACTCGCGATAACATCATCATTTTGCTTCTCAATGTTATAGCTGAAGAATGGATCCAACCGTCAGGATTTCTACAGCTCCTCTAAAAATGTCCACCATACATAGGAGAACTGAAACCGCAAGCACTTCAAATACCGCAGCCTATCATTTCAACAACCTGGTTAAGGACCTACTGCTAACAGATAGTCCTGTTAAAAATTGTAAAAACACATCCTCGACTATTTCTCCGAAACCTACTGCAGCCAAAAAACTTGAGTTTTTACCTACTCTACCCTCCAATTCCCAAAAGCAATTCCGACTTTGTACATACAGATTTTCGAAAGGGATAAAGAGAAACGGAATATGCAACGCTCGTATTGCAGGTGATGGTGTTATACTGTGCAGCCGTCATCGCGACCGTAATACAACAGGCCTGAAAGAAACAAAATCTTCCACAAATAAGTCTTCAAAAAATATTTTGCCGAAAATAAAAATATCCAGACTCAAAACTAACACCAAATATCGACTTCTATCATACTTGAACGATGATGAGGCCATCGTGGGAACTACAAAAGGTGCCTTCATCATACATTTCCCTTTTAAGAAGTTTAAAAAACAACCTCTTAAAGACGGATGGTATCTTGAAGTAAAGTTTGCAGATCACAACTCCAAAAAGAAGCTTCTACATTGGGTTAAAAAATAATACGATTCATCTTCTCAGCAACTGTTTCCTCATACACACCCTCCTTTCCTACCTTTGCTTTCCTTTCCAAGAATAGAGCAGCTGATGGGTTCGCCCATCAGCTGCTTTATTCTCTTTATTATAAACGACCTTGACACATATTTACCAAGGCTACTACCCAAGAGCAGCATGTATAGAACACAAGCTTTTTATCTATCTATGCAACTTCATATTATATTATAAACTCACTATCTGAATTCTCAGTATTATTTTGTTTACAGGTGTGGGAATATGTCTGAGGAAAACCTTCTCAATGAAATAACCTCGCTTAGGTAATTGATAAAGTTAAAGTATAATCGGTTTAAGATACGAAAAATTGAGAGCGAAAGTAGAGTACAAAAACGTTTACATTATATTATAGAACCTATCAGAGAGTTGATTAAAACCGCTTTAGATAAAATACTATCTGAAAAAGCTTTGTATAAATCCAAAACGCTAACCGCGTGTGATTCGGGAGAACGTTTTGCAAAGTATAGTTTTATTCCTAAAGCGGTGTCATCTCCTACGACCCACTCTTTGACGGACGACACAGTGTTAGAAAGGGTGAAAACAGACCATGCCTCCTTGTTATATCCTGAATTTACAGACTTAAATGTAATAGCTGAGACATCCGATCCCCCAGAACCCAGTGTCGGCGAAGTTATATCAACTCCGGGTGCTTATGACGTAGCAACAGAGTGGTTAGAGGAGACTTTCGTTAATCCGCTCACTAAATCTTACATGAAGAAATTCATGAATGACGCTGCCGGTAATAAAAAGAGTATTGATCATACATACGGTCCACGTTTGGAGAAAGATAACATCTTTGTTGGTGACACGCAATTGTTGTTCGAAGAAGATGGTGGTCTGCGATTGGGTGATACCGTTTACAATCCGACTAAAGGATTGTATGAGCTTCTTTTCAAGAGAATACCTGATGATGACGTCTATGACGAGAATGATATCGCAGCCTATAAAGATATATTAGTCAAGACCAACGCTCATAGGATTGGATATTTGCGAAACAACAGGATTAATCGCCAAGTAAATTCCTTTAAATATAGGACTGTATTAGCTCAAATGTTTCCCACAACATACTACGGATCAGGGATGCGATACAGCAATAGCAACAGCAGACACTTAATGATAGTTCCAGCTAAAGCGGGTAACTTTACTCAAACCCTTAAAGATATAAACATACTGAATAACGTAACACAGTTCTAGGCACTAGGTCAGTATGTCAAGGTTATATATAGTTAATAGAATAGATCAGCTGATGGGTTCTCCCATCAGCTGCTCTATTCTTGGGAAGGGAAGGAAGCGAGGGATAGAGGGATGGGTGATATTGAGAGGATTGGTTTGGAAAAGGTTTTGAAATTTTCAGTACTTTGGGTTATTACTGAGAGCTTTGATCACTGTCTTCGAACGAAAGTCGTCTTCTTGCGGAGCATACACCGTCACGCCGAGGATTGCTACTTATCGGTGTGCTAGTAGCCTGCGGTTGCCCATCATATGAATCTGTTGCATCTTCAGCATAAGATACTGCATTTTCCTTCAACGAAGGATCTTCATCGTCCTCAAGTGAGTCTACAGTAGTTTGTAAAAAGTCTTCCAACGAGGTATTCATTACGGTTGTCATGTTTTGTATATCGACAGCCGTGAAAACAGCAAAAACTTGTTCAACTTCTTCCTCTGATAAAGTGGCTATCCACGACCATTCTATACAATGAATAGGTTGTTCTATATTCAGAGGAGCCATGTTAATTATAGTTAGGTTTGAACAATTATAATTCGCTTGTTTGCAGTTTTTTTGCTCTTTTATACGTGCGCAATAACTTTTTGAAAGGACAGTGATAGAAGGGGGGGGTAACAAGGATAATGCTTTTTTTAAAATATATAGTGGTGGGGGGATGTAGTTCAGGATATATATATAAGACATGCATGATTTTAGTATCATTTTAGTTTCTAACTTGAATTTGAGTAGAACAAATATACTAAAAAATGGAATCTAACAATGTTTTCTGCTGTGAAATTTGCAGAGATGAATTCAAAGATGAGTTACTGTATCTGATGCATTTTGAGTTATTTCACAGAGTCTGCACACAGGAAAATGAAGACAGAGAAGTTTACACAATTCCCGACTATGAAGGAACTATTCCAGCTGATGGAGAAAGGAACACAGAAAGGAATAGCTTATTCTCGTGCGAGATTTGTGGAGAAGAATTCAACGACCGCTTACTCCTGTTGTCGCATGTTGAGATATTCCATACACCTTTTCTCGATCAAGAAAACAACGAATTATACAGCTTACCAGACTTGCCGGAAACTAGAAAGGAATCAGTAGCTGACAGAGCAACAGTCATACAATACGCTCCCCCAAGACAAAAGTTGAAACACGAACTTCTATCTCAAGCGTTACCTAGGTCATATGTTAAACATTTCCTTATAAGGAACGTAACCGAACTCTATTTGGACGATTACATAATTGAAGCGAGCGATGTTGTAGTGGAGCTGTTGAAAGAGGAGCTCATTCGTTTAAATTTTATAAAGTTTGGACTTGTGATGGAGTCCGAATTTGTAAATGTGGAAGGAGAAATATCTCAGAGAGCGTTTATAACTAGGAACAGAAAAATTACTTTTGCATCAGACCTGGAAAACGTAGTCAGGGAATGTATGCAGGAGATTGTTTTGAAAATAACCGAACACGAAAGTCGGGGGTCTGGATGGACATTAGGTAAAGTTAAGAGTATGGTTGTAAGAGTACATAAACACGGGTATGGTAATCGTGGAAGTAGTTATATCCCGTTACCTAAGACGATAGCATCCACCTTGTCTTGCATTAATGTCCAGAACTCCGACAATAAATGTTTTCGATACGCAATGCTAGCAAAACATGTTGGTCCAAAAAACGCATGTAGAGTTGACTACAAATACGAACAAGTTGGCAATAAGTACAACTTTGCTGGATTGCAATATCCGGTCTCAGTTGAGGATATAAAACTCTTTGAAAAACGAAATCCTGGAGTATCCGTGAACGTTTTTAGTCTCGACGAAAGTCATAATGTTTATCCGCTGAGAGTAGTAGAAACTGAAGATATTCGCCACACAGACTTACTACTTCTACACGATGGTGATGTCTCGCATTACGTCTACATTAAGAATTTTAACAGATTGGTAAGTGGCCAAATGAAAAGATATGATAGTAGCGTGACGGTATGTAAGAAATGTTTTGCTTTCAAATCTCTTTCAATGGAACTCGGAGGGCGACGGTGGTTGACCGAACACAACCGCTTATGCGGAGTACATGCCCCCGTTAAAATGGAATTACCTCATCGTGATAAACGGTTTGTTTCTTTCAACAAAACGAATCAGCTATACAGTGTACCTATAGTGATATACGCCGACTTTGAATCTACTTTGATACCTATTAAAACGGTTATGGAAGATCCTGAAGACGTCACCAAACATTTATACCAAAAACACGAGCCTAATAGCTACTGCATGATGGTAAAGTCTACTTTAGACGAAAACCATCTCACGAGGTATGGGTTAACATCAAAACCGCTTGTTTACAGGGGTTGTGATGCGGTAAAGAACTTTCTACAACAGCTGAAACTTGTTGCCGAGAAAGTTGAAGGGATGTACTCAAATATTGTTCCCATGTTAGAGATGAGTGATGACGAAATACTTGCATACACATCCGCAACTACTTGTTACTTGTGTAAAAAATCTTTTACAGACATAAATCATAAAGTCCGTGACCATGACCATCTCACAGGAAAGTATAGAGGATCGGCTTGTAACTCGTGCAACATAAATTATAAGCTACCTAGTTTTATACCTGTCGTGCTGCACAATTTAAGTGGATACGATTCACATTTTATAATACATGAATTGAACTTATGGAAAGGACAAATCGATGTGTTAGCCTCGTCGAAAGAAAAGTTTATAAGTTTTTCGAAAAAGGTCGGTAAACTAAAATTGAGATTCATCGACTCTTATAGGTTTTTACCTTCAAGCCTTATGAAACTTAGCGAAAATCTATCACGGGACGATCTGCTGGAGACGAAGAAACTTGTACCTGAAGGGAAGCTTGAACTAGTGTTAAGAAAAGGTGTTTTCCCTTACGATTATATAGACGATGCAGATAGGTTCAACGAAACTTCGCTTCCTCCCATAGAATGTTTTTACAGCAAGCTAAATGAATGCGGAATTAGTGATGAAGAATACCAACACGCATGTAACGTATGGAACGGAATGGAGTTTAAGACTTTGGGAGAGTACAGTGATTTTTATGTACAACTCGACGTGACCCTTCTTTGCGATGTTATGGAGGAATTTAGAAACACCTGTATGAACGCTTACGGGCTTGATCCCCTCCATTCTTACACCTCACCAGGACTGGCGTGGCAGGCTATGTTGAGAGAAACAGGATGCACTTTGGAATTGATGATGGATGTCGATATGATCCTCATGGTAGAGTCGGGCGTCCGAGGCGGTCTAACGCAGTGCGTTAGGAAACATGTTAGAGCCAACAACAAGCATTTGCCTGACTTTGATAGTGAGAAAGAGTCTGTCTACCTGGGGTACTTCGACGCAAACAACCTTTACGGGTGGGCCATGTCGATGCCCTTGCCATCTGGAGGATTCGAATGGGTAGATCCAACTACGATAGAAGAAATTCAACATATCCCTCGTTACGGTTGTTTCGGGTATATTTTGGAGTTCGACTTTGAATACCCGGAGGCGCTCCATGATCATCACTACGATCTCCCTCTTCTACCAAAAAGCGAAGTTCCGCCTGGAGGTAAATACAAAAAGCTTTTGATGACTGTTGAATCGAAAGATCATTACGTCGCTCACTATTGGACCGTGCAACAAGCCATACAACTAGGACTTCGTATTACCAAAGTTCATAGAGTCATACGTTTTGCACAATCATATTGGTTAAAGCCGTACATCGATTCGAACACTGCTAGGAGATCCGCCGCTAAATCTGCTTTCCAGAGAGATTTCTTCAAATTAATGAACAACGCAATTTTCGGAAAAACTCTGGAAAACAAACGAAAACATATAGATGTTAGGCTTGTTACAGACGAAAAGAAACTAATGAAACTTGTGAAGCGAGACAACTTTAATACGTCTATTATTATAAATAAAGATCTGGTATTGGTTTGTATGAATAAGACTAAGATAGTTCTCGACAGACCACTTTATATCGGTATGTCCATCTTAGACATCTCCAAGACGCACATGTACGACTTCCACTACGAAAAGATGGTACGTCATTACGGAAGAGATAAAATCGGAATATCGTATATGGATACAGACGCGTTTCTCTACTGGATTCGAACAAATGATCTTTACGAAGACCTCAAGACATTTCAACATAAAAACGATTTTGATTTCTCCGAATACCCACCGCACCATCCCACTTACGACGGAGGCGTTAATAAAAAGGTTCTAGGTAAATTTAAGGACGAGCTAAACAGCATCCCAATCATCGAACTCATAGCGTTGATGCCGAAGATGTACGCTATGACTACCGCCGTAGGTGGACACAACTGTGAAGAGGAGGAAGGAGTAATAAAAAAGGCTAAAGGAATAAAAAAGAGCTACTTGAAGAAATCTATTATGTTTGAACACTACAGGAAATGTCTGTTCGAAAACGTAGAGTACAAGGCTACTTTCAACACAATTCGTAGCTTCGGTCATGAGCTTTACACCATGTTACAACGCAAAAGATCACTATCAACAAGAGACGACAAAAGAAAAATACTTTCAGACTGCATAAACACGTTACCGTACGGGCACTATTCCTTGCGAGATATATCCGAATGTTAACCTAACAACAGTTATATATAAAAAAATCTAAATTCTATTATTTGTTTCCTATAGTCACTAACGGTAACGATGGAGTTAAGGGAAAAGATTGTACGCGAATTACACGCACCAGCAAGAAGAAAATTTCCTAGACGAAATACTATCTTAAAAGGACTAGACGATAAATTTTTCCAAGCTGATCTTGTAGAGATGAGACCATACGCTAAGGATAATAAAGGTTTTAATTACATACTTACACTTATAGATTGTTTTACTAAAATTGCGCACGCTATTCCATTAAAAAACAAGTCTTCGGAAAACGTTGCTAATGCTGTAGAGGGGCTATTGCTTCAAGAGAGGATTAAGAAACTCCAGACGGATGATGGTAAAGAATTTTTCAATAATCCATTCAAACAATTAATGAAGAAATATCGTATCAACCATTACTCTAGCAAGAGCGAAATTAAAGCTGCAATAATAGAACGTTTCAATAGAACGCTAAAGAGTAAGATGTACAAGGTTTTCTCAAAAAGAGGATCATACGTCTGGCATGACGTATTACCTGTTTTGATAAACGAATACAATAATACGGTACACAGGACTATCGGCGTGAAACCTGTAGACGTTAATAAAAAGAACGAACGAAAGGTGTTTGATCGTATAGTCCGGCAAACAAAACCGCATACGGAAAAACGAATGCCGAAAAGGTTTTTCCTCGGTGATCAAGTGCGTATTAGCAAACACAAGCGCGTTTTTACCAAAGGATACCTTCCTAATTTTTCGAATGAAGTGTTTACAGTTTACAGGATACAACCGACGTTTCCTGAGACTTATCTTTTGAAAGATCACAAAGGGGATATCATACAAGGTGGTTTCTACGGGCACGAGCTATCACCGTCTACAGTTGGAAACGTATATTTAGTTGAGAAAATACTCCGCAGAAAGGGCGATAAAGTTCTTGTGCGTTGGTTAGGTTTCGACCGCAGCCAGGATACGTGGATAAATAAAAAAGATTTAATCTAATAACGGATGTACAGTATAATATGAGTCTGTAAGCAGGCAAGAAATGGAAATATTAGAGCAAAAGGATAAATTTGTTGTTAAAAATATAGATCTTCTGACTGCTGATAAAACCACCCACAGTGAAGGGAAACACGGTGCATTACTTCCTGACACTGTAAGATGCATAGTCTCGGGGCCATCAAACTGCGGGAAAACAAACGTAGTGTTTAACCTGCTCACGCAAGCTAACGGACTGCGATTCAATAATGTATACATATTTTCCAAGTCGCTCAACCAACCAAAGTATCTACTTTTGGAAAAGGTTATATCCGAGGTGCCAGGCGTCAATTGGTTCAAATTTGATGTAAACGAAGAAATCATGGGACCAAGTAAAGCTCGACCGTATTCTGTATTTTTATTCGATGACGTTAGCTCGGAAAGACATCATCACATAACCACGTACTTTGCCATGGGGCGACATAACATGATAGATTGTATTTACATAGGGCAAACCTATAGCAAAATCCCTAAGCAGCTATTACGAGATAACGCCAATCTCATTATAATGTTCAAGCAGGATGAGACTAACACGAGACACGTATACAACGATCACGTAGGTGCTGATATGGAATACAACAGATTTAAACAGATATGTTCTACAGCGTGGAACGATCATTTCGGATTCCTAGTCGTCGATAAGGAGCGTAACATCGATGAAGGTCGATACAGACTGGGATTTGACAGATACGTTGTAATAAACTCGCAGAGCGATTTACAATGTTAACATTACGATACAGCTATTCAACTGGATAACAAGCGCTAAGTAAATACATGGAGAAACAAAGGAAGTTGGTAAACGAAATAAAAGTGTTGAGCGATACCATCAGAAAAAAAAATGAAGCCTTGAAATTAGGCATAAGCGAAAGGGATAAATACTTGGAGACCACTTTCAAACCGATAGTAGAACCGTTAAAGAAGATATCTGAAAAACTCGGTGAAAACGCATGGATTGATGGTGACGCGCAAGACATAATACCCTTTAAACAGGAGTCGGGCGCTGAGTTGACGGACACATCAGCAGACTATGTAACGGATGAAGATGATGGAAGAACGTCTGTTCACGAGTCAACTAAAGACGTCAGTATATTGAGCGACAATATATCGAGTAAAGGTCCTATGGGTAAAAAGTATTTATTAAAGATGTTAGATTCAATGTCTGATACAAGCAGGAAGAAACAATACCATACGTTCGGCGCTCGGTTGGCTAAAGACGGTACATTGGATATAGGTGACGCGAAATTGGAGATCACCAACAAAGATAACATACTGGTAAAGAATAAAACTTTTCGAGGTACGCGCGGTCTGTTCGAGCTAATCTTCAATTATATTCCAGAGAAATATACAAAAAGAGATCTCGAAAATTTTAAACGCATTTGCCAACTGACCAACGCTCATAGAAAGGGATACAGTTCTAACGCACCTGTGTACAGGAACAGGTCAAAGAAATATAAAAGAATTATAGCACATCTATTTCCTCCGAGAGAAGACAAGAGCAAATCAGGAGCTGGTGTGAATTTAAAAGACACTCAGCATACCAACGTTGTTTATTACAATAATGCAAACGAGTTAGTGAATCGTCTGCGTTTGTTATATGACTCTATGTCTGCAGGACACACGGGGCTAGAGAACGAGGTAGTGTCGTTGACAGAAGAATTAAAACGAAGAAACGTTATTGCTTAACTTCATTTATAAAGATGAGCATGGACAAGTTTGGTCGTCATCAAATCTCCAAGAGTAAAATCGCTGTTAGAGCTCAGCCAGGTGAACGGGGTCCCAAAGGACCTTCAGGCGTAGGATTTAAACTCACTAGAAACGGAAATTACGATATGCAAAACAAAATTATCGAAAATGTTGGTAGGCCTGTGTCATCAAACGATGCTGCTACATTGGAATACGTCAGGTCTGTGACACCGTTATTATCGAAAGATGGTTTCGAGTTCTACAACAAACGTTTGAGCGGAGTTGGTAACCCTATAGAACAGTTGGATGCCGTAAACATAGAAACTCTAGAAAGGTTCGCGTCTTCACTCTTCCATTACATGCATACTGGAGACGGGAGAAGAGTAGCTTTACCGGGTGTAGATGGACGTACCTATTTAAACTGGAAGTACATCTTTGGTGGTACAAAGTTGAAGTTTATTCCAAAAGAGGAACCAGTCGCAAACAAGAGACAGAAGCAGGATTCAGTCAGTGGTACAAAGTTAAAGTTTATTCCAAAAGAGGAACCAGTCGCAAACAAGAGACAGAAGCAGGATTCAGTCAGACAACCGAAAGCTATAGCAGAACCTGGGGAAACATATAAGAACGACTTTTCTGAAGGAGAAAATCGAAAATTGAGCAGTGGAGGGGATACAACGGATAATATAAATAGATACGATAACACAAGATGCAGAGTACACACGCACGAAGGAAGTGGAGAGTTGCACCTAGTCTGCAAATAGATAGTATATATTCAAGAAAATATTTCAGTTTATAATATAGGAGATATGGTTGCATACCCGAGATACAGTACACCTGGAAGCAGGCTGGAATCGTTCAACAACACCAGATTTGTATATTCCCGCCCTTATGCTTGGCAATTTGCAGAAGCCGGTTTTTTCTTTCACTCTCCACCTGATGGCGTTATATGCTTTTACTGTGGTGGTGGTTTAAAGGATTGGGAAGCACATGAATTTCCATGGATCGAACATGGTGGATGGTTTCCGAGGTGCGGTTATTTAAAATTAGTAAAGGGTGAGGATTTTGGAGCACGATGTCATGCTGTGCGTAGGATGACGGTTTACTCATACCCAATACCAATACATCCCGCAAAGAAGAGGAAACAGGGATAAGCAACGCCTTTATTGTACAAGGCTAATGTAATATATTGTTATATAGAGAGCGAAACTAAAAATAATACATATTTCAAATTTACTTCTTGAAGAGGAAACATCCGTCATAAACTTACAAGATGGCTTTGACTGCTAGATATATAGAGTATTATCCGCTACGCATCGAACAAAAAGATGCTGTTAACGTTTTCTCAACCGAGATGAATAAGCTATTGGATCAAGGATTCAGCATGAGAGTTACAGTCGGCGCCTCGAACTATGGAAAGGATACTACCGACGCTCGTGGAACGTCACCAATATCTTATCCTCCAGAAGCGGAAAAACCAGCCGTTGACGGTATTGCTGAGGAGGGGAATTGACCGGAGAAGAGCTGTTACTTCCATTTACTATTTAGTTAAGTGTAATACAATGTAAATATTATTTTTTTGTTCAATAAAAAGTTAATGTGATACATGTGTTAGTAATTATTGTTGTAAAAAGAATAACAATTATTAAATATATGCTACAAAAAAAAATATAAAAAAATAATAAACAAAATAAAACAAGAAATAATTATTGCAAGCATTTGGATGTGATAGAGGTATTTCTTTATTTTAAAAAAAACTTGGTATGAAGTGGTTCGTTATTATAAAGTAACAAGTTTCTACAACAAATGGACATTCTATATGAAGTAACCGTGTAGATAAATAATAGATACATATATATTTAATATGTTAAACGGTAAAACATTTAGTAACGGAAAGAAGTTTGTAAGAGAAGGAAGTGGTTTATCATCATCACTTGTAAGACTTGCGAAAAAAGCAGTCGGTATTATTCCAGTTAGTGCCGTAGTCAACAGGGCTATCGACGCTTTACCGGTGGAATTACACATACCGGGTGGGTATAGATATTGCGGACCAGGTACAAAGTTGAAAAAACGTTTGGCACGAGGAGATCGGGGTATAAATAAGTTAGACGAAGCCTGTAAGGTCCACGACATAGTTTATTTCCGATATTCTGATTCAGCATCACGTTCTGTAGCAGACAGTGTTTTAGCAGAAAAAGCTTGGCAAAGGGCTAAGTCTAGTGACGCTAGTATTGGTGAAAGAGCGGCTGCTTTAGCGGTGGCCGGAGCGATGAAGGCAAAAAGTGCAATCGGAGGTGGACGGATGAAAAGGAGAATAAGAAAAAGACGTAAAAGGGTGCCTGTCAGAAGAGTTGGTCGAAAGAGGACAGACAGTAAGTACAGGAGAAGACGTAGGAACAATGGTTCAAAAAACGGGAGGGGGTTGTACCTGCGACCGTACAGAAATGTGTATTAAATAGTAGTAGAAAACTCGTATTACCGAACAAGGCATTGACGAATGAAGAGCTCGAACGTTACGCATACTGCCTTTCTATACCGAATTTCAGAGGCGTCTTTATGAGAGACAATCTTCCGTCAAAACCTCGTGTAAACGAATCAGCTATAGTGAACTTGGACAGCACCGTCGGGTCGGGAACGCATTGGGTCTGTTACAAAAAATTAGGAAGCACAGTGTTTTACTTCGATAGTTTCGGCAACTTGCCACCACCATCGGAATTGAATCAGTATTTACGATCGGCAAAAACAATTCTATACAATTATGAAAGAAGACAACCGGAAGACTCGTTAATTTGCGGCCATTTATGTTTAGAATTCCTGGCAAATAAAGTCAGTGTCATTTAAGATGTCTTCGTACACGGTATCCCTTACTGGGGACGAGTCTATACTGAGGAGCGTGCTGTTTCCACCTTTAAGGCTGCACGAAGAAAGCCAGTGGGAAGCGGCTCTATTAGAATTCACTACATACAATTCCATACCAAACGTCACCAAAGGCATTAACAACAAATTACACTACAGCAAAGCGGGTGACGTAAAAAACAATAAAATATACGAGATAGAATTGCCTACAGGGTCTTACGAAATTGACGAAGTGAACAGAGTGTTACAGAGGTCCATAGGTTACAGCAACTTTTCGCTTACGGCAAATAACAGCCTCCTTCGATGCGAAATAGTTACTAAATTCAACATACATTTCGATCAACCACATTCTATAGGATCGCTGTTGGGGTTTAAAAGAAACCTCGCACCGAACGAAGAAAAGAAACCTCATTTAGGCGATGAAGAGGTCAATATTATAAAGGTAAACAACATCGAAATTTCCTGTAACATCATAGACGGTTCTTACAAAAACGGAAAGAGGGAACATATTATACATTCGTTTTTTCCATCGGTTCCGCCAGGATATAAAATAATAGAAGTACCACAAAATCTGGTTTACTTGCCCATAAAATTCAGTTTGATTTCAGAAGTCGTAGTGAGAGTGCTTGATCAAAACGGGGATCCAGTTGATTTTAGAGGAGAAACTATAAGCATCAGGTTGCATATAAAACGCGTATGAGTATGGGGTTAGACTTTATTAACGATACTCTTGGTGGAACGAAATTCAGTTCTTGTGAACAGATAGAAAGGATAACAAGTGAGAACAAGACGTTTCTAGAAAGAATAGGTTTCACAGTTCTTAACGATGGATATATTAGACATAGGCCACGGTCCGGTGTTCGACGAAACGATTTGGGAGAAGGAGTATCACAGCCACAACCCTTACGCTTCATCCAGATTAGGAAATAACGACGAAATCCGTATTCCTATTCAATCGCAAGATGCGTACACTCTGCCGTCGGAGAGCTACCTGTACATCGAAGGAAAGGTGACGAAAAAAGATGGGACTTTGGGAACGGAAGTCCCGTTTGTGAATAACGCGATGTCGTATCTGTTCGAGGAGATTAGATATGAAATTTCCGGTGTTACGGTTGATTCCGTGAAACGCGTGGGAATAACCAGCACTCTAAAAGGCCTAGTATCTCTTTCGGCTTCAGATCGCAACATTATAAGAATGTCCGGTTGGTTGTTTCCTACCGATATTAATGAAAAACCAAACTCAACAGGGAATTTTGACTTTTGTATTCCGCTTTAATTGTTGTTGGGGTTTGCAGAGGATTACCGTAGAATAATAATGAACGTCCGTCAAGAGTTGGTTCTAATAAGATCTTCTTCAGACAACGATTGCATAATAGGAGCTACCGGTGCAACCGATGCCACATTGGATTGGAAATGCGTTTTGGAAAAGATAGTATGGCGGGTGCCGCACGTGAGATTGTCTGATGAACACAAGGTCAGGCTTTTGAGAGAGCTAAACGATGACCACGAGATCGTGGTACCATTTCGGAGTTGGGAGTTGCACGAATACCCCGTACTGCCGCAAACTCAGAGACATTCATGGACGATAAAAACGTCGAACCAAATGGAGAAACCAAGATTTGTAATTTTTGCATTTCAGACTAACAGGAAGCACGTCATTACAAGATATTCAACTAATTTCGATCATTGCAATCTTAAAAACATAAAACTTTTCCTAAACTCGCAGTTTTTCCCGTACGACAACGTTAGCGCCGATTTTTCGAAAAAACGTTATTCAATGCTGTACGAGATGTACGCTAAGTTTCAATCATCGTATTACGGGCGTAAGAACGCGCCTCTGTTTTCTCCGGATTCGTATGAGGAATATTCACCAATAGTGGTTATTGATTGTTCGAAACAGAACGAATCTGTGAAGAGCTCAACAGTTGATATCAGGTTAGAATTTGAGACAGCAGAAAATATTCCTGACAAAACGGCTGCTTACTGTTTGATTTTACACGATACGATAGTAACTTATACGCCTCTCACAGGGAGTGTAAAGAGAGTGTGTTTTGTTTTGATCAGTGGGAGGGGGTGGCGATGTATATAAGAAAGTCGGATGGAGTTGTTTTCATTTAAAACTTTGATCTCGACCAGTCAAGATCACTTTCCAGACATTCATAGTTAGAAAGGACCTTGAACCCACATAATGAACACATGTAGTGAGACGGACGCACCTTTAGCGGGTGGTGTTAAGTTGGACGAAAACGTGGATGATACGGTTTCTAATGAAAATTCAAAAGAAACTCGTGTAGAAATACCAGAGTTTAAAGACGTTGACAACGCTCTAACCTCGCTCTATAACAACGCAATACGTCTAACGGAAATGAAAAGGAACAGGGAAGACGATCTTGAAGACGACATAAGCGATATGTTTATCGGTGCCTATCTCCGTGCTGTGTACCCACTAACTGCGTGCATGGGAAAGAACGTGACAGTAGGGGTTTTTGAGTCTCTGTCTCTTTTGCCAGGAGTGCTCATCAACCACTCCAAAAGATACATATTATTTACAGCGGATTCGTTCAAGACCTTTGTCGGCTACTTGAACGTTTTTGAAACCTTCCTAGCCTGTCGAGAAAGCGGAAAGAAGACACGTTTGATATTACCCGGAACAGATATCGAAGTTGACACCGTAAAGATATACGGCAAACACTACGTTCGTATTAAAGATTATCATCGGAACGGGCAAAAGGTTATGTTGACGCCTAGAGAATTTTACGTACTAAATGGTGTGGTTCCTGCCGTTGAAAGGTACTTGGAACAGTTGAAGTTGTCTGAGGACAGTATTAGAGACTATGTAGAGGCTTGTTTAAAAGGTGGGATTGGTGAGCCACCAGAGTACGGGTACATTGATTATAGCATATACAACCGGTTGCCACAAGAGGTTGAACTCAATAGACAGCTGTTGCTTATGCTGGATCAAGAAACGAGCGTAGAAGACGAGGAGGAAGATATCAAGAACGTTGAACCGATAACGTCGGGGGAAGATGAGAACGCTACGAGCATTCTTCCTAAGCAGGAAGAGGTATAAAAGGCGAAAAGGATCGAGACCTATTTGCAGTCTGCGTCCGGACGTTTTGGAGAATAGAGGACAAGGAAAAAGAAATAATGGAACGATCTGCTTGCGTGTTAGAGATGCAATGTTTTAAAGGAGAGTGTAACGCGTTTATAGTGAAGGAACTCGTATTATTGGACCTACAAACAAACGCTACCTACACGTTCCTATTTAAACCGCCTTTCGAATACTCTACCTTGAGCAATAAATACAAGAAAACCAACAATTGGTTGAGTAAGAATTATCATCACATATCGTGGGAGGAAGGGTTCACCGATTACGTAGAGCTTCGTAACGTCATGTTATACTACGTGAAACAGTTCGATCTGATATTTACAACGGGTGACGAAAAGGCGAAATGGATTCGTGGTTTCACTTCTGCTGAAGTTATCGATATCGGTTCCTCAAGAGAATGGACCTTCCTGAGAGGAATCCAGAACGTTTGTAAAAGCGTTATAGCCCCGCAACACAAAGAAACGAATTGCGCGCTTCTACGTGCGATGAAAGTCGCGAAAGTCTTAAGACTATGACTACAATAATAAGGGAGGGGGAAACGCATTATATAAACCAAAGAGAGCGGTGGTTAGACATCATTTCCTTATAGACCTCAGGCAGAGCTACACGATACAGTTACTTCTCCTCCGTAACTATGAACCGCGAAGCAACTTTACAGTCAATAATTCAACAGTTCAACTCAAAGTCTAAAGCTGACGGGTTGCCCATAAAGAAATGTTCAGAACTGAAGGAAGGTAAAAAGTATTCGGTGCACTACCTCAGAAAAATCGACACTACCTACGGGGAAGCAGTTGTTGCTGCGCTCGGAGGTTTCCCATACAAGGAAGGAGAAGACCCGAAATTCCAGATATTCCTACCTAGACGCTTCATCACGCTGTTGGCGAACATGGATTTGGATGAGGTGGGTGCCGGCGAATTTCACATAGTCTCCAACGGACCGTCCGGATGTGGGTCCACCGAACTGACTTTACATCAGTAGCTGTATTAGTCTTAAAAAAAAATTGTATTTTTGTTATAATATAGCGTTGTAATTATAAGATGCTATTGTATTTGTGTAAAAAAAAAAATAATAAAAAAATAATAAATAAATAAATAAAAAAATTAATATTAATGTCGCAAGCACTTCTGCTTGCGACTCTTTTTAAAAACATCTTCCTATGACCTTGACATACTAACCAACTACTTATCCCCAAAACTATAACACAAGTATGTCGTCGTCATCATCTATACAAGTTCCAATGACGTTTTACGCGAGGAACCTATATCAATAAATTAACATGCTTTTACATTTTTTTAACCAGTAAAGATCTGGAGAACAAACAGAGAAGTCACCGTTCAGTCTTTGCGACTGACACATTTATAGCGAAAATAATCCCATCACCTCGTAACGGATTTCAACCGTACACACGCGACGCTATAGTAAAAATATAGGTCAGCAACGAACTGGGTACAGAATATAATACACACATTCTCTAGGTAAACAACGGTTTTTACATTACCCCCCAACATGTCCGAACATGCTTCTAATTACATTACACAACAGCCAACACGCATATCACCAACCAACCCATACTACCTCACCTAACGGTCTTTAACGGAAAATTAACGTATTTCTAAAAAAAACACCTGCCACATACACCTACGCACAACCGCGCACAACCGCGCACATTCCAGACCTCCTACCATTCACGTCACCCTCCAATAATCGCTGAAACCAAACCCTCATACCCCACCTAACCGTTTTTAACGGAAAAGTAACGTATTTTTCATCAAAACCACCTGTTGAGCTGAAACTGTGGTTTTGACATCTACTCATCGTTTATTTAAAATATTATCAGTCTCGTATTTGAATATAATTTAGTTGTAAAATGTTGTCAAAAGAAGAAAACGTTTATACCTCCCTTTAATGATTATTAGTTAGTATAAATACGTTAGAAGGAATTTCAGGAAACATCGTTTATTACAAATATTTTCAGCCTCTTATTTGAATATAATTTAGTTGAAAAATGTTGTCAAAAGAAGAAAACGTTTATACCTCCCTTTAATGATTATTAGTTAGTATAAATACGTTAGAAGGAATTTCAGGAAACATCGTTTATTAAAAATATTATCAGTCTCGTATTTGAATATAATTTAGTTGTAAAACGTTGTCAAAAGAAAAAAACGTTTATACCTCCCTTTAATGATTATTTGTTAGTATAAATATGTTAGTAGGAATTTCAGGAAACATCGTTTATTTAAAATATTTTCAGCCTCTTATTTGAATATAATTTAGTTGTAAAATGTTGTCAAAAGAAGGAAACGTTTATACCTCCTTTTAATGATTATTAGTTATTATAAATACGTTAGAAGGCATTTCAGGAAACATCGTTTATTAAAAATATTATCAGTCTCGTATTTGAATATAATTTAGTTGTAAAATATTGTCAAAAGAAGAAAACGTTTATACCTCCCTTTAATGATTATTAGTTAGTATAAATACGTTCGAAGGAATTTCAGGAAACATCGTTTATTAAAAATATTATCAGTCTCGTATTTGAATATAATTTAGTTGTAAAATGTTGTCAAAAGAAGAAAACGTTTATACCTCCCTTTAATGATTATTAGTTAGTATAAATACGTTAGAAGGAATTTCAGGAAACATCGTTTATTAAAAATATTTTCAGCCTCTAATTTGAATATAATTTAGTTGTAAAATGTTGTCAAAAGAAGAAAACGTTTATACCTCCCTTTAATGATTATTAGTTAGTATAAATACGTTAGAAGGAATTTCAGGAAATATCATTTATTAAAAATATTTTCAGCCTCTTATTTGAATATAATTTAGTTGTAAAATGTTGTCAAAAGAAGGAAACGTTTATGCCTCCCTTTAATGATTATTAGTTAGTATAAATACGTTAGAAGGAATTTCAGGAAACATCGTTTATTAAACATATTTTCAGCCTCTTATTTGAATATAATTTAGTTGTAAAATGTTGTCAAAAGAAGAAAACGTTTATACCTCCATTTAATGATTATTAGTTAGTATAATTACGTTAGTAGGAATTTCAGGAAACATCGTTTATTAAAAATATTTTCAGCCTCTTATTTGAATATAATTTAGTTGTAAAATGTTGTCAAAAGAAGGAAACGTTAATACCTCCCTTTAATGATTATTAGTTATTATAAATACGTTAGAAGGCATTTCAGGAAACATCGTTTATTAAAAATATTATCAGTCTCGTATTTGAATATAATTTAGTTGTAAAATATTGTCAAAAGAAGAAAACGTTTATACCTCCCTTTAATGATTATTAGTTAGTATAAATACGTTAGAAGGAATTTCAGGAAACATCGTTTATTAAAAATATTATCAGTCTCGTATTTGAATATAATTTAGTTGTAAAATGTTGTCAAAAGAAGAAAACGTTTATACCTCCCTTTAATGATTATTAGTTAGTATAAATACGTTAGAAGGAATTTCAGGAAACATCGTTTATTAAAAATATTTTCAGCCTCTTTTTTGAATATAATTTAGTTGTAAAATGTTGTCAAAAGAAGAAAACGTTTATACCTCCCTTTAATGATTATTTGTTAGTATAAATATGTTAGTAGGAATTTCAGGAAACATCGTTTATTTAAAATATTTTCAGCCTCTTATTTGAATATAATTTAGTTGTAAAATGTTGTCAAAAGAAGGAAACGTTTATACCTCCTTTTAATGATTATTAGTTATTATAAATACGTTAGAAGGCATTTCAGGAAACATCGTTTATTAAAAATATTATCAGTCTCGTATTTGAATATAATTTAGTTGTAAAATATTGTCAAAAGAAGAAAACGTTTATACCTCCCTTTAATGATTATTAGTTAGTATAAATACGTTAGAAGGAATTTCAGGAAACATCGTTTATTAAAAATATTATCAGTCTCGTATTTGAATATAATTTAGTTGTAAAATGTTGTCAAAAGAAGAAAACGTTTATACCTCCCTTTAATGATTATTAGTTAGTATAATTACGTTAGTAGGAATTTCAGGAAATATCGTTTATTAAAAATATTTTCAGCCTCTTATTTGAATATAATTTAGTTGTAAAATGTTGTCAAAAGAAGAAAACGTTTATACCTCCCTTTAATGATTATTAGTTAGTATAATTACGTTAGAAGGGATTTTAGGAAACCTTTTTTTATTAAATACACTTTCAGTCTCTTATTTGAACATAATTTTGTTGTAAAATGTCAAAACGTTAGAAGGAATATCAGGAAACATCGTTTATTACAAATATTTTTCTGTTTCATTAAATAATAATTTTGTTGTAAAATTTTGTCAAATTTCTTTTAATAAAATTTAATTTTTTTAAATTAATAATCACATAGTTGATTTTAAAAATTATTTATGAAGGTGCTTTTTATTGAGTTTTAACTGCGCAAACCTTTTCAACAACTCGTTGAATCTGTGTTGAAACTCTTGTTTAACTGTGATTCCCAACTCGATTTATTTCGTTAGACTCTGATATTCTTGTGGTCAGACGGTACGAATATCTCGTTTTATCAAATCATTCAGTGTTTTATTGTTGTACTTGCAGCGAAACTGTGCACTTAAGACTTTGCACAGTTCATTTTACTGTTATACTTAAGATAACGATAAAGCTTTTTCCGTTGTTCTTCATTAAAATAGTTCTACTGGTCCGTAAAATAGTACAACACAAACTGTTTATCAGGATTTCAACCTTCAAAATAATTTCCTTAATTTGATTAAATGTAACGTTTATTAACTAGCTTGTCTTGTGTTTAGATCCTGCAACATACTAGTACATACAGTGCGTTGTTACTCTCTACCCCTTTATGTTAACAAGGGGTTATATATATGAAGGGTTGGTTGAGTAGCTCGATTAAAGAAGGGGAGCCTGAAGAGCAATGCTTACCCCCACAAGACATAATTAAATTCAATATCAAGTATTTCGTGTTAATATGTAGGGGGCCTATAATATACAATGTTTTAGCAAGAATATTCTCACTTGGTATAAAATAAAACTCACAAACTATAAGAACTTTGATTTGGTTTTTCAACTGACAGAAGAGGTAAAATAATAGCTCACGTGGGCAGAGTTGTACCCCTGCTATTAATTTTATTTAAATAACTTTATTGTTTTTTTGAGATTTTTAACAAATGGTTTTTCTAGAATTGTTTCACTTTTTAGATACAAATAAAATGAAATGTCATACTAACTAATTTTAAAAATACAATTTTGTTTACCATTATGCGTATACAATCCAAATTCAGAACAAAATTTATAAAATAATTGTCCATTGCAAAAATGGCAACTTCGCATTTTTAGTAAATGCGACATATATCTAAGAATTTATTTTGGATTCAGAATCATAAAATGTATTTTTATTTCGTGCCAAATATTAATCTTACTATCTATGTGCAAAAACGTTTTTCGACTGTTGTTCTTCAATAACAGTGGCGGGGATAAGGCCCTCGAAGCCACCGCCGGGCAGGGGCCAGGCTTAAGGGAGCCTCCCTTTCAAAATTAAAAATAACAAGCGTAAATGGAAATGGAAACAGCATAGTGTCCTCCAAACGTGATGCAAGCTGCCACTACAATGAACGAAAACTATTCTTATTTTAGTATAAGAAAACTTCACTAATTTGGTATAAGGCAATCCTATGACAAAAACGTATAAATTCAATAGTATAATATTTGTATAAATATTATGTTATTATAGCATAGCCACTACTTGACTAAAATACAGTTACAGGGGCGTATCCAAGGGGGAGCAATCGCCCCCTAACCTTTAAGAACTTTGGGTTAAAAATCAACAATTTATTATTAAATTACGAATTTTTCGATAATTAAGTTTGATATTTGATTATATTGTTAAATGAATAATACTTATAAAAATTAAAATCATTAGATATTTTCAAATTTTAAGCATTTTTGTTTCATGTTTTTACATACACGCACGCGCGCGCGTACACACACACACATATTATATATATATATATATATATATATATATATATATATATATATATATATATATAATGCATCGTTCGCCCCCACCCCTAAAGCAAGTCGCTGGATACGATCCTTCGTTATTCGCGGGGGTTACGTTCCCCGAACTAAACGCTTATAGTGAAACCGCGAATACTGAAACACACTGTATATGGAAAGGGAGGGGAGGGTTACGTTCTACAACTAAAATGATTACATTAATTCCAGCTATAGACTTACTGCACACATGTGATACAGTATAGTACATTTACTTACTTCATATTTACACACATATTTCTATTGTTTGCTTATTTCAATACGAAAACATGGAAGCTCTATTAAATACGCGCGCTCACACACACAGACACACGTATTCTTTATTGGTAAATACTATCCACTAAGTTTTAAACACCTAATTTTAGACACATAATGTTTTAAACATTGTTAATTTTATTTTTTTTAAACTTGTTTTACTTTGTATACGATTTTTTTCTACTTCGCTACACACTTCCTTATATGACATGACGATAGTACTTCTTCCAGCTATCGATTGTACTTGAATGCCCATTCTAAAGAGGGACCAATTTCAGAAATGGCTGATGCTGTTTCCCTAATCATACATTTCACCGACAGGTTTTAATGTCAACTTCGGCGATAGATTTTTAGATTTCTTCGTCTCCGTTACTCGAGATAGGCACAGGTTCGGTAATTAGTTCTTCCAGCTCTTCTTACATCAAACCTTGGTTCGCACTTTTTAAAAAATTGTCGACATTTTCACCGTTAATGTCTTAAAATCCTTCACCGATAATTCATGTGTTATTAAGACAATATCAGTCCCTAGCACTACAGCACAGCAGAACGGTCAAACGATCCTTGGCGGGCTTATACTCCGAGCAGATTTTTCTTCTTTAGATAAGAAAGTTCGTGAGGGCATTCCTTTCCAAAACAGTTCCATCTCATCCGATTTAAACACTTGATCGACTGTGTAGCATTTTTTTCCGAAATAAGATTTTTAAAATGCGTAGAAAATGAATTGGGAATTTCGTGATCCACTGATACTGTTTCACCGGCAATTTTCACGTTGTGAAGGAAAACCGTCTCTTGAACTTGCCAAACCAGCCTTTAATTGCTGAAAATGATTTACGTTTATCACAGTTTTGAAAAAATGTTAATACAAACCCCAAGCTTTTTCAAGAATAAAAATTGAACTCAGATGCATCCTTTTTTGTGATTGAACTTCTACCCACACATTCATAGCTTTTTTCGTTTTTTCGATGTTGATGTCGCGACACACAGAGATAACTTTTGCCGATTGACAAGTTCCTTCTCTGACACGCCTCCTTATATTATTTTCATTTTTTTTAATGTAACGCACCATTGACTCGTTGACGCTAAAATGCTTTGCAACAGACGCTATGGTTTCACCACATTTCAATTTATCTAAAAGGTTAATTTTAATTTCTTTAATCAAGCTCATAAAGTTCTATTGCTTTTACTTGTCCCTATCGATGTTTGATGAGATCATTGCTTAGATAAACAATTTAAAGGAAAAGATAAAACTAAACAAAAAAATCACTAAACCATTTCACAAGTAAACGTGACGTTTCCAAAACTACCACACACGTAAAGCGAATGCGACACCTGTTTGTTTGTTAACTGATGGGAAAACAGAATCAGGGTTAGTTACGGCCGCCGGATACGATTATCGATGTTTGAATTTCTAAAACTATTAAATTATCAGTAAGTAAACATAAGTGATGCTAAACTTATGCATAGAGTTGGATGCAAGCGCCGCGGCCGGAGCCTATCTTTTGAGTAGTAAGCTTAATAGTGTACAGTTTAATGGATGTTTGGAGAACAATCATATTTCTTTGTGATAAATAGCTACAGTAATGTACAAAATAAATAAGACGAGAACACGTTATCCTACAACCTGCACAGTAACTATACTGTCTTACATGTCTTTTTTTATTACAATACGTGTTAGCAGGATGTCACGTAATTTTGCCAACCGCGAATACCGTATCCACGAATAGCGAGGGACTACTGTAGTATGTTATTATGACAAAATAGTGAAAGCTCTATACAAATTAGACATAGAAATATCAACTTAGAATCACGCCACGCCTCCTTACTCCCGGTATTAGCAAATACACACCCTTTCTGCGGGAATACCGGCAGTAAGGAGGCGTGGCCTAATTCTCAGTTGTAGATTTCTATGCCAAATCGCTATAGACCTTCTACTAATTTGGCATAAGAACATACTATAATAAAATCGTACAACTCTATACTATAATAGCATAATAATAAGTGAAAAAATTATAGCAATTGCATTGCAACTGAAAAATAGGATTGGTACGCATTTTGTTAAAGGGGGCCCCGATTTCTTTTCGCGAGGGGGGCACGATTGTTTACCGCCGCCACTGTTCAATAACCTCTTCTTTTAACTTTAGTTTTAAAATTTTAAGCAATAGTGTTGGGTTCAGATAATTTTCAGCAACTCATAAGACATTTTCAATTAGTAATATTCATATAAAACGATGTCTACTCATATTTCGGTAACTCTGGTATTCAATAAGTTTTAAAAGCAACTAATTACTTCGCGAACTAGTTCATAAACAATAATTCCTACATTAAAAAGAAAAAAAAACGTTTCTTTGAATTCAGAAGTAAATAGCAGATTAGGATTATACAAATTAAATGTAACAGTAAAAATTATAGTTTTTTAAAATATTTTAGCATTTTTTTAAACCGTTAACTGCTTTAATAATTTTACTGACAAATCGCTTTATCATGCCTTTGAAAAAATTGTTAAATCGTTCACCAAAGTTACTATAACTATACTTGGTAACTCTAAAACTAAAATTTGTTCATACTACTTGCTGACGTTACCAATAAGCAAATAAAACATCAACAGATGTTAAACAGAGATCGACGGAAACAATAGTTACATTGATAAAACTCTTCAAAGCGTACAGTCCGAATATATGTGTTTGGTACCAACTTAGCTTTTAATATATAGTTATTTAGACTCTTAGAAAAGAAAGTGGATTCACGAATAAAATTTACACCCAGTGAGTTCTGTTGGTATTCGGGATAAATATAAGTGCATAATATAAAGCCAGTTCATCTCGTTACACGTTGAGTTCTGTGTATTTCGTCGATTTTCGTCGTAAGTAGTCTACATTGAGCAGAATTAAAATTTAAATGAGATTTTTTAACAGTTCTATTAATGTCTAGTGCTTATCTTGGAAGAGAGCACCATATTCATTCTATTTCCTAACTTAGTGTTTGTTTATTAACCATAATATACGGTGTGTTGCTCTGGTGAACAATCTTCTTGTGATAACTAACTTCTTCTACCGAGGTATCAATTAGGTTGTTTTTCCTTGCTTACTCAATGGTGGCTTTAAGCAAGAGGTGATTAACCTTATTATAAGTGAGGGCAAACTTTATCTGTAGCGGGCCGCATGTTACCTTTTCACATAGGCAATTGCCAAACTCTACTGTAAAAGCTAATTTAATTATTATGTGAACAGCCTATTGTACCAGCGGACAAAAAATATCTATCACTCCAGGTTTCTTCAAACACTCGACACTCGTACGTCAATATAAGATTTTTTACAGACATGATACTAATATTGTAATAATAATGTACAAAATATGACTACACTACACTCAAACAACTCACAAACAAGAACTATTTCACGACAACAATGGTACTGCCCACAAACAAAACAAAAAAAAACATAAAAGTCCTGCATCCTCCCCTGCCGTCTACGATAAGGTGATGTGTCAGTCACTTTGCAAGTGTGACTCCACAGTAAGTCTGAACTTTGCAGCAAACTGTTTATGCAAAACTTAAAATCTATTCAATAATGGTTAACTTTTTAATTTATTTTTAACAAAACATTTTTGTTATTTTCTTATTTTCTCATCATTTGCAATATTATATATATATATATATATATATATATATATATATATATATGTGTGTGTGTGTATGTGTGTGTGTGTGTGTGTGTGTGTGTGTGTGTGTGTGTGTGTGTGTGTGTGTGTGTGTGTGTGTGTGTGTGTGCGAAAGTGTGTGGTACATGCGTGCGTGCGTGTGAGTGTGAGGGTACGTGTGTGTGTGTGTGTGTGTGTGTGTGTGTGTGTGTGTGTGTGTGTGTGTGTGTGTGCGTTTGTGCGCGTGTGAGTGTGCAAGTGTATTAGCATGCGCGTGCACGTACGTGTGCTTGTGCGTGAGCGTGTGAGCACATTTGTGTGTGTGTGTTTGTGTGTGTGTGTGTGTGTGTGTGTGTGTGTGTGTGTGTGTGTGTGTGTGTGTGTGTACGTACATGTGAGCTTGAGTGAGTGTGTGCGTGCGTGCGCGTGTGCGTACGTGTGCGCGTAGTCGCGTGCATGTGTGCGAGCTTGTGTGTGTGTGTTTTTGTTTTGGATTTTTTTTTTCAATGTTCTGGTACTAATAACTTTTGTACAGTTTTACTGTGTTGACGTCATATACTCTACTTTAAATGACGTGAGGGATTGCTGGAAATTCCATTTCTATTTATGCTGAGTAAAACATTAGTAGGTGTCATATTTCATTGTGTGTTCGTTCTCTTTGAATTGTTATTGTAAAGTGCAACCTGCTTCCACAAAGTAAAGTTTTTATATGGGTCTAAATGGCACGTGGGTATTTCTTATAAAACTGGACCTGTGTTGTATTTTATGTTATATTATAATTGATTGTGTTTTTACGTTAAATTGTACACTGTCTTTTTTAGTATTTGGATGATTTTCTTTGAAGTTTCAAATGTATGTGAGTGCAATGAATTTCTTTTTCCACCGTTGTGTTGTTCTTTGTTTGTGTTTTGTATTTTTGGCATAGGATATCAATTATTTTGTTACTGTATATATTTCTATATACATACTTTGTTTGATTAGCTGCGGTGTTTTCAGTAGACATTTAGCTTCTTTTAGTTTGATGTAATACTTAATGTTTAAGGTTGAGTTGGTGGTATGTTGTGTTATGTGACAGTGTTTTTGCCATTGGTAGAGCTGGATGTGTAGTTGCTTTGTGTGGTTTTGTTTCAGGTAGTGTTAATCACCATGTTATGTACTATTTCGAGTTATTTTAACTTCATGCTTTTTTAATGTTCTCTTTGATTTGCATAAGTGCAACTATTTGTCGTTGAATGAAGTACCCAATGGTTTTTAATTTAGGGTGTCGGTAACATAGTTATCAAAGTTTTACCCTTAGCTTGGTAAGAGTGACTTTTGTTTTATCCTTCACATTGTTCTTAGATATAATTCTATTACTAATAACATAGTTTTTGGCCTTTACATGAAATAAATCATATTTAACATAATCTCTTGGGTACTTTTCGATATTTTACAATTTATTTTCTCGCGTTTTCATTTAAAAAACCACTTCATTTAAATCATTTTTTTAAATAGGAGTACAAATTTTTGGTTCTGATAACTTCTTATTTCTCTTATTATGTTATTTAGTAATCGTTTGGTATTCCGTTCCAAAAGAATGATCTATACCCTATGTACTACACTACTAATGGACATTATAAATAATATATTAAATAAATAAATTAGCGCGCGCGCGTGCCTGTGTGTGCTTATTTATTGGGAAAATCAATTTAAATTATAATAAATTAATTTCATTATAAATTCATTTAAATTTGAAAAAACATTTCATCCTGAAACAAAGCAGCCAAGAAACACACCAAAAAATATATATAATTCTTTAAAATGCTTATATAGGGTTGTTTTTTTCTTAAGTAATAAAGTATTTTTTTGGCCTTTTCTTGTATGTTAGTAGTGGGGATCTTCCAGTATTCTAATGTATCTGTGACGTCACCTACGAAGTGAATGTGGCATGGACTATAAGTTCTAGTAGGGTTGTTATTATACATTAAAGAGAACATTAAAGAGAATAAAATTAATACAATTAATAGCTACAACACAATAATACGGAAGCTAAAAATACGTTCTACTTGTGAAACCGAGGGCATAAGAATAATAATTTTAAAAAATAAGTTCTATTATACAAAACCATTCGTTTGTTTTTTACTATTTCATCAGAAACAACGCAAAGGCTATTAAACGCAGTGAAATAAAAAATCGCCTACTTTTCAATGAATTCACTGTAGTTTGAATGAACAATAGATCATCAAGACGCTTAAACATATATATATATATATATATATATATATATATATATATATATATATATATAGTTTTTTTACCAACGATATTAATAGGCTATAAGGCGCGAGATATAGTGAGATCCTTGGCCAGCCGATGCGCATTGGCTTACTTCAAATGTAGAGTGGTGGGGGATCCCGCAAACTTATTGTTTTTTAACTTCACTGCTATACCACCATTAGCTTCGCCACAACCACTATGTCTTGTTTACAACTGTGCCTAGATGAGGGTAGATAGAAATAAATTGAAAGAAATAACTATGAGTACTTGCTTGGTCAATTAGCGGTTTTTCTAATTTATGTAGCAAACATTAAATAGAACTGTAAAAATACACACACTATACCACATTTTTATTTTCACAGATACAGATATTCCATGACCTACGTATTTCTAGAAGTACGGAAATCACGTACAGTTTTGCTGGTAGCCTTGTGCTTTGGTTGTCTATGGATCCTATTGCAAACCCATGTTCAGAATCAGAGTTTGATTTTATTTAGTCCTCCACGATTCTACAAAGGTATGCATTTTGAAATTTATAAGCTAAAGTATACAATCTATTTTAGACAAAAGGATTAATGAAGCCATTAATCAGTTTATGTTGTGAAATTTGTATTTGTAAAATTACAAAAGTATTTATTGGGATATATATTTAGTATATATATTTGGTTTTGTTCTGCTATGAATAATGAGTTACGAATTATTTTTTATACATTATATTTGTTGCATTCAATATTTGAATTTTGTTATAAAACTGAAGTCATCATGGTTACATGAAGAGACGAGGGTTTCACGGAATTTTTTGTTACCAGTTTCAAGTTTTTTTCAGGGTTATAAATAACAACGCTTCGTAAAAAAAAACACATTATCATAGGAACAATTTCTTCACAGGTAAACTAGACATTTGTATCGGGGACGAAATTTTGAAGATGTAAAATTTGTATTAAGACGATAATAATTCATATAGCACTACATAATTAAAACTAAATAATTTACATAATTTTCGAATTAAAAATGCTTTCTTTAACCTTTCTTAAATATTGTGTCATTACTAATTACTCAATAAAAAATTATGGAAATGTCCCTTTAAACTTATTTGTTCTGCGGGTGTAATTAATCAATAACAAAATAAGATAATTGCGAAACTGATATAAGGTTTTTAGCAACGAACATTATGAATACAGAATACACTTGCACAGGCAAGTGGTGGATCTTTTTATCAGCAGTATTTAAAAAAAAGGTTTTAATTTTAAATTTAAAACCTTTTCTACATTCTCGTACCTTACCTCTTTAAACCTTTGCTACTTTTACGTTCCTACATATTCATAAGGTACGTATTTGTAGTAAAGGTTTAAAGAGGTAAGGTATGTAAATGTAGAAGAGGTACGTGTATATATATATATATATATATATATATATATATATATATATATATGCGTACCTCAATAGACCTTTGCTACATAAATGGACCTTACCTCAGTAAGGTATATGCATGAGTCAGCAGAGTTTTTGGGTCTTATTCGATTAACAAATATGAGCACGTCGTTAGACATTGCCTGTATGTTGTTTTTTCTACATAAAATAACTGCTTTAATTTATCTCTATTGCTTACAATTAATATGTACACTGTTCTTATTTAATACAATTTGTATTATTCTTTCTAAGCGTTGTAATAATTATTCAACGTTTTGAAAATGGTTCTTTAAAACGCAAAACTTTCGATTTCCAAGTTGGGAAACACTAGTTGTGCTTGTTTCACATGACACACATTATAGATTGTTATCAATGTTTATTTAGCATGCATTAGAGCAGATTAATATTGTCGCTTAAGAATTCCGCTAAATCACATAACGACCTGCAATCTAAGAAACTACTTTAGGAAATTCCCAACATGAAGAGGAAACCACATGAATAACTAAGATCAGCGGAATTATTGGTTTTTCTAAAAGTCCTCTATTTAGTCTTAGGATATTCGTTCTTGAATTTCAACCAAATTACAAGTCAAATTTCTACGTTAAATACGCAGCTTCCGATTACGGGTCTAATCTCCAACTCTTCTTGTACCTCCGACCAGCTAATCTCCAACTTCTCCTACTCTCGGATGATAGTCCACTCTTTCCCCTCAGGAAAGTAATGGTTTGTCCCTTGAATTCAAACTCTGTTTCGAAACCTGTAGCTCAAGGAATAAAGCTCCCAGATGCACCAACTCCTGAATTTGTGATAAAAACCAATTACCCAACTATAAGCCTTTTAGCCTTTTTGGGGTGTCGTGGATTCTTAGAGTAACGCTTTGACTTGAAGACTATAATTGGACTCCCAATGAAACTTACTTTATACAAAAGAAAACTCAATGCTAATAGGAAAATAACAATTTTTTATTTATTATCAAATTTTGAAAGTTCCATATTATATTACTATACAAGTTTTTTTCATGTTTTAATTAATGGTAATTAAAATTAATCTCTGAAATTCAAATGTAAAATTATAAAACAAGTAACTTGGAAAGCCTAGATATTTGATTTATATATCTTTTTAATTTCATATGCAATGTCTAAAGTCTTCTATATTTAGCCAAAAAGTACAGTGATCGACTTATTTCTTTTTCTTTACAAATAGCAAAATACTGACTTTAAAATAAAAATCTCTATTTAAAACTGGATATACCTCTCAAAATGTATCTATTTATAACACAATCATTTGTTGTTATAGCCTATCATTATCAAAATTTAATTTATAGATTATATGCTAAAAATATGTTTTCCAATAGATGTGAGTTTGCTATACATTTAGTCTAAAAGTTAGGTTATACTTTCTATCTCAAGATTATTACGCACACGAAAGCATTTTTATTTCTTACTTACCAATAATATTCTTCTAATCTACAACTAACAAGATGAAATTTATGTATAATCTGCCCTAAATAAGTTAAGATTCAACATATGTTTGTCTGCGATACATTTACCCGTACAGTTGGGTTGACTTCTATTTTCCGTTTGTTATACTTATTAAAACACATTTACCAAAATACAATTATTATTTACACTACAATAAAACCAATAAAAGATTCTTTATAATTTGTCTAAGAAATAAAGCCTAATTGAACATTTCTAATCAACCAATTATTTACTCTCCATACAGGCAAACGCTTGAATAGAGCCAATTTTATTTATTTATATATAGCTAATTTAATAATTATCCTTATAGAACTAAGTGAATTGATAATTTTTGGAGTAATATATACCAAAATAAATTATTTATGATTCTCAGTATAATTGTTTTGAACTGTTGTTCATCCCGGACAAATTAAATCGTGCTAAATCTATTTTCTTTTCATTGGTTTTAGATTATATTACCATGCACACATCGTAATTACACTATGGGGTTCTTTATGGCTTTCAGTAATTTATAACCCTAAATATAGTGATTTTCATTATATTAAAAGTTTCTAAGTACCAATAATTTCTGTATGTGAGCATAAAATGACTCAGATATAAACTTTTCCTTGATTTTCTACGGATATTACTGAAACGCAAAAATATCTATTCAATAAAATAATTAGTCCAGTTTTAGTATAAAACAGTAAGAGTTACCAAAATCCAATAAACAACGATTTGGATTCAATGTTTACAACTATGAAAATTCATGAAATCAAGTATATTGCTTTTAGCCAAATTATTAAATATCAAGGAAGCCAGTTCCCGTCAGATAATAAATATAAGCGTTTTAGTGAATGTAAAAAAATTACATTAATGGTAGATATTATTGTTAAAATGTCAGATTTTTTGTTGTTTTAATAAATTGCGATTATAAACTAGCCTTAAAAAAATTAATCGTAATATAATTTTAATTACAGATGAAAATAAGGAATATGGTTATATAGAAAGATTACCTGCTTGATTAATATAGATATTTTGTTTTCAAGTCAATATATAATAATGGTATCAGTCGTTTGAAGTTCCTGTATCCAACATAGTTATTCCTCCTTCAGACTCCCCTTTTCCATAATCTGGTCTACCTCATTTCTCGAAATCCCTCGAATTTTTTCTTCTATCATTTCAGCGGCTGCTTCGCAAGTAGATGTATTCGGAATTCTCCATTACTATCCAACCCCTCCTGATTATTAGTTATCTTACCTTCGGTTAGCAATTTCTCATCATCTAGTACGTTTAACCTCTTTGATCTTCCACACTTTTGCTATTTTCTCACAATTCGATCCCCTCAAACTCCTAACATCAATGATATTAGATGCATCCCTAACCGATATACTTACTTTACTTTATCCAACGCCTGCCCTTGGTAACTCGACCATTTGGCATCGTGCAGACCAGTAGAGCTTGGAGAGTCTGGTTTTTGGGTCGCTATTGTATGCTTCAAGCTGTGGGCAGGCAAGAAGGTGGTCTCCATCCATCTTTCCTGTTTGGCACAAGGGGCACCGATCCGTGTCCGCCAGCCCAATGCGATGAAGGTGCGCCTGAATGTAGTCGTGTCCCATGGTTAGACGGAACAGAGCAACACTGATAGGCCGAGGCAGATTTTTTGGAATGGGGTTGGTGCAAAGTTCTTGCCATCTCTTTCCAACAGCCAGGTTTTCTTGTGATGTTTTCAAGTACGTCTTAGCTGCTGCGTGAATCCTGGTGTAAGCAGAGCCCAGTGATATTTTGATTTGTGGCTGTGGTAGGCGGCACCCACTCTTGGCGAGGTTGTCGGCTTTTTCGTTCCCTGTTATGCCCACGTGGCTGGGAATCCACTGGAGCGCAATTCTGAAGCCTGCCTCTTGGCATAGTTGCATTTTTTCTCTGCACGACACTGTCAAGGTGCAGTCAGTTGGTATGTTAGAGGAAACTGCCAAAATCGCTGATTGTGAATCAATCAGGAATCCTTAACCGATATTAGCTCATGATCAATCTGGTAACTGCAACTTACACTGGGGCTGATCAGGTTCCTTTTTATATATTTTTTCTCTAAGAAAGAAGTGCTTTGGATTTTTTAACAATACATCTTCGCCAACTGATCAAGGAACATTTCATCTGAGTTAGTTGTATCATACAATGAATTAGTCCCGGCCATATTTCTTATCGATTTTCTGTACCCATTTTGGCGTTAAAGTTTCCCAGTAATATAATCACATCTTATATTGGCACATTTTCAATGTTTGAGCACAATGGTCATAAAATGATTCTTTTATGATGTCTTCCGCGGATGCGTATACCGAGAAAATTTTTGCATTCTTAAACCTTCCATTCTCTCTTAATTTTCTATAAAAACTACATTTGTTAAAAGTTTCCTTTGCTGAACGTCGATTTGCCAAAGATTAGAGAATTATCAGGATGACTATTTTTGAACGTTAAATTTTAATTCTTCGTCTTTTTATGGATATGTTGAAAGTTTATAACTCAAATTTTCCAAGTTAATCATCAGTTATTAAAGGTTATTTTTTTAAATTATATCACTTCCTGTTACCAGGGTAAATTGAAAATCTTACGCAAATTTTACCCTATCGCTCCCCTATAGCCAATCACCATGCTACATTTGCTTTCTGTATTCCTTCAAATTCTACGATATGCAATACGAAAACAATATAGGCTAATAAGGACTTAAATTAAATGCAGTTCAAAATGAAGGTTGAAGTAGTTGCAGAAGCAGTCAAGAGTATATTCGGTTGTGAATTTTAAAACTATGAACCAGATCTGTTGAAAAGAGCTTTTCATGAACTTTTCATAAAATATCATTCGCGAGCCCATTAACGCTTAACTGAAACATGTATCATAAGTCAAAATATGTGTGCCTAATGCATTATAATCTGCCCTCGTTATGGATTATATTCAATTGATTCATCATTTCAGTTATCTTTACTTTCTAGATGCTATAAATGATACTTAGTTACTAGTAGCAACTATTTAGATCTTGGGTCAGAGTGAAAACACCGCTTTATGTCACCTGTAGAGAAGAGGTCTACTTAGTAACAAAGTCATTCATGTTACTAATTTTGCCTATAATTATTTCACCTAACAACAATCATTCCCAAAATAAGTAATTAGTAATTAAAAAGTTATCACTTGGGCCTATGTATATTAGTACTATCTTTAATTTCCGAAACCTCAAACAATTTTAAAATGTTCCATTTATTTGAAAAATTAGTAATTTCCCAATTTATTTTACAAATTCTAAAAATTCAAATAATAGTCTATGTTATTTACATTATTATTATATTTAAAGTGTATTAAGTGAAATTACGTAGGCCTAAATAGCCTACAATTAATAAATAAAATATACCTATGACTACACATAATAAACATTTTATTCTGAAAATGCATTTAAATGCTTTTTATGAACTGTCAGAAAAAAATGAGAATTGTATAAAAATGTTAAAGAATTGTATAAAAAATATTAATATTTTAATATGACTCTGAACAACAAGAAATAATGTGCACAAGAGGTTAGGTTAGAGTTAAAATATCCGAGATGCGGCAAAAAAATAATTGCCCTGTCTAAGACAAGTAAGAAAAATCTAGCTTCCATTACATCCCTAATAAATATAAAATAATAAGAATAACAATGCCAAATCAGCCTATAAATAAACTTACTCGGCTAAGAGGCTTAATAGTATAAAGAGATATAGAATAAATTCGATATTTCAGAAACGATTTTCAAGGAATTTTTTATTATAAGACGAAGATATATAGTGATAAATTTTAAAATCTATTCAGTTTCTAAACTTGAATGGACAGAAATAATTATTACCAAATGCATTTGAAAAAAAACGGATTTTTTATTAGAGAGTAGAAATTTATTTATTTACTGAGCTTTTATTTAACAGGAATCTCTTGTAACAAATATTCTATTGTTTAGGTATGTTGTCAAACAATAACTCAAAATTATGTTTTGACTTGAATGCATTTTTGGTCAATTACGACTCTCTGTCTTAAACTGATATTAAAACAAAAAAGATATAACAAACAAGAAAACATTTTACCAATATTAATATGTATGGGTATATATATATATATATATATATATATATATATATATATATATATATATATATATATATATTAAAACAACATAGGTTATTCAAATACAAGAATATTTATTAATTTATATTCAAAGCTTTTCGTTGGTAAACAGTACCAACATCATCAGGAATGAAAATTACAATAATGTAAGCTATAGGCCTAAAACATATGTTAAATTAGAAATAGAATTGTTGCTAAATTTATACAAATTGCCAAATTTATTTTATTGCTGTAACATTATAAATATTGAATATAGTATCAAATTTAGAGTGTATTTGTATTTGTTCTTTTATTAATTTGTTATTATTATTGTGTTTATATATTTCGAATGCTTCATATATATTCATTCTTAATCCCTTATTAATTTCTTTTATAAGTTTCATATTTTCTCTATTTGGAAATTGGTGCTTATTATTAATACAATGATTTGCGAAATTTGATTTATATATTTCTGGATTAATATAGGCATTCAAATGTTCTTTATACCTTTCTTTTAATTTTTTCTTGGTTTGCCCTATATAAGCTTTATTACAATTTTCGCATTCTAATTTATAAACACCACATTTTTCATGCACATTAATTGTTTTATTATTGTTATTTATTATGTTTATTATTTTTGTTATTAGTTTTGTATGCAATTTTGATATTTGTATTTTTAAATAATTTGGTGATATTTTTTTATTTCATGGCCTATAAATAAAAAATGAAGTCCATATTGTATTATTATTACTATTGCAAATTAAATTATTATTTTGTTTATTAAAAATATTATAATTAAGTTTGTCAACAGTTTTCTTTTTATAACCGTTTTCTAATGCAATTTGATAAATTATGTTTTTTCTCTTATTTTATTTTCTTCATTCATGGGTATTTTATGCATTCTATATAATAAGTTATATAAAGCAGCCATTTTTTGATTATATGGATGATTAGAATTATTTGGTATAATTTGGTTTGTTAAAGTTGGTTTACGGTATATCATATATTCAAATTTTTCATTTTTTCTTATTATTGTTAAATCTAGAAAATTTATTTTGTTATTTGTTTCAATTTCATAAGTAAATTTGATTTTATTATTAATTTTATTTACTTTATCCAAAATATTTGTTAAATTTATATTATTATTGTTTGATATATACATTCCATCATATACATAGCGAACCCAATAACCATTTTTATCATATATTTTTATAATTTCATTTACTTTACTATCTAATTGTAGTAAAAATATTTCAGATAAAATATTTGACAATGGCGAGCCCATAGCAAGACCATCTTCTTGTTTATAAATTTTGTCATTGTATGAAAAACAATTTTGATTTAATATTATTTTGAGTGTATTTAAAATTTCTAATGTTAATTTTTTATCTTTCTCGTGTTCTAATTTAGATTTTATAATTTCAAGAGTTTCTTTTATAGGTATGTTTGTATACATATTTTTTTATATCTAATGATATTAGTTGTATTTTCATTAATTTTAATTGTATTTAGTTTTTCAATAAGATTACTAGAATTTATATATATATATATATATATATATATATATATATATATATAGGCCCTATATGGTTCAGTAGTATGTACAAATTATTTTTAAAAAAATCTAAATAACAATTATAATGTTATGCGAAATACATACAAATGAATAGTTAGTCTACTTATTTATTGTTGCAGATAATTCCTCACAACTGGGTTTTCTTGTGGACACATTAGGTTGCAGAATTGCAGATTTGAACCCGTTTGACCAGTCCATCAAAAAGTTCATTTCTACCGAAGATCCGATCGTCTGTGACTTGGAAAATATCCATTCAAAACAAGGCAATCCCCCTCTGATATTGTCAAACTTGTCGTCACTTTACGTCAATGAAGCCGCCTTTGATTCGTACGGAATATATGACGAAACTAATTTCAGTTGTTGTTACAAGCCATTTTGGAGGGCTGAAGTAAATAAACCATTGCACGCTTTAAAGATAAATGATGACGCAAAAATCAGGTGAATGACTGTTTGCTTCTTAAAACAATATTGTCCAATAAAGATGTTCTTTATTTAAGCTAGTTCTTAAATTTATTATCACAGATTTTGATATATTTGTGTTTTATAAATTAAATAAATATTTTCCTCAAATATCCTGACCCTACTGGCGAAACCTGGACCATTTTTCTCGTGAAATACTAGTCAAACAGAGGTTAAGTAGTTAACAGTCTGCATATCTAAAGTAACATACCATTAAAAATGTATTTAAAGTAACATACCATTAAAAATGTATTTAAATATAAGCATTAGGAGTATTTTGTGAATCCGACTTTGGGAGTACTGACATGGCCTGAGTTTGACAATTTATTAGTTACTTTATACCCTGACCAGGGAGTATGTTCGATGTCAGTGTTACGATTTAAGGGAAAATACTCCCTTAAACTAGAGCTCCCAGTCTTTTAAAATTAGAAACTATTTGAAAATAACACAAAGCTTTTACCGCTAGCATACACCCGGTTCATATGAGCCCTCGTTAAGACTATCTTCATGGAGAACCAAATTTTTAGTTAATTCGAAGTAGAGTGGGTCACTTTAACCTACTCACGCTTTGAGATGGGTTACCTCTTCCTTTAAGGTGAGCCCTGTAGGTCAGCAGAATCCAATAAATAATTGTAAGTGGCCGTTGGACATTCTGTGGGCTGAATACTGAGTGTTAGCTCCTCAAGTGTCATTTGTTGTTTGATTCTACCTACCATTTTGTGTTCCACTTGATGATTTCGTAGCCCATCTGTTTTTTTTTCAAAATCATTACGCCATTCGCTCTGAGTGCGTTCAAACTAAGCTGAGTTGTTAACCGGTTCCCTTTTAGGCCTACTTTTATTAACACCTTTATAGGCCTAATGTCTTTTCATTAAGTGTACTTGAGACATATAGCTATACTTCCCAGCTCTCTTACGTTATCACTTTAAAAGTGAAGAAAACCATTTGGTGTATGAATCTTGCTGGAAAAATAGTATGAAGTATTTAACTTGAGATAGAAACAGGTATATAAATAATCCAAAGCTTAACTTTGAACTGTTGGTACTTGTTTCTTCTTACACTATAAAAACCTTCTATTATAAATTGTCTTCATTCAGTTACATAAAATATAAATACTTCTAACTGTAGGAAAACTATACACACAAATTTTAAAAAAGTATATCCACGTGATGACGTCATTTTCAAAAATAATTTGAAAGTGAACAATGGGTATGCATATGCATAAGTATTTTTATACCTGAAGTTAATATATGTTTTATGTTTTCTTTTATTGTTTCGCCGTCTAACGTTTTACCGTCTTTAAAAACTTAATTCCATTGAAGTCTATTTACCTTTCTTGTTTTTACTCGACTTTAAACAACGCAGGAGAAGTTCAAATGAAAACATTTTGTATTTAATATAGACACTAGAATTAAGGGTCATTTTGAATGTCACTATGATGAATAATTATCTACTGTAATCTAATTATAAATATATGAGCTTTTGAAGCAGCAAGTAAAAAGTAAAATATTTTGCCATTTAGATATCGTGTACAGATAGTTGACCTTTTAGCTTAGAAATATATGTTCTATCATCACTGGCATAGAATATACAACGCTGGAAATGATAAAGTAAATAAATATCCCGTACCAACACACTGATTTTTGATACTACACGGATATACTCTGTCAGTTAAATGGAAGAACCGTATCATGTAAACAATCTTAGCAATGGATTTAAAAGATGTTTGTGTAGTCTTGAGGGAGATTATAGAAAATAGTATGGATGTATCGACCAATGACTGGGTTTTAAATGTTATTTGTGAATTTAGTTCAATTTTACTTTATTATGCAGAGTTTCCTCATACTTTTGTAATATTTTCTAGTTACCATTTGTACCGAAACTGTTTTTCGTTGTTTTATTTCAGTTTTTTTGTTTCATTATTTGATTTTAATTTTATTACATTTATTGCTTGTTGTTCACTTTAAGTTTTACCAATTTAATTTAATAGTAGTACTTGACAAAGACTAAGTTCACTCCGATTTTTCTCTCAGAAATACACTCTCAGAAAAACGATTTTTTAAATGCGATTTTAAACTGATTAAAACTTTTAAAAGTGACAGTTTTTTAGATACATTGGTTACAACTTACGTTAATTATCGTCTTGGAAACATAACCCCACTATCAAAACACACTCCTTTATCAAGTAACTACTAATAAATTGCCTTACCATGTTGTACTACATTATTATGTAGTTATATTAAAATATAGCTACAAAGTAGAGTATCAGATTAAAATAGATTAGGTTATAAAATGAATGAAGATCCTCAGATAAAGCCATAGCCGCTTTGGTGAGTGACGTCGTTCTAACAATATGTAGGCCTGTATAGATTACGTTCGTGGCAGCTTACATCGCTAAACTTTCTTATTTCTTTATAAACAAATCTAAACTAACCGTATAATTTGTAGCTGAATTGATGTAAATCTATATTACAATGTAGTATAATGTAATGAGTGTTTAAATAAGGAAGTTTGAGTATACTTTATACAGTACTACGCATAAACGACTAACTTATAGGCCTATAAATATGTTAAGCCAAGTTCTACCTTTTTGGCCGCGGACATACAGAAAGCAACTGGCGATCGCAAAGCAACAAAAACTTGAGTTGCTATTAGAAATGCAGTATGACAACTGGTGACGGCAACGCAGCGCAAACTTGAGTTGCTTTTTCACAGCATATAGAGTTTCATGCACATATTCATAGAGAAGTGATAGCAACGTGACTAGCGAGTGACACAGAAACTAGAGTTGCTCCGGTCACGACATGCTGTAAACTCGCTGCTCAATTTCTCAGTTGCCAGCAGTATTTGTTGTGTTGTGTATGCATTTCTCAAGAGTGATACCGTATTTAAATAATTATTATTTTTATTTGTATGTTTTGTGTTTCTGTTTCTTTGAATAGTATTTTGTTATAATGGTAAAGTGTGTCAGAAAAACAAAATATTGCTGGTTCTGGTCATGATTTGTGTATCCAACAACTTCAAGACGATACGAATGATTACCAACAATTTGTTCAAAATTTATAAAATTTATAAAATTATGCTTGTCTTAAAAACTAAAATCATCGTTCAAAGCGGTCTAAGTTTGGGGAACTTCGGAAAGCTGCAGACGTATTTGGGGGGTTACAAGGGGCAGGAAATGCTTTAAGAGGTGTAAATTTGTTTAGAAGAGTTAAGGAAATTGTAATAGGAATTTATCAGTTATTTACTTGTAGAAATTCTAAAAGTGCGACGAGTATTGGATTAAGCAGATATTAAAGAAAGGAAATTAAGGTAAATAATTGTGTAAAGGTAAATTGAAGAAGCTAACACACAGCAAACAGTGAATTCCAGGAGCGCAAACAATAAGTACAAATTTTGTTATATTAGATTCAGCCAACAGAGATTTTTATAATTTAGTAAATTCAGAACAAATTTTAATTTATTGTCTTTATAAAAATTAATCTAGTTTATTTATCATCACTTTCTATTTTATGAAAGATCCCGTAACAACGACCCGAGAGAAAGAGCAATCTAACACTGTATTTATTAAACTTTATTGTATTAAGAACCTAAAGCCTCCAGAGTCCACCTTTGTAGTAATTGTAGTATTATTTATGCCATCAATCTTTGTCACTGCATCATAATATTTTATTTTTGGTATAATTTGTAAGAATTGGATGTCAGATGAATAAACGTAAGTGATATTAAATTTATAGGATTGTTTAATTATTTAGAAACCTAAAGGTGTGACTATTAAATATAAATAAGGGTTACTATTAAGGTGCTACTAAAGGTGACTATTAAGGGGTAAATATAATTTAATATAAAAATAACATTAAATACCTTATATATATATATATATATATATATATATATATATATATATATATATACCTATGACTATACATAATAAACATTTTGTTCTGGAATTGTACTTAAATGATTTCTTTAGCATTTTAAAGAAATTTAAAGAAGTGCTTGAAAGAATTATTCTTTTCAAATTATAATGGGAGTTAAAAAGACTTATTTCTTGATTAGAATTTACATATATATTTATTTATAAATACATAGTTAATATGAAAGGGAAAAGTAAGCCCAGCCTTTATCAAGTATTAATTGTTCTTATTTTTTACTGCCTTTTTAGACAATGGTAACTATTTTAGTTGTTAACCACTAAACAGCAAAAACTGTTCAGAAAATTAAGAATTCCTAGTATCTGATATAGTTTGAATAAGTTAAAAAAAAGTGAAAACATTTCAAAATGTAGAGTCCAGGTTTTTCTGTTTTTATACTATCAGCAAATCTACGAACACATCTTACTGCAATCAAATACATGTCGCCACTTTTACCCGCATGTACCCTATTGTTTCCCTCACATACGAGATTATTATAGGCTCAGAATTGAGTTTGTGAAACCAAATTACTTTACTTACGGAGCCAAAAGAAGACAAAATGTATAAAGTGGACTTAGATTTGTAGAAAGTCTCATATTTTTTTCGAAAAATCATATTTCGTAGAATTTATTTAATATATCGCTTTAATATAATAATGAATTGTATAGGAGCTAGTGGCCTACAGTCAGAAGTTCTACAATATAGCCTACAGTACTTGTAGGCTACGATAAGGTTTTGATTAACTTTCTTTCTTGATTCGTTACTTTTGATTACACATTTAGAAATTAAAAATCAATTTAATAGAAATTAAAATAAATAGAGTTAACAAAACGCAAATGAAACTTATGAATTTTTTAACAATATTTCAAAATTTTTCTTTAAAGCTAAGACGTTTTACCGGTATAAAATTTTGAATGTAATGTTTTCTGTTTCAGGTTCGGTAACAGTTGCATCCCTTTTGATAAGGAAGTCTTTATTGATGAAGAATTTGTTAAAGTACGATGCCACTACAACTCGACCACAATATACAAAGACTATCACGCTTTCGTACCTTTGAAGCAGGACGTAGAAGATAGATGCAGTAGGGTGGAGAACAGAGATGCAGTAAGCGTGCTAGTCATCGGCATTGACGCCGTTTCGCGCCTGAACCTCTACAGACAAATGCCCCGTACATTGTCATTTATTAAAGAAAACATGAATTTTGTAGAAATGTTGGGATACAATAAAGTGGATGATAATACGTTCGTAAATCTTGTACCGGTGTTGGCAGGGTTATCGGTGGAAGAGTTGAAGAAAGTGTGCTGGCCGAATCTCAAAGTTGCTTTCGATGACTGCCCCATTATATGGAAAAACTACAGTTCGCTAGGCTACAGGACTATGTTTGCAGAAGACGCATCGTGGATGGGTACATTTAATTACGAGAAAGTCGGCTTTAAAAAACAACCCACAGATTACTTTACAAGGGTATTTAACAAGATCTCGGAAGATGAAATTGGCCACGAGAAAAGAATGAACGCGAAACTTTGTACTGGTGCACGATTATCAGCTGACGTTCTTTTAAATTATGCTTCAAAATTTGCAATCACAATGCTGAATAAGCTTTCATTCGGTTTTGTTTGGGGCGCGAGTCTTTCCCACGATTTTCTTAATTTACCAATGTATGGGGATAAGTATTATGAAAACTTTTTTAGAAAACTTTTAAACTTGGGAGTTTTTAATGAAACAGTTTTAATATTTATGAGTGATCATGGAATCAGATGGGGTGGTATCAGAGAGACCTACCAGGGTTATTTGGAGGAGAGACTTCCATTCTTATTTATAGCATACCCTGAATGGTTTAAAAAGAAATACACTACGGCTATAGTTAATCTAAAGAGAAATTCGCGGAGTCTGACAACACCTTTTGATCTTCACGAAACATTAAAGGATTTATTAAATTTAGATAAATTACAAGAGTCTGATATAAAACAAAGATTCAGTGATTTGTACTCATCGAAAACACTTCCAAGAGGGATCAGCTTGTTTCTTCCTATTCACGAGAATAGGACGTGCGAAAAGGCGGACATTGCAGAGCACTGGTGTACATGCCATCAAGCGATCCGCGTCTCCGTTAACGATAGCTTCGTCAAGCAATCTGTTGACTTTCTTATCAAACATATTAACAACTTACTTACACCCTTCCCACAATGTTCTAAGCTAAACCTCGTTAAAATACTCAACGCTAGGATAGAAAAGTCGACAACGAAACGTACGACAGACACTGGTATCAGAGACTACACAGTGACTGTACAAACTACGCCTGGCAACGCTTTGTTTGAAGCGACCGTTAGATATAACGCAAACAATATTCCATTTAGCTTAGCAGGCGCGATTAGCAGAATAAATCTATATGGCAGGCAGAGCTATTGCGTGTCACACTTTCGTATGAAACTTTATTGTTACTGCTCGAATAAATAGTGATCAATTAGTTTTATAGTCAAATGATTAACTATTGAGTTGATTCCTTGTTCATTTGGCAGTTTTACCTTGACGAAGTGCCACGATACTACGTATAATTTAACCCTCAATTAAATTCGTTTCTTCGCTAACGAACGATGTGAATAATAAATTTGGCTGTTTCAAACGATTCCAACATGCAGCAAACACTGTAAATTTAACAATGTGAAATACATGCGAATAAAAATAACTATTTTATGAAGATAATATACTGTCGATCTTATGTCAAACCTCTTTAGAACCTTTCGCCTTACAGTTACAATCCCATTACAGTTCTTGCAGCTGCATTAAGGTGAATGTGCACGTAGTGGTTACACTGATAGCTTTGTAAAATCATTATTAGAAATCGACAAATAATTTGAGCTAGGTTTGTGAAAATGAAATAAGCATCAATAGGCAAAATAACTTAAACCATATATTGTTTTAATGAATTTATTGTCATACATGTTTCAACGGAGAAGTTACCATCATCAGAAATGAACGAGCACCGGCATAGTTAACACTAGCATTTAGTTAAATGCAATTATTTACACAAAGAACAATCAAATAGAATAAACAAAATAAAACCTACAAAAATAAAATAAAAGCAACAAAAGCTAAATAAAAACGACTTGAATTTCAAGTTAACATCATGAAAATCAATACTACTTAAACTAAACATTTCTTTCTTAAGGTTAACATAATAGAATATTTTAAAACAAAATTCAGGTTATATACCTAATAACATAGTATTACTAGTATTACTAGTATTACAGTAAACTAGTACTATACAATTACCATAATTAAAATGTTCCAAATACAGGTGTTTAAATAACATCATATAAGACTACAAACTATACTTTAAAAAAAATATTCTATAAGTCAAGATATAAAATTAATCATCTAAATAGAAAAAAAACAATAGGCTCATTTAAACAAATAAAACGGTATACCTAACATTAACAACAATTTTAATAAGATCCGATTTATTAACTATATATTTCCTTTTGGACTTTAAGGGGTTCGTCCAGAATGGCTCCTTTATTTATATTTGATAGTATAGTCTTGACGTTATGACATTAAGATAATTTTATTTCCCTGTTCTAATTATACTTAAGATTTCTTCTAATCTACTAAAAGCCGATGTTCTACATTTTACTAGTTACTGAAACATCAAAGACAAGGTTTCAGGCTGAATTAAACACGTTAAATGCATAGTCACGTCCAACACCTGCAGAAAGACTTTTTGAAGGAGACGGCGTATTGTAGCTAATAATATTTAAACAACCTGATCTATATACTTATTAGACAGTATAACTCTGTTTTTTACTCCTCACCTGTAAACCAGGCAATATACGTTCAAAATGTATGTATTTGTTCAATGAACTCATTTCAATATTTAAGTTTAAATATTCCAATTTTGAAGTTTCATTTCATATGTAAGTGACGATGGTGATAAAAATTTAAAATTGAATAATTATGTTGTACGTTTACTCACGTGATTTCAGTATAAAAAGTCATAACAAAACCTAGTGTTTCCTTGTTTAAAATGTCAGTGAGAAAGTCATTGTCTACTAAAAGGTAACTGTAAGACAATAGCTTACAATCTATTGCTTACCACCAGGTTATGTCGATTAACCTTATTCTTATAAAGAAATCTAGGTAATACTTTAGACGAAATTGTGGTAAACATCGATTTTTGTCTTTTTAAATGTTTGTGTGAATGGGATTCCATTCACTAATATATTTAGAGAAACACTTGTAGGGAATGTCTGCCCACTTGCATCAGAAGGAAGGTTTTATCAGTTCTACGCTATTGGAGGTGATTTACTCGACGATGTTTCTGTTAATAACGTTTAATGAATCTGTTATATTGAAACTGTGTAATATAATGTCTTTCATGAACTTACAATATAGTAAATATTATAAAAACCTACTGACACGAAATGTTTTTGACTGCACTAGACAGTTATGTTTAATGATTGATGTAAATTATGTTTCAAGGTTTTAATCGTTGGAATAGGAACTTCAGTTACATGATGCTTCAGTGGGAATGGTAAAAATTATATTCAGGCCAAAGCCTATTATATCTTCGCATATGAGGCATCACCTTTTACCGTGTCGACTGGTTTTACTTTCACTTCCAAGAGTTTTGGACATTAGATAAAATGATTTGGATGTTCCTTATTACATTTGAAACATTTATTATAATTTTTCTTCAATGTTCTTTATTGCAACTCTATACTTTTGCCGCTACCTCTTAACACGAAAATTATTGAGTCCAAAACCCTTACTTTTAAAAATAAATTAAATGATTCTGCCCATGGCCACACTAACAACCTATAGTAACCGGTATACATACATCATGAAAGAGTGATTTCTGACCTTGCCCAATGACCACTCTTCAAGCATGGTCTATGAATCTATGGCCAAACCTGAAGCCTGTAAGATCGACGTCAACGAATCCCAAGCAATAACTATCCCTAGGACCGACACATTCGCTACTACTTATTCTCTATATGCTGATTCATAAGTTGAATAATACCACTTGCTAGGAGCGGATCTAGAAAAAGGATTTTGGGGAAGGCTGGTATGAGGGGAGGAAAAGGGTCCCGGAAAATATTTAGGAGATATGTTAGATATAATGTAAACTCTACGGATCTTCTATCTGAGGGAAATAGTTATAGGCCTGCTATGTGATATTACAGACACATTATTTAACCCCATTTACATACATATATATTACATTTATATTTATTATATTATTATATTTGTATTATATTATATTATTACATTGTGGGTGGAACTATTTATTAATGATTACAGCATGGTATTATAGAGATTAATGTGGGTTTCTAAACATATTCTGCTAATTATTAAGTAAATTTAAATCGGGGACTAAAGCAAACATCGAAAATGACATCTTAGTTTAAATTTATAGTGTTATTTTATAGTTTGAAAATTTTCACTTCTCCATATTTTAGGAGGGGTTGGAGCACCAAAGCCCCTCCCCCTTGAATATGCCACTGCCTCTTGCCCTATAAAACTTACCGATATTACAAATGAAAAACACTTTTAAATAAGTAATTTGTCATTTATTTCCCCCTTTTTTCAATTAATTTCTCCATACTATTATTTAAAAAAATCATAATATAGTTGGAGTCCTAAAGCACGATGAAAATGTACTTAATGAATTCAACTATTTATTTATTCTATGAGTATAACAATTAATATAGGTATTCTATTTTATATAAAATGTAAATATCGACGGAATAGTAAACAACCGGGTTTCAGGTAGTTATCTGTTGTAAACCTTTCTGCGGAACTATTCAAGGTCCTTTTCTACCTCTGTATTTTATACAGCCCTTTAAAACTGACTTTAAAAATTCGTCTAATATATTCTGGTGGCTTTCCACTTTTCTGCCCTCTGAATTCCACTTATTACTTTCTTTCTGATTTTTTATCCATTCTTTACATCATTATTATAAAAAATATTAATCTGTTACACCAACGTATAATGTTTTTATATAAATCTTGTTTAGGCTTACATGATATATGTTTTTAAAAGTTGAAATTTTTATTAAATTTGTTACATTTAAAGTACTTTAGTAGGCCTAAGCCCCAGTATTCCTTCGAATCCAGACCATTAAACTTTGTTTTCCACTTACAACAATGACTCTACCACTAATGTTTACAGATCTGATAATAAATTTTATTATTATCCTGTTACAAATATTGTATTAAACATAGGTTTCTTAAATAGTAAAGTCTTAGCTCTTGCCTGTTTTCATTTTTTCCAATTAACACCGTTTGTGTTCTGGATTATAAAATAGGCTTACTCGTGCCTTGAGTACCTATATATATAGATTTCTTTATAAAACAAGCAATTTAAAAAAAAGTCAATTCGTATTTAAATCAACAGTGTATAATATTATTCTTTTTTAAGTTTTATAGTTACAATTAATATAAGTATGTTAATACATATGTCAGGATAACAAAATGAAGTGGGAAAATAGAAAGCGTATTTCCTTGCAATTTTCTATTTTCTTTCCTATGTTTGGGGTTGAACTATTATTTTTGTTTGCTACTATTTATACGCTTTCTTTTTTTTTCTTCCCTTGCATTGTGTTGTAGTTTCTTTTCGCGTTATTTTCTCATTGTCCGTTTTTGAAGCAAGGTTCGATACCGTTAATAAGGTTTGTTTGTTTATTTTATTCTTTTCATTCATTTTTAATCCTAGAACATTATTCATGATATTCTGTGGTAACCATGGCAACAATTTAAAGTTGTGCAATGGAGATTTTGACGACAACCAGATAAGGACAAAATAAAAATTCATTTACATCTTTGAGAAATACAAGCTATGGGGAAGTTGGCTTAGAGCCAAAACGCTAGACTTCGAACATGAAGATAATCAGTTCGATCTGGACCCCCAAATTTTTTGTAATTTAATAATGAATAAATATTTGAAAAAACTGTATTAACAACAATTGTCATCCACTACAGGTTAAACGAAATGTATTTGAACTTGATTGGATGAATAAAAAAGTATTTTATTAACGATTGAAAATTTGTACAAAATATATATCAGGAGAGTGTGAGCTAATAGAAGGAATTGAATTAACAATGTCAGAAAATTTGTTTAACCCCCCTTTTATCTCGCTTTCACTCACTCTCTCTTCCTCCACCTTTCTCCCCTTTCCTCCCCCTCTCTCTCCCTCTCTATCTCCCTCTTTATTCCTTCTCTGTCGCCCTCTCTATTTTTGTTTTAAAACACTTGTTAACTACTTTTGGCCATATATTCTTTCCCTCATTCACATTTCATCTCTGTTATTCAATGAAAGGTATATTTAGAGGTATATGATCTGAATACTTTGTTAGTAATACGTCAGATATTCTTACCCAAACTAACTGTTGAAGAATATACAATATACTACCACAAAATAACATCTGGTAGCTTGCCTCTTACATATTCATTAAGCAAAGCTGCAAAATATCTACATTAATATTCATATCGCCTAAAGCTAAATCATTATCAAATTTGTGTCAGTTCTCTATTAAAACCAATCTTACATCAGTTGACAAATAAACTAGAAAACATGATACATAAACTGTTTTAATTCAATAAGTAAACCACCATTAACATACAACCAAACCCATGCTTCAAGAATAATAATAAAGCAATTATAACTAATTTACAAAGCTATATGACATAAAATTGTGTAACTTATTATTTTTGTAAAATTACTTATTACTCTAACATGTTGAGTAATATAGTTTTATCCTATTTCTACCTTATCCATAGGAATACGCTATGAATATTCTTGTTCATTACTCTAATTGAGGCGTTTCGGAGGATCTCTATCAGTCAGGGCGTTCTATTAACTCTGAAAGTACATTGTTAAAAATTTTACTTTTTAGTTATAGTTTCAACAACAGTTATTCAAAAAATTCTTACCAATATAATATTTTTTCAAAAAATAATAGGGATTTTTAAAACATTTTTTAGACTAAAATTGGCATTACTTTTAACATAATAATCAATAAATAATAAAATGTCCCTTACTGTCTAAGAAAGTTGTGTTTTATCTTAAAATGTAACTTATCAAATTAAACTGTTCCCCTATATTTCACAATTTTTCTAATCTCATGTTTTAGGTAAACTCTTTACTTATTTTCCAACAATGCTTATTTTTGCCACGTCCCAATAAATAAATATTGTAGATTTTTGGACCTCATAAATCGATCTCTTGTCAATAATGATCTAATTTCATAAAAGCTCACTCTTTCGGTCAGTTATTCCTAAACTTTTTAACCGATGGCTTCCTTGAAGTAAGATATATTTTTTGGCTGAGCTCCTACAAAAAATTCATTATTTATTACTATTTTACTTAATAATTAATATTTTTAGAACTGAAAAATAGCCAATAGACAAATGGTTTAGGGCTGACTTTGGTAGGGGACGAGTCACAAAGAATTTTACCGTGCTATTAAATCTATTCACTGGGTAAAAAAATAAATGCAGAACCACATTATGTAGGGTCTAAACTATATAATTACTAGTTTAACAATTTGCTACTAACTGCAACTTTAAGTCCTATCACAGATTGTGATTAATTTTACAATAATTTTATTTTAAACGTTCGATTTTGAGACCCTTCGGCCGCTGAGGCGCTAACAATGACTCAGGCGGCTCCAGGTACCCTCCGGCCGCTGAGGCTCCAGGTACCCTCCGGCCGCTGAGGCGCTAACAATGATACAGGCGGCTCCAGGTACCCTCCGGCCGCTGAGGCTCCAGGTACCCTCCGGCCGCTGAGGCTCCAGGTACCCTCCGGCCGCTGAGGCTCCAGGTACCCTCCGGCCGCTGAGGCTCCAGGTACCCTCCGACCGCTGAGGTTCCAGGTACCCTCCGGCCCCTGAGGCTCCAGGTACCCTCCGGCCTCTGAGGCGCTAACAATGAGTCAGGCGGCTCCAGGTACCAACGGCGCACACACTTTGAAACCACTGCTTTATGCTGATGGATCTTTATTATCTTTTTTCATACATCAAAACTTCATCCCTATTTTCGTACGTGATTAGCATTTATTCAAGCCAACTGTAAATCTAACATTTTTTATAATGGAGTTTCACAAATAAAGGTTATTTGAATATCTTTATTATGTTCTTTTTTATTTCAAGATAACTTTTGACTTATTAGTCAAGAAGCAGTTTATTCTTCTAAGCTTCAGCAGTTGTGTTCTAGAAGTGTTCTCAAAAGTTTTCTAAGGACTCTATAAAAGTATAGAGGCTAGCATATGGAGCTTGGATTAGTTGAAGAATTTTACAACCACCTGAAACAATGGTGTTTCTTTTCCCTCTGATATTTTCATTCTATTTCTATAACAGAACAGGCACATCTATTAATTTGAAGACGTCTGAACCCATTGAACTGATATTTTACACGGACATTTTTTAGGTCCCTAGTTAACACATAGTCTTATTCTTATTTAGAAATTTCATAAGGGCTCCACCTCAGTGGCCTTGAAAACTCCCTTAATACTCAATTATCCATACTCCATTATATACTTGGCTTAGTCAGCTGATAGTAAATGTGTTTATAATCATCTATAAAAGTAACTTTAAAACACAATTAAACCTGTGATAGTAAATTTTTATTGTTATTCATGTTTCAAGGTTAGTTTGTAAGATACCTTACAAATCTCATGTTACAAACTGAAGCTTTTCCTTCTCTTGGTTTTTCAAGACAATATTTGGTAAGTTTATAGTTTGATGTATTTATTGGATTTACGTTCAGTAATTTAAATTCAAACCAAATAAAAGTACAAATTAAATCAATAGAAATATACGTCAACCCCGTACGAAGGTTGGGTACTCTGCTAGTATTTTAAAATTCTGAATTAGTTGCATAGATAGAGAAATAGAGTACCTGTTAGAAATTTTCCTTAGAAGGGGTATGTAGTTTACGTAGGGATGGGCCGATTCCGATTCTCGATTCCAGGAATCGTCGATTCTGGTGGTATCGAGGAATCGTCGATACTCGATTCTTCATTCATAAAAGTGTCGATTCCGATTCCTATTTTGTTAACTATTAAAATATGTGTGTGGAGTAATTTATTGGAAAAATAATTAATTACCAACTATATCTTATTTTTGTATTAGTTGATTTGAATGAATTAAATGATTAAATTAAACGAAAATATTATTATTTATGAAGCAACAACAATCAAGATCGTAACCATTTCTGGTCGTTTGACATCGCTCGTCTCTCTCTCTCTTCGATACAACACTCTCCCCCCCTCCATGTGTCTTACTGCCACTGATTCATAGATGTCAGAACAAAACACACGAAAAGTACAGTAAAAACTCGATTAACCGTCACCGTCGGGACCGTGGCCATGACGGTTGAGCGAATAGACGGATAACAGAAACACTGTATTATTCCTCCAAAACTTAACCTCAATCAATTACATTATAGACAGATATTACTCTCACGGTAATGTAATATATTTCGGAGCGAAAAGAAAATAAACACGATTATAATAGCAAATGAAACTATTTCTTACATGATAAAAAGATCCGCACAGTACCTACAAATGTAGCAAAATAATGTACAGTAATATAAACTTACAGGTAAAATAGTTCGTGTAGTTGAACTATCAACTATATCACGTGTTATCTGATATGTTTAAAAAATTCCTATTGATAAATCAAGGTCGAAGGTTTTAAGTAGCCTATTACATTGAAACAGAACTTTTAAAGGGTTTTGCCGTATGACCAAGATGTTAACTAAATTAATTATTAGAGACCTAGCATGTAAGCTAATATAACATGAAAGAATCGAGAATCGACTAAAGAATCGAGAATCGAAAGGAAAATTTTAGAATCGGAATCGGAATCGAAAATTTTAGGAATCGGCCCATCCCTAAGTTTACGAATAACCATTTGTGTTCTAACATGAAAAGAGTTCACCTTATATAATAAATAAGTATATTTAAACTATTTGCCACTAGCTAGGGTGGTAGATAAAACGTAATATAGCCACCTTGATACAGTTATTTGATTCACTCTTAGTTATTAATTTAAATTTCTTGAGATTATTTAGGCCTAGTTTCTTTGCCTGCATAGTTACGATTTACTAGTCATAAATTATTTATTGATTAATAAATCTAAGGAGTACTGGATTGATTATCAAATAACACATCATCTACGTATAACAAAGTTTTATTGCATCCTTAAATTTTAAAATGAACTCTATTTTAAAACAAGATTTATAAGAGTTTAACAACTTTAAAAAAAATTTGATCCAGTTTGGTAATTACCTAGAACAAAAACGCTGGGTTTACTTTACTTTACTCTAATTTACTTAAACAAAAATTAATATAGCTGTTACCTAGAATATTTAAACAAATAGCCTGTACTTCTTACTTACCAATTATTTTAAAGTCGAAATAGCTTTACTTCTTTCATTTCGAGTGGAAATGATCATGTTTTGGCTTTTTCGAATATTCTTTAAATAGTTTCTTTGGTTGTATTTTCAAACTTAAAAAATGTGTGCATTGGCTTGATAAATAAAATTTAGAAGGTAGTCGATTTGACAACGTAGCTACGTTGCCAAATAATAAAATTTATTATACTTAAAATCTAGCTTAACAAATAACACTAAGCATATTTGGCACGTAGGCCTTCAAGTATTGACTTGGTGTTTTACAGTATCACACAACCGGCTCTATAAGTCTACATGTTCTAGAATGAAATGTTTCCTACAGCATGTTTTAAGTGGGAAACATATTTAATCTCTTATTATATAATTTTAAAAAATGTAAAACAAAAATTATTATGTTATTTATTATATTAAAGTTATTATTATTATAAAGATTTTTTTAGGAAATAGTTCAGACACATTTTGCATTATCATGCGCTAATCAACATTAAATGTAAAGTTTTATAACCTATTTTAACTTTTATTATAGAGCTTTTATCCATTCTTACAATAAGTAACTTACTATAACTACTATGAAAGTACTTGGCGAAAATGTTTAGCTTATTGATATTTTTAGCATACTCACACTATATCATTGCATTATTCAATGTTTCCTGATACAAGTAGACGCTTTACTAAAAATATCGATAAGTTAATGCTTTTAGTCGTGTGTTTTAATTATTAAAATAGTGATTTCCAAAATACATAAAGATGGATGTTAAGTTTTTACTGTTAAAGGTAGATTCCAACTGGTATAGTTAAGCGAAAGAAAATAATTTCTTTAGAAAAGAAGGTAATTATAATATGATAAAACTACAGCAAATGAATTTAAGTAAATTAATTTTGAGTATTTTTTTTTCAGGTAAAGAATTATATTAAAAATATCCTGTTTGCCCAAACTAAGTGTTTATCCTGCTTAGAGATAAGTTTTGCAAGAGATAAGAGATAAAAAACGCCTCTCTCTTTCCAGATGTTTTTTTATCAATCACGTGCTCTTGTGTGCACAGATATGGTTATTTGCGAAATGTAATTATTTAATTACACTAGTATTCTTCTTCTATGCGTGTGTAATCTAGTAGTTGTTTTAGGAAATCAACATTCTCAGATTAATCGACAATGAAACACTTCCTCTCGTTAGTCTCCTATCTTTTATTTTTCCTGTAGTAAAAGCTAGAGTAAATAATCTCCGCATAATGCGTCTAAACCTTCTTCCGTTTAACACTATCTATGTTCCCTGACTTCTTATTTAACATTTCAAGTTTTCGTCTGTTGCGTACATAATCAATCTAAGGCTTGAACATTTTTCTAAACAACTTAAAGGCTATCAATACCTTCATTGAGATTTCCGTTAGCGTCCAAGACTCTACTCTGTAGAGTAAAACTGTAAAGAGGTTACATCGTAGAAGTATTATTTTAGCGGATATTTTTAAATAGTGATTTGTGAGCATAATCTTAATTTTCATGATCATAAATCCAACTTACCCTTTCTATACAACACTTTATTTGTATTGAGGGACAACTGATCGTTTATTGGACTTCCCAAATGAAGTTTGTTTAATTTCTAGCAATATTAAACATATTGCAATATTCTTCACACAGACAGCATATTAATAGTACCACACAGGCACTATTTTTTTACTACTTTTAACGATGGCAATCATAAAATTAATTATTGTTAATGAAGCTCAACCTCCAGAAAACCCCCTCGTGGGGGTTTGGGAAGGTAGTGGTTAGGGTAAGTGTTAAAAAAACTATTGTTGGAACACCTTCTTTCTCTATCCAAGGTTAGAAATAGCACCCACGTCATTTTCTTCTTGATAATATCCTATCCTTTTTCTTTTCAGTATATCCCGTCACATTTCAGTACTTTGTCAATTAGTGCTGTTTGAAATTTGTTAATGAGCGCTGCTTGTTTGTTTTTAAAAGTGTAAAATGTTTTCGAAAGGGCACTAATAGCAGTTGGAAATTTATTTCGTAAAGAACATACAAGTACAGTAAAAACTTGGGTACAAGACGATGACACAATGAAGGGGCACTTTTTCGTTTGGTTTCTTAGCTCCCTTTAACTCAATCCTATGTTCGCCTTCCCAACATTAGATCTACCTATTGATTCAACAAACACAAGCACACATTAAGCGTTGTGGCTTAGGACGATGTAAACATGCTCCAAGCCGCAACACGTCAGTCGTTCGTTCAGTACTGAAGAAAGAAACGCGGCGTTTTTCAACTTACATAAGTGAAAAAAAACATACTCGACATTGCAGATAAGAAATCACCATTGAGATCAACGCCAAGTGGAGCTACCTACAAGACATACGAGTATTAGCACCATTGATCATAAACCGGTGTCATCCACAAGTAGTGTTGTTACGAAGTAGGCAATGCATTACCTCCTGCTGCATTTACACATATATAAGTCTACATCGATACATTATGTAGACAAACATTCAATACAAGCAATCACATGAGGAGGTAGCATTCAACATCAAACTTGTTCACTAAATATAAATTTCGATAATTCAAGACAATGCTGGGGTAGCACTTTCTTGTACTATTTGTACGAGGGAAATGTTATTTGTTATGAGACGTTGCCAGAGTAATATATTATTATTGAACACTATTAGCATATAGTTTTCATAGCCCAGAGCAAGACATTAGTAGTTTTTAAAATTTGAATAATGGAAATATCCTTTTTAGTTCGGATTCAATGAAAGTATCCTTATTTGGTTGAACTGATAATGGAATGTTTTTTTAACTGTTTCTAAAGTAAAAAAAAAAAAAAAAAAATATTCGGTACTATAAGAACACAACTTTATTTTCGTGAATGTAATGTGAGAGTGAAATTATATGATAAACATTTTTTTGGAATAAAAATAAAGACAAATTACACTTTTGCTATTACTTGCGACCAGACATTTGTTAACTAAAAGTTGTTAATTGATTACGTAATCAAATATTTAGCACACAAAAATGGATATGACAATTATTTAATAGACAAACTACACAGAAAAATACTCAACAAAAATAGTAGCAACAAAAACACGAACACAAACAAATTCATCACCCTCACATACATAAACAAACTCACAAATAAGATAGCGCACCAATTCAAAAAAGCAGGATACAATGTAGCTTACAAAACAACAAATAAAAGCCAAACAGCTATCAGATACAGCATTAATAACAATACCAACACACAATAACCCAGGAGTATACAAACTAAAATGCAACAACTGCAATAACTTCTATATTGGACAAACAGGCAGATCTTTTGCCGAAAGATATAAAGAACACAAAAGGGCACTGCACACTACTATTGAATCCACCTTCGCAAATCCCCTCATGGACACTAAACACTCATTCAAAAGTATGGAAAATAACATGAGCATCGTCCACACATGCAACAAAGGACATAAATTAAACACAATAGAACAGTTTGAAATATATAGACATAGCAACACACATAAAAATGACATCTTAAATGAACAAACACGGCACAGATCACACATACTTTTCGATCACATCACTTCTAACTTTCAAAAAGATGGTACCGAGGAAGCACAACAGCAGCATTCCTAGCGGCAAAAATACGAGGCGGAAGAAGTGGTAAGACGAAAACGTTTTCTCCAAGTGTAAGTTAACAATTAACAACTTTTAGTTAACAAATGTCTGGTCGCAAGTAATAGCAAAAGTGTAATTTGTAATTTACAACCAGCTCGTCATGAACAGCAACAAGATTTCGATATTTGAAAAAATAAAGACAGTTTTAAATGTGATGTCCATTGTCACGTTCTAAACAGTTAACGCTCATTCATATCATTTTCTTTCTCGTCTTCATTTTCTCAGGTAGGCTTTCTTGTAACAAACCTGTTTTATACTAAGGTAATCTCATTTTGATCCCAACCCTCTGTACAGAATATTTAGCAATAACTCCATATGTTACTTCTTTTCTATTTTTATTAGATAGCAAAGTGTGTTTATGAGAGTTGAAAAACACTCTAGACCAGACCCAACATTTTTCTGATTAGTTTTGAATTTTTCAAACTCATTTTAACATTTTGCATAACTTTTATGTATTTGTACTTCGTGACCAGTTGTAGTTGTATTCCCTTCCTCTATAAAAACTCTTTTTTTTCAAAAACATTTTGTGTACTGTTTGAAACAAGCAGACAAAGTTCTCTATTCCCTTACCCTACGTATTTGTATATATTCTTCAATGCACGTTGTAGACCTCCTCCGATATGATAAATGCTATCTTTCTAAAGGTGTACCATTCTTACAAAACCCTGAGTATTAGAAAAATTGTGTACCTTAACAAGATAAGCGTAATAAAAGGTTTTGTTCTAGACAAAATATATTAATGTGTTAACTAGCGGAGTACTTTATTTATTGGTCACCACAACCACAACAAAACAGATTTATTCTTTCCATTCCAATACAGTCAATAGGTTTTAAAAAATGTAAAAAACAGAAAAAACTTTAGTTGAAACTTGACCTGGCAACTCTTAGGTTTCTTTCAGTACCAACTTAATAAAAACTCAGTTGTCATTTATAAAATGTCTTCTGTTTAGGAATCTTTTTCTGCTTATAGTGAAACTAGAGATATTTTTCTGGCTTCTCTGTATAGATCAAAAAGGGTTTCTGACCTAATTTTATTTACCCTCTTTTCTATATAAAGGTGTTTGACTTTGGGTTTCTATTAGTTTTAGCCCTTTTAGCTCTTAGCTGGGTTTCTATTTTGTTACAAGTGCTACAGATATCAGAAATCAGATATTTAAAACCTCTGTTCTAAAGGCTTAATCTCCAAAACATACGTTTGATCAGTTTGGGCTCACACAATTTATTTGTTTTTAAATATGAATATAGGTAGATTCTTTTTGACTTATTTCTGTTATAGCGACTGTCCCTTTTTATAATATTTACTCATTTTTATACGTTGACTTATTGCTTTTTCTATCTCTTATCAATGTCTGGTCGGCGCACTGACGGCGAATCGCTGTTGCTGTTTATGTACAGCATTAGAAATGGAATCGTATCTTACGAGTAGGCCTACATACAAGAGAACAAAAAAAAAATTGTTGAAATAAGACTGCGTTAAACTAGAATTTAAATTTGTATTTAACAATCATACTGAAGTTGGGAATCCAAATATGTACAACAAAATTTAAAATACAATCCATATATCCATACATTATAGAATAATAGAAATATAAATAATTTCAATTGAAAACAATATAAATTCAATTTTGAATTACAAAAAAATAGTGATTTTAAAAGATAAAATAAGGCTGGTTCTAATTTAGATTAAATATGTTGAATATAATTTTGAAAAGACAATAAAATTAATGGACCAAAAATTACTCAAGGTATTCAGAAATGTTTTAAAAAATTCAAAAATATTTTTAATATTATCACGGGGTTTTAATTTTTTTTCTTAAATAAAATTATTGATTTAATTCATTTTAGTCAAATTATTTAGACCATTTTGCCTCTACAAACATAAATAGCGCGAAAGGTAATTTTTAGAAGGAGAATATCACCTTTAATCCGTTAGAAGTACGAACAAGCGTGAATGGAGGATGAAAAGGTGGGTTGGCAAACACAAATTTATCATACAACGTTTTAACTTTGTAAACATAGTGAATAAACATCATAATTCGCGTAAAATAAAAGAAATACAAATACGATATTACATTACTAACCAATGCCATAATAAGTTACTGTCATTGTTTACAGACCAAATACAGAACAGTTAAAGTGAAACCTTTACAAAAATCGTATTGATTAAAATGAAAATTAGTTGTAAGCTACGCTATTACGTTTTAATTTTGTAATGTATGAATAAACATAACATTTTTCAACAAAATTATGATTAAAAAAATTAATTAAAACCGTGATAACTATACAATTAAAATACAAAATAATAGGAAACGTTTTAGGGAACATGTCTAATTACAATATAAATATTAAACAATTACAAAAATTATTTTAAAACGTTAAAAAAGAACTGTATAATTCATATTTCAGTTTAACCAAGTCAGTCATTTTAACAATGAAAAAATAAATAGACAAATTTAGATAAACTCAATTAAGATGCATTTATTTGTTAGTCAGTCAGTGTTCAGACTAATAGATATAACACTGACAGAAAAGTTGAAAGTGAATGTTCAAGACGAATGAAGAAATTGGCGATCTTCAAATGTCTCGCTGACGATTCTTCCTTATTTATTTACGGCCAAGTATCACTCCTTTGAAGGACCATAATCTTCTTATTAATGCTTGAGATGCTGAACGGCTGCCTAACGGGCAGGTTCCACCCGTGATTAATGGCTCACAAAGTGACGTATACAAGTCCTTTCACAATTGAGTGGACACAACAGCACGCCGTCTATTAAAGCCTGGAATCATCTACAAGTAAAGGGGATAGACATTACTAGAAATTGCTAGAATCGGCAATTCAATACACGAAGATTTTGTTGAACTGTGATGAAGGATTTGTTTCCAATCTAGTGAAGAAGAATAAACGTTTAGTAACAGAGTGACAGATAGTAACAGATGTAAATAGACTATTGACAAACTCTATAGTGCGGAAGGTAAAACTTCTATAGCGACGCCTACAAAAACATATTGGATGGACATCAATAAATATACAATTTTGTATCAGTATAATTTCCTTCGGGTTACGCTATGAGTTACCTCATAGATAATTAAATGATAACATATGACTTTATATAGAGCACAGGCGCGTATCCAAGGGGGGGCGATGGGGCGATCGCCCCCCAACCCTCAAGAACTTTGGGTTAAAAATCGACAATATATTATTAAATTAGGACTTTCTATTAAATTAGACTTTTACTTAAGTTAATTCGTCTTTTATTGTAAATAAAAAATAAAATTTTAATTTCAAAATGTGACGCGTTCCCTCGGCATACCTCGTAAACGTCTAAACGTTTTAACAACAGATAGCGCTAGTGAAGCTTAGTCTCGAACATATGATTTTCAATACGTAATTTTGCAAGCGTAATATTCGTAGTTGACTCCGGAATTGTTCGTGTTGGAAGAATAACTACTTATATTAATTAATAAACCATTTTTATAATAATAGCTTATTCTCTAGCCATAAGTGTTATCGAAACTGGAATAATTATTTATTAAAAAGTCTAATTTGCTACGAATCTTTATCACGTTACCGATTTCTAACGCAAGCGTAGAAAGAACTTTTTCTGTTCTATGTTTTTACATACACGCACGCGCGCGCGCACACACACACATACACACACGTCCCCCCCCCCCCCCAAAGCAAGTCGCTGGATACGCGCCTGGAGCAGATTACACGTTATGTTGTAACATGTAGGTTATGTTACATTATTTATTGAAGATTGTCAAGAAAAAAAGTTATTATTAAATAGTTTTAACCAGTTAACAAATATATTTCAATTTTGATAAATCTCAATACAAATAAATCAATATAACAATGATAACAGGTTATGTTTTTTAAATCCAATTTTTGAAATTAAAAACATTTTTAAACATGTCTGATACCTTTTAAGAACTGATTTCAATTGAATTTGTTGAAATAATTTGTATTCAGTAGGCCTAAACATTTACTAAATGTTTTTTGCTACCTACATTATTTTATTATTAACTGCAATAGATGTTAGACTTTATTAAATACATTTCTCAAATAAAAATATAAAAATTGAATGAAAAATGTACAGGTTTTCGGCGATTTTCGTTGAAATGTTTGCAAAGTTATTAGCTGTAATTTGTTATTTGTACTTCAAATGTTTGTTTGTAATGTAAAATAATCTTTAATTGTTTCTTATAACAAATATTTAGGCAATTTCTCATTGCCCAAAATTAGACGTTTTTCTCAATTAAAAATACGTGAGGACGTGGCTATAAACGTTTTCATTTTTGCCGGCACTCCCTCTAGTGCAACAACCAACATTTTTATTAGACCTAATTAAAACGCGGTTTGGACGCTTTTAAAAACTTTGTGTTTAAATAATAGCAGCATTAAATTGTGTAAATAAATAATTATTTAGTCTAAAATTACCATCTACTTTATTGAAGCCCTGTAAGAACGTAACAACTATTATCAGCTAAAGGTAAGGCAATAAGTAATTGGCAAAGTAAGATTGCTACAAAAAGGTGTAAAATAATGTGAACTTGAAGTGGTGAACTTCAAACGAAAACTCAAAGAGAGCTAACTGGACACTAAGGCGACATAGAGACCAAAGCCAAGCCGAGCCGGGCCGGGCGGAACGATGTATGCGATGCCAAGCTAGGGTAGATTTGCTATGCGTTCGCACCGAAGCCGATTCGCACGTAGCAGGTTTCTTGGCATTACATTGAGAGGTGCTTACTTCCTATCAGCCTCAGTTGCAACGTAGTGCAATAATAATACCATCAACTTTGATGATAATGATGTTATTGGGTAGTTTCTCACTTGATGATGAGTGTGTGGGGAGAGAAGGCGATACTGGACCCACAATGTCAATAAAGATCACGCGACTCTTCGTAACTTTATACAAGAAATTTTTAATTCACACCGAAAGCTGTCCCTCAAATGTTTCCATTTTCTTTGCTACAATATCTGAATTCTTTGCTAGAATTCTTTGCCACAAGAAACGAAAAATAATATTGTTAACAACTTTATTATTGTGGATATTAGTGTTAAAAATTATATTACATATTGTCGAGCGCCACGTTTGTGTCCATGTACTTCTTGTTAGATTGATCCCACAACGTAGATCTTTCTTGAATCGAACTAATAGGCCTGTTATAATATCAATAATCACAACAATAGTATTTTTAACTAAACACTTTTAAATGTTTTAAACTTGCCTATAGTAGCACTTACTTTGTTTGTTGAGGACGACCGTTTCAGGAGATGTGTCCCATTGTCAACTGTTGACAAAGGGACACATCTCCCGAAACGGCCGTCCTCAACAAACAAAGTAAGTGCTACTATAGGCAAGTTTAAAATATTTAAAAGTGTTTAGTGATTACTAGTAGCTCACGCGAAGATGTTAGTATTTTTAAATTAACAAAATGTAAAGAACAAAAGGAGCTTGAAACAATATATTGCGTAATGTTTCCTAACTCACTGGGCTGGAACACTGAAATAGACTGAACGAAACCAGAAACCTCTTGGCAGGAAACGCTTGAATTGGCGGAAGGTAGGACTGCACCAAACTGTTCGGCATTGCCCGGCATCGCTTGGCATGGTCCGTAGTTGTATTTGAAAGCCTCCATCTAAATACTACGTATTTAGTGACCAGGCCATTATCGAACGCTTCGGTATCGCCCGGTCCGGTTTTGGTGTGAAACCCCACCAAAAGTAGTAAGTCTATGGTACCGCAGCGGCTTCGATATGTCTAAGGGGAAGCAGGTCTACAGAGGGCCCGTTTTGAGACGATTCTTAGCTGTGAATTGGGTAAGATAATAGAGTAGTCTATCTAAAAAAACACCTGATGAAAATTCAACTGATTTGAAAATTAAATTACTGAAAAAAATCAACTGCTTTAGAGATTAAATTATTAAACATTTTAATTGCTTTCGAGTAGCGGAAGGGTTTCAAATTTGTCGCGACTCGATCCTAAAACTATCAGAAACCAAAAAATAAACCATCAGAAAAATCGAATTGTATTCTTTCAGCCGTATTCTTAAGCCATGTTCCGTAAAGCAATAAAAAATTAAACGTATAAACAAACATTTAGAACGACTGGCACACACTACAGAAATAACCTGAAGCAATGGGTTGTCTGAAGGTAGAGCAAGGCAGGCGAACGCACGCAGAATGACGTTCCTTGGTTGTCATAGTTACCGGAACGTTTCGGAGGCAGTAAAGTAGGACTCCCCACTCCTCGCTTTAATTTGAAAATGATTATGAAGGAATTGAAATGCATTCACGCCAAATTGTGTAAGTTCCAATTGAAAAACTTTTTATATTTAAATCAGTGATAAATCAGTCATATTTAAATATGATAATTGGAAAACGCGCGTCACGCGCCAACACACATGCAAATTTTAATATTAACACATGGGCCTACACAATTTACACTCGTGCAAAATTTTCAATATTTATTGTTAAATTATATATAATGAAGGAATATTATACAAATATTGTTTTTTACCATGAACCGTTTGACCGTGGAGATATTCCGAAGGAGAGTTGGTCCCCAGCTGAAAAAGGTTGGGAGCCACTGGCTTAGAGAATTCAACTGCTTTGAAGAACATATTATCACATAAGTTAGAGGAATATTCTAAGAATTTGGAGAGTAAAGTAAATTGATTACAAGAAAGCTTAATCACTATAAAGGATGAATTTAGTGAATTAGAGAGTAAATTAGCTGCCAGTTCCAATGAATTAGAGAGTAAATTAGCTGCCAGTTTAGTATCTAAAATGGATCAACGACTACGGGCTTGGCTACGCCTGAGTCAAAGTGTACAAACCCGCCTTCCGCCAATATGCCATAGGAGAATCTCCACAATATAGATACTTCAGCGCCTGCGTTCATGATGACTGGATTGAGGAGGGTGTACCGATATTGGGCAGATGTCTTGGTGAAACCCTCTTTGAGCCATCGGCTTTGATTAATAAGTGGTCACCGACAAACAAGGCATCGATGTTGTATTTGGCTTTATTTGACGATGATCTGGAAGTGCTCCATGCTAGTCCAGTGGCTCAGATAGTGGGTTAGAATGATAAGGTCATAATTTGCCTGAAGATAAAATTTGCCCACCAACACCTAGATCACCTTTATGGCTCTCAGTTGATTAGCTGGATTCAAAATTCCATGGAAACTCTCCAAGAATTAGAAACCAAAATTCCCTATGAAGTGAGGAAGGTTTACCCTTCGCTGATAATGGATTCGAGAGTTTAGCGATAGAAAAATTCCTTGATGTATTTCGGGAGCTTGGGACTTCAACAATTAGTAATTAACGTCAAACAGAACATACTATACGTCGCTTTCACGTGAACTATGGAGTTTGAGGATGTGAAGATCTGAGACACCAACCCCGGATCCGTGCTATACATATGGAGACAACAACCTGCCCAATGGATAATGTAGTAAAGAAGGTGTTCGAACTTTTAAAAACCGTTAGAAAGAAATTCACTGTTGGATCTGTGGGGAAATAAGACATCCTAGAAGCGAAAAACCAGCTCAAGAGGCCATTACTAAAAACTAGAAAAGTTTAAACTTACAAAAACTAAAAAAGTTTAAAACTTGGAGTTTTTGTATTGTACGCCAATACAACACACCTGAGCAACAGTCTTGTCCTGAACTCACATCAATGAATAATGCGCTGACCTAGTGCGAAACGCGTATGTTGAAAATATTAGTAAAAAGTGGTTGTTTTGCCAAGTTAATACCAAAAGCGAAAAAGAGTTTAATTGGAAGGGGTAGCCGAAAGCCTACTATTGGAAGGTTTTATATACCAACATTAGAAATGACTGTCTTGCAAGAAGCTCGGACAGCCTGTGTGTAGACGGCAGAGTGGATGGACTACCAAGAAATCTGCTCGTAGATACCGGTGCAACAATAAGCATCATATGCCTAGATGATGATACTTTTCTGCTATTTATCATAATAAGATTTTGACAAAGTCGTGGGTGTTACAGACCACTACAGAGGACGCTGCACATGTTTACGAGGATACAGATGCCTCCATCCAGAAGGAGCTGCAGCTTCGAATATTAGTGATTAGTATTGATGAGGATGTGATTCTGAGGATGGATGTCATGGCTGAATATAGATTTAAAGTTGACGTAAGAAGAGGATTTATGACTATTGAGAATGAAGATTTCATCCTGCGACATGGAAAAAATCAGTCGACAAGAGTGATCTTATTAGAAGACACCACAGCTCCCCTACAGAGCCAGATGGTGATCGGAGCTACAATAAATGAAAATATTCTTACGGCTCAAACTATGCTACTAAAACCTACTTCGAATGATAGCCTGGGTCGCAGTGTCTTAGTAGCGAGAATGCTTTTCATATCTAAAATAAAACTGTCGGTACACTGATGAATGTGAATGGCTATCCCATTTTATTGAAAAAGAATAGTACACTTGTAGCTTGATCAACGGTTCCCTCAGTAGTACGACAAGTAAAGAAAAAGTTCCCTCTTAATCAGTAAAGTAAAAAGCTTCCCGAAAACTGGTAACTTTCATTTAGTAAGGGATTTAAAAATTATGTATCAAAACGTGTTTGACTAAGCGGTCCTTGAGGCATAACTGATGTAGTTCAGCACTGCATAGGTACTGGAAAGGCTAGGCCTATTCGACAGGTCCCCTACGAGACTACCTTTGTAAAAGCGTAAAAATGCGGAGTCAGTCGACAAAGAGATGGAGAGTAACAGTATCGTCGAACCATCGAAGGTCTATGGGTCTCATCCGTTGTAGTGGTGAAGAAGAAAAGTGGGTCATCAAGATTCTGTTTGGATATCCAGTTACTTAATAATGTAACAAAGGACAGTTATCCCTTACCCAGAATAGACAACACCTTAGACACATTGGAAAGATGTAAAATATTTTCGACATTGGACCTCAAGAGCGGATACTGGCAAAAGTGATGGGAAGGCCTGAATGAGATTCTAACGGCAATTAAATAATGTCATCTACCCCTGTATGAAGAAACCTATAGGGAAAAAATGATGAATTTTAACCAACTTATAGGTAGATAATAGTCTTAGGAAGAGCAGCGAGTTCAGTTGAGCTAGAGTTTAAGAGAACATCATGTTTCATGTAGCCACCGGTCATAACAGCAATCTACAAGGACTTATTTGCACTCCAACAGAATAGTGGCCTTGCTCACTGTGTAAATGCAAACTTAAGGTTATCTTGGGAAATAACAACAATTTTCAGAAAAAGGTTTGACTGAACTGAAGAATTAGAGGATCAAGGCATCTATTTTACTTAGTAACAAAGGACCAGTTTCAGCAAAGACCGACATATTCAGGCAGCTTTGCAATAATGCCTCGTGCACCTACGAGATCATCTTATTCGGTTGAAGATCAAAATGTTTGCTATCCAAAACTAGGCTGTGGATTTGATGGATTGAAATTCGAGGGAGGAAGATGGATATTCCCTACAGGCACAACTTGAGACCACCGGCCAGGAATTACTGTTCTAGGACAGGACAATCTTCTAAAGGGGGCAATATAACAGACAAGGCACCACCATATTAAACCCCAGCATTTCAGTAATTTACCAGTTTTTGTTCTCATATCTGGCAGATTATAGAACTGCAGTAATTCACTTGAAATATCACATCCGAAAATCTTATCATTATATCCATAAATAACTTTATAAAAGCATACCACATACCCCTACCTGTATATCAATAATTACAGATAATAACAATAAATTTGGATGTTATGTTGAAGAGATTCTTTTTTTTTGAATGAGTAGTAACCTAAAACTTATTGTAATGGCCAAGGTTTTACAGTGTTATGGCGAACGGTTATGACTTCATTCTTGAGCGGATATAACAGCATGTTATCTCGTAAGGCCTGAAATCATCTAGAAATAAAGCTGATACAAATCATTAAAAGTAGCTAGAATCGACAAGTCGATAAATAAAGGTTTTATTAAAGCATGAAGAGGAATGAAGTGAAGAGAGTTAAGCTATAGTGACAGACAGAGTCAGTGCGTGTTAAATCTAGACTATTAATGAACTCTTTAGTTATTACTAGACCCAATTAAAACAGTTTTTTGACGTTTCTATAAATGTTAAGTTTGTAAATAATAGTAACCATAAAGTTTGTGTATTAATATAAAATTATGTTGTCTAAATTTACCTTATACTTTATTCAACCCCTGTAAGAGTGCAACAGATGATTATCTCTCTAAAAACGTGTGGCAATTATCAGTAGTTTAAAAGTGGTCATCCTCTGAAAGCCAATTCTCTACTTCATCTAATGCGCTTGTTTATATTCAGGAATTTGTTTCACTAAGAGTAAAATATTCTCATGTGTTTCATTTAATATGCTCTTAGCCATATCTTCGTCCTCATCCAACCCATTAATGCCAGGACTTAGCAAGTGTTTGTTCCCCAATGTTAGCCTAGGTACTTGCAACCCATCCTATAGATTTATGCTTTTTAACTTCATAACTAAATCTTAATTATCTTCATTTCTTGTATAACTGTGCCAATTACTCCTTCTTGGACAGCGCCATCTAAGTAATCACTTTAACATTAGTTTATGACTATCCGAACTTTAAATTTTGTAAAAACTTACTGAGACAGGATGTTTTTGATCGCTATGTGGCTATCTTCATCAGTGTCTTCTGCTTGGAGTTGTTGGGTTAAGCAGTGATAGTTTTAGAGGTTCGTTTACGATATAGTTTCAGAGAGTATGTGTGATTTGTACCGGGTTTGTTCATTCAATATGTTTGTACTTTGTGTTTTTGGATGTCTGTAAATTTCATATTGTTCTAGTGTATTGAAATGTGGTCCTTTTTTGTTGATGTGTAAGATTTCTAGGTTATGGTTAATGTCTGTATATTTGTGCCCAGTTTCTTTTAGGTGATCGGTGAATGCTGATCGGCAATGTACTATTATTAAATATTAGGAGAATAATTTGAAAAAGAAAAATTAAAATCAACATAACTGTTTGTTTATAAAAATCAGACATTATTCTATTATAACCCATTATTTATCCTTCATTATAGTTAAACTAAAATAAGAAAATGTTTAATATTATTTTAATAGTTAGAAAACATTATTAATCTATATTCAATCAGTGAATTATTACTTTTATACACAACGGTTTTCATCATGAACTATCGAAAATTATTTCTCTATCAAATTAAACAAAGTGCTAATTTTTCTAAAATAGAGATATTGCTGCTATCTTGTAGATGCCGAGGGAACGCGTCACATTTTCAAATTAAAATTTTATTTTTTATTTACAATAAAAGACGAATTAACTTAAGTAAAAGTCTAATTTAATAGAAAGTCCTAATTTAATAATATCTTGTCGATTTTTAACCTAAAGTTCTTGAGGGTTGGGGGGCGACCATCGCCCCCCCCCCCTTGGATACGCGCCTTTTGTGATCACGGTTAATGTTATCATTCGGGTATTGTTATCGTTTCATTGAAAAACAAACACGGACATATATTAATACATTGTAATTAGGCCGCTTATTGTAATCATCTGTTCGCTTATTATTATCATTTAATTTGCCATTCAAAATCATATGCGTCAACGTATACTTGCGTAGACCAAGTAAAAATGTCTACAAACTAGTGTAAACAGCACGTGCAACACACAATGACGCCCAATTCATAGAATGTTTATTTTTAGAATGACAGAAATACTTTATAACGGTTTCAGCACTTAGTGCTGTTCTCGGAATGTCTCCCTTACTCTTTGTTTACGCAAACACCCTAGCCTCGCTGAGTCGACTTTAGTTGTTTGTTAACATTAGTTGATGTTACTACTAAAATATTTACAGTACAGTCCTACTGTATTTTTTAACAGTGAATTTTTATGAACGTTTATTACAGTATTTCAGTGTGATTTTACATAACTTAATTTTTAAAGATCTTTTTCATTTGTTTTGTAGAGTTTAGTGTCACTTGAAGTTTCAAAGGACAGTATAGCAAGATGTCCGACTCTCAAAAGAAACGATGCGATTTAAGTCTTAAACAAAAACTTGATATTCTAGACAGGTACAGTAAATTACCAAAAATGAGTCAAAGAAACGCTGCTTCTCAACCTCTCTTATGTAAAATATTGAACAACAAAGAACAAATCTTGTCATTATCAAAGTGTAATTCAAATGTTGACAACAAAAGACATCGTTCTGGGAAGGATCCGCAAGTGGAATCAGCTTTGAAATTGTGGTTTAAAAATGTTCGTGAAAAAGATGCTCGAGTTGACGGAACCACTAATGCGTCTAAAAGCTGAGGATCTTGCCAAAAAAATAGGAAAACAGGATTTTAAAGCCACAGATGGATGGTTCAATCGATGGAAGAAAAGGGGAAACATTGTTTACAAGAAAACGTGTGGTGAAAAAAGAAATACTGATTTTGTTGGAGCTGAGGATGGGTTACAATACGAATGGCCAAAGATTTTGGCCGAGTATTCTCCTAGCTGCATATACAATGCAGATGAAACAGGACTTTATTATCGTGCTTTACCCGAACATACTTACTAATTTAAAAATGAAATTGCTAACGGCTGTAAAATATGTTAACAAAGAATAACTGTTTTGTGTTGTGTTAACATGGTTGGTCATAAAGAAAAACTTTTAATTATCGGTAAATCTAAAAATCCACGTTGTTTTCAAGGTATCAAAAAGCTACCGGTTGAATATCATTCAAACTCCAATGCTTGGATGACATCAAACATTTTTAATGAATGGCTGACTAAATGGGAAACCAGCCTCAAACGCAACATTGTTCTTCTACTAGACAACTGCACTGCACATAATGACATAAGCACTACGCTAAAACACATCAAAGTGATTTACCTTCCGGCCAATACTACATCAATTATTCAGCCATGTGACCAAGGCATAATTGAAAATCTAAAAAGTTTTTATCGACGAGAGATGCATGCTAGAATTATAGAAAATATGGATGAATTACCCTTACCTCAAATGAATTGGCTAAAAAAACTTCTTTACTCGATGCTATTCATCTGATAACAAAATCTTGGAATGAAGTTTCTGAAAAAAACTGTGAAAAATTGCTTTAGAAAGAGTGTTTTTTTTTTTTTTTGAAGAAAATCAAGAGCAAGCTACATCTGAGGAAGACTCTGAAGAGAACTTGAAGCCTTTTGATTTGTCCTTAAAAGAATATACAGAGTGGATGGAAGTTGACGATAGTATTGAAACAGCAGCGGAAATGACTGAAGACGATATTTGTGAAGTAGTTGCTTCAACATCAAGTTGCATTAAGTTACTGAAGAAGAAGAAGGCACCGATGATGACGAAAATGATAAATGTGTACCGCAAAGATCTAAGCAGGAAGTTCACCAAGCTCTTGAGATTCTAAGGCAGTTCGTTCAACAAAAAGCAGAAAATTTCAACAAACATTATGAATATGAACAATTTATAAACAATATTTTACAAGAAGACTACAGACAGTCACATATAGAGGAATTCTTCGAGAAAAAGTAAATGTAAATTTGAAGTGTAAATAAGATGGAAGTGTTTTATAATGAAGTTTTAAGTGTTGAAATGTTTTGACCAAGTGTTTTACGTAGTTCTATATATTTTTTTCAATTATGCTAGATTCAGTGTTTTAAAAAAAAATCTACAGTGGAATAAAATAAACTGACATGAAATATGCCCACTAATTTTAACAAGTAGAAATCTAAATTACAGAAATTCTACTACTGTACATAAAACTGTTCGGAATAGCATCAAAATTTGGTAAGTACAGTTTAATTATAGTGTTACAGAATTAGAATTACTTAATGATAGGCTTACATATCGTTCAGAACAAACAGTTGTGGCAATAATACAGTGAGTTCAATGGCGTAGACTACATCGTGATTAAGCGTTCGGTTATTGTTATCAAATATGCTTCTGACAAATATGATCACAATAAGCGGCGCCAACTGTGTATATATATATATATATATATATATATATATATATATATATATATATATAAATGAAATTATTGAAAACTATCAATAATTCTAAACTATTAACAAAGAGAGACATTATGAGAAATGAAACCTATTAAACCAAACCCTTATATAATTGATATATTTGTATATTCCACTATTTCTATAATTATCAATATCAAATATGCCCTCAAATGATAATATAGGGGTTTGACCAAGTCTTAGCATTAGGTCCTGATTTATAAAATGTAGTTATGTTATGTCATGGAGTCTACAATTTCGGAGATACATGAGAATCTAAATACGATATTGTTTGTCTATCTTTTCCCAAGTAAAACTCTTGTTTTACAAAAGAACCTTGTGAAGTTGCTTCCTGAGAAGCTGGTTCAACTTCCAAGTTTATTTACCAATTGTTCAAAAGGTTCTTCTTTTTCACCGACTTTGACAGAATGGTGTTTTTTGTGATCTTCCACATGGTTTTCTTCCAGTTCATCCTTATCTTCCACACAAAGTATACTTTCATTATTAATATTACTACCTCTAACTTTAAAACCACAAACACTGCTATCAGTGCTTTGAAACCACTGTTTCTTCCAGCTATCAGAATAACTGCTCTCAATCATGTTTACTCATTTTAGGTTAAATGTAAAATTTTAAATCAAAACAAACCTAATAAATTGACAAGTTACAACTAAAACAAAAAAATTAATAAAATGGTGATGTAGTTGTACACTAGAACTACAGAGATTTAGTAAATAATAAATGACTGCACCATGAAGCCGCTATTAAACTGACTCAAAGGAGGAAAGCCAAGAAGTGTGGTCCATTGCTCTCTGGAAGCAAAATGAATTACCCGGTGTACAACTGTATAAAACGCAACTATTGGAGTGTTAAAAGGTGTACATTATTCAGGATGGACTTCCATGACCAAAGCGGATGAAATCATTGAAATAATTTAATAACTCATTTATAAATACATTTATCAAATGATTCGTGGTTTGTGTAAAGTGTAAGTATAAGTGATAGAAGCTGCTAAGACATTTAAACAAAAATGTAGGCATCCATCTAAATTTAGGCTGCAAAATATATCTATCCCTCGCCTTTTCCGACTGTAGATAAAAAAACATGTTAATGTGTGGAATAAACATAGAGAAGTGCCAGCGATCACCCTTCTTTCATATTATAAGTCATAACATACAATGATTGTCAGTTTTACAGCTACAATCCAAAAACAAAACTGTAATTGTCACAGTGGAAAAATCTATAATTTCCAGATCAAAAAAAGCTTCAAAGAAGCCTACTTTGTTGGACAATCATTAATGGCTTCGATAAGCAAACAGAATTACTAGCCTTCAATTGGGAAATTTTGACACCACCTAATATGGCTTATATATTTATATAAATATTTCATCTTCTGAATCATATTGACACTTGATAAATATACAAATAAAAACAGGAAATATGAACAAATTTTATTCATTCCACAATATGGTTATACATAAGTTATAACTAACATACATGCCCAACAAAATGTATGCTATGGTAAATAAAAGTATATCACAACTGATATTTATTCCATTTAAATCAAATTAAAATTGGCAAAGTGGCTATATCATATAATTAATATAATTAACAATATGCTCAATACCACAATAGAAAATATTAATTAAATATCTCATTAACAGTTATACAAATTAAACAATAATGTACATTTTGGCGATCATGTACTGCATTGGGTTTTGTTTTGTTGAATTTTGTGACTTTGAAACTTCATTGCAATTATATCTGGTGAAGATGACTTGCTCTCAGAAATGTACATAAGAAAACTGATTCATAGATTAAACAATCTATGTAACTTTGTAAATTATTTATAATTATATGAATATCTTACTTAAATGGTGTTATTGGATTTGTTAATTATATTAATAAAATGAGTCTATTGATAAATTATAATTGATATAATCAAATGTAACAAAAGCTAACAGAAAACCTTCAATATTAAATTTTAAAACAATAAAATATTACTGAAACTTAATTAAGAATTATTATAACATAAGTATCCCAATAAATTCAATACAAACTACTAAATATGAAACAAGGATAATAAGTACAAAGTATGAACATTGATGTAGTCTGCTTTACCAACAGCACACTATGTCACACAATTATTAAAATTTTTGCCAAGAAAAAAATAGTTGTGATTGCAATAGAACCTACTAGATGCCAATAAAATTATAGAGATGTAACAGAGATTGGAAAACTAGCACTAAACCTTCAAGTTTTCCTTCTAGTACAAGGAAGATGAAAAGAGAGGTTTGACAACAGATCAACAAGATATAAAAAGAAGTTGGCTGGTTAAATAATACCAAACGAAGAATAAAACTTTTAAACATGAAAACTAAGACAATAATTTAAGAGTGTTGTCAGACAGATTTTGTCATACTTCACCAAAACTATATTGCAAATGAAGATCATGGAGTGAAACTATAAGTTATGATAGAGACAAATATCTAAATTTCAAGAGAAGATTTAGATGGGATGAGATTATAGACATAAACAAATGAGCAATGTGGATGAAAGGTTTAAGGAACATAGAATGAAATAGAACAAACACAAAAATAAAATGGATGAAGATAGTTGTAAGAATCACCAAATAGAAGAATAGACAACCAACAAAATGGTAGAGTGGCCTGTGAGAGGATAACATCAGAAGAGAAACAGTCATGTGTCTATAAGGATATAGGAAGATGTAGAACATAAGAGTTAAGAGCAGTCTAAGATATTAAAATAGGTAAGTAATATTAAGTCTATTTTTATAAAGAGCCTAATCTAAGTTATAATTATTAGCTACTATAACCAATTTTCATACATTATTCTTTATTAAATGCAAGTAAAATATATCAAGAAAGAAAAATAAATCAAGATATTTTAATTAATGGCAGTTTTATAAATACAACATAATTAATTATATCATTAATTATGGCAGTGTTTTAAATATAGTAAATATTAGTATGTGAAATTTCTTACAAAGATATTTGTTTTATAATTTATATGATAAATACTTTGATTGCAAAAGTATTTGCTGTTTTAACAGATGATTTGAATGATTAAGACAATGAAATGAGATAGTTTGTTCAATAAAAGGGTAAGCAAGATAATACTGACTTGTTCCAAAGTTCAAATAAGGTTTCAACTATAAGCAATCAACTAGACGTTAAAAATTTTATAAGATAAGTATAAAAGATCCCTATGAAACTGCAACACAAGCGCTCAAATTTTATATATTCTGTTGTTTCCTCCAAAATCTTTTTCAAAAATCATATATTTTTGACTACTACCAAATCATAAAAAGGTCTAAATAATAATGCTTAAACATTATAATTCTAAATTAGTTGAAAAAAAAGATCAGTCATGAAAAATCAGGCAATAAAAATAAGCCTTATTCAAAATTTTATTTACATTCTCAGTCAGAAACAAACTAAACTTTTGACTAGTTAACTAAAAATAGCCAAGAATTCCTGGCATCATTCTTTTTTCTGTAAATTATGAAGTCTTCTTGCAATAGGTATCAAAAAATTCAAATACACTTAAAACCAAGTTAAATCAAACAACAAATCACAGTGTTTGCTTATTTCCATAAATGCATAACAGACTATATTACAGTTAGTAGAACAAAAACTTAATAATAACTAATTAATGTAACTTTAAACACTATATTACTAATATCAAATTCCCAAAATACACTTTTATCCCAATTCACAACAGTAAAAAAATCACACAAACATTGAATAACACATACCATCTCCTATTGGACTAGAAGATAATCAAATAAAGCTGATTTTCCAAAATGCTTACATATAAATTTACAAAATACATAAAATGGAACATCGATACTTTGAAATTTGTAATCAGTCCTAAAACTACTATACTCTTAAATACATACAAAAAATAATTCGCTTAAAGATTTGAAATAATACAAATCTTTTAAAAATTCCCCAATTTTATTATTTTTGTAGTTTTGTGCAGAAATAAGCACAATATCATTGAGGTATAACAGCCACTTAAAATTTTTAAAGTTTGAAACATCCAATTATTGCAGCAAGGTGTGAAGGTAAAAAGCCATACATAAAATATGAAAATGACAGATGATATTTTTAGGTCAAATATTTGCCTTATCCCACCAACATAATAAACAACATCAACACCAAGTGACCTTATCAAACTTTTTTTAATCAAAACTTTTCTATTTTTCTCTTATTTTAATTTCTATATCACGTCTTGACATTTTCTATTATTTTTTTTTAAACCTGAATATTAATTTCCTTTATTGAATAATTTATATAAAGTTGATGTTTTTGCCTTTTAATCAAACATAATTAACTAATTGTATATTTCTACATATAGATGTATGTTTTAGTGTTTATATATTAGAGTCATTAAATAGTAGAACAATCAATTCTACTAAAACGTCAAACAATTTGAAATAAAGTAGTATTTGTAAACATTAAATAAAAAAAGACAAACAAAACACAGTCAAACTATACATTTTATTCAATGAGCTGATGATATTGATCTGAAGAAGTTGGCATCAATCTGTTTCCACCACAAGAAGTGATAATGTTTGAGATAAATTTACATACTTAATTACTAAACAACTTTTTAACACCTATATTTTTGTCTTAATAAATCTTGAATTTTAATGTCATATTTCTCTTTTCCTTTACACATTTTTTAATCCCCTCTTATAAAATTGTCCTCTACTAACAAATCATTCACTTCTGTTACAATTTTGAGTAAAACATAAAGCTCAATTTCTCTATCAGGAGCTTCGCTCAAACACACTGACTATTCATGACAGTGTTTTTAGCTGCTGGAAAAATTTATGAAAAGCTTCAAGTATTTTGTTTTATAATTATTTTGTTCTTAAAATATATATATATTCAAATTCTAAAAAAATTACTTATCATTCATTTTACTTTATTTAAAGTACATTCGGAAACAAATTTGTTCTTTGGCAAGCTGACTTTTTGAAGTTATTTTTGACAAGTATACAGAATAAATACTGTATTTGATGTATCAAGAGGTGGGTATAAAGAGGTTAGGTTTATGAGGGTGTATTGTAGTACATTTCAACAGTAAATGTTTTAATTTTAATTTAACTCAGTTTATTTGTTGTTATAGGTGTTTGTCTATCGAATTTAAAAGTGTATCATATTTGGATTTATAGATTGATTATTTTAAACTTATAAATTATTAAATGTTCTCAGATTAAAATTGTATACATTTTGTTTACTAATTGTACATAACCTATAATGAGAAATATGTGGTTATTTTAATGATGTGTGCCAAGGTGTGAACTGTATATGCCTGCTTAAGGTTAAAGTTTCTTTAATCTATCTTACCTTTTAATTTCTGTGTAGTTTAGCTCATATTTAATTTATTAAAATCTCTCAATATTTTATATAATCAATTAAATTGTGTATGACAATTGTTTTCAATTGGTTAATTAAATTTGCAGTGTTTTATATGTTAAAGTATGTGAGATTTTTGAGATTTCTTGTGTGTGTGTGTGTGTGTGTAAATAATGGATCAATCTCTCAACAGTGGTCACAAGCATCATTAAAACCTTGTTGGTTTCTCTAAAATGGGTCAAACATTGTTCTAAAATTTCCAATCTGATAAGTTTATGACCCACCATAAAAGTTACAACATCCATCTAGTAGATAATTATCCAATCCATCTCCAACTCCCTGAACAAATGTTATATGCCAATTGATAAGGCATCCCTACAACTTCAGCAATTTCTCTCACTCTCAATCGACAATCATTTGTGACAATTTTATACATTTAACAATAATTTCTGGGACAGTGGCACATACTAGCAAACTACATGAATCATCATCTAAGCCAGCTGTTCTCAACCTGGGAGACAGAAGAATTCCAGGGTAGGCATCAAATATTTTTTTTTTAAATTGAATTTGATGCTGGACACAAACACACAATCATTGAATTTTTTATAGCTTAATAGAGCTATAAGGCTCTATTTCTTTACTCAATAAAATGTAAGTGAGAGTCCGTCCAGGCTTGAGAAACTAGTTGTGACTCAGCATAGCAGGATTTTTGTTTATTAATAACGCTGCGGGGCATAGTGCGCATGTCTGCCATAGTACCACTCATGTCCATCACAAGCGCTACTTGTCACACAGAATCCAGTTGTGCATTCTCCTCCGCCTGTGAATGTAGCTTTATTGTAATTATTATAGCGATTGTGTTGTTAATTGTCATCACCATATCATTGACAAATATTGCGTGTTTTAGTGGTTAGTTGCTATTAAAATGAATAAATCAGTGCCAAAGAAAAGACTCTACAGTGATGACTATATTAAATACAGTTTTACATTTATTGAGAAAAACTGTAGTCATTTACCTCAGTGCGTAATTTGACATGTAGTTCTGATTAATGATGCAATACAACCTGAACGTTTGAAACGCCATTTGACTACAAATCATGCTGCCCTGAAGGACAAACCTACTGAATTTTTTGTTTCTAGGAAAAGTTGCCTTAAGAGAATGAAACTTGAGTCCAGTGGAAGTTTTCTAATGGAAATTGAAAAGACGGTTGAGGCTTCATACAAAATTCCCTTGTTGATAGCTAAAAACAAGAAACCCTACAATCGGCGAGTTACTCATAAAACCTTGTTTGCTTACTGCTTGTAGTACTGTGCTCGGTGAAGACAGCTACAATAAAGTTGCCAAAATTCCTTATCTAACCATACAGTCAAACGTAGATATAAGGTTATTGATTTGAAAAATCAACTTTTGCAAAAGCTAAAGTACTCCCCATTCTTTGCATTGCAGTGCGATGAAACAACAGACATTTCAAAACAAGCACAGTTGTTGTTTTACTGTAGATATATATAGATGAAAATAAATTCCTTGAGGAAATACTGTTTTCAACAAATCTTGAAACAACAACTAAAGCAGTCGATATATTTTCTGCTCTTCAAACTTTTTAGAAGCTAATGAGCTTCCCTGGGAGAGAGTTATTGGAATATGTACTGATGGAGCTCTAGCGTTGACAGGTTGCTGATCAGGATTTATTGAATTGGCTAACAAAAAAAAACCCTAAAATAACTGGGTCCCATTGTATCATCCATAGACAAGCTTTGACTTGCCAGACTCTCCCTGAATCACTAAACACTGCTTTGATCTTAGCAGTTAAAGCAGTGAATCACATCAAATCCAATGCTTTGAACACCAGACTTTTTCGAGTGTTGTGTCAAGAACTGAATAGTGATCAAGAAACACTTCTCCTTCACATCGAAGTTCGTTGGTTGTCCAAAGGTAATAACCATGCAAAATTGTTCAAATTGAAATCAGAGGTTGAAATTTTTTGATGAGTTCAAGTGAAGAACTGTACAAGAAATTTACAGATGACAAATTTATCTCTTACCTGGCATATTTGTCAGACAAGTACTTTGAAGAACTATGATTCAATTAAGAGTTTTGCTGAGAAGATGGCTCTTTGGCAACGCAACTTGAAGATTTCAGAGCCGAAATTTTCTTCCTTTCCAAAATTAAACAACCTCCTCGATGATACCCGAAGTCTTCCAAAAGACCTAGTAAATGAAATGAAGGACCTAATACCTGAGCATTTCTTGTCTCTGAACAACAATATCGGAGTCTATTTCCCAGATATAAGCTCAGAAAACTGGGAATTCAAGTTATAAAGAGACCCCTTTCAAACCAACATTGATATACTTCCCGATCACATTCAAGAACAAACAATTTACTTGCAATGTGATTCTAAAGTTAAATTGGATTTCTCAAACATAGATCTCGAAGATTTCTGGCAACTATATCTTCCTGTTTACTCAGAAGTAGCAATGGTGGCAGCCAAGTTGCTTGTACAATTTTCATCAACTTATCTATGCAAGACAGGATTTTCAGCCCTGGCTAATAAATATCGAACCAGTTTAGATGTTGAAAGTGACCTGCGGTGTTCTTTGTTGAAATTTCATCCAAAAATACAAAAAATAGTTAACGAGAAACAGCCCTCACACTAGTACTACAAAAGTAGCGAACATTTTTCTGGTTATTGATATTTTGTTGTGATTTTTCCGATGATGTGTAAATAAAATTTGTATTTGAGCAAATATGATTACATATTCCTTACTCTTATCAGAGTATATCTAGCCTAAGTTCAAAGTCATTTTACTCAAACATAATATAAATAAATTTATTATATATAAGTCTAAATTAACTTAATCTGTAAAGGGAGGCGTGACCTCCCACCAAAGTTTGAAGGGGGGCTCAGAGCCTAAAAGGTTGAGAACCCCTGATCTAAGCTGTTCCAAACAAATTAAAAGTAATTTATCTTTTTGGCAACATGTAAATATGAAGAAGTGTTTTAGTGTATTCTGAAAGTTGAGATATTTTTTATTGCTTCCTAATTTTTCTTTATAAAGTAATTAAACACTGCTTGAATCTCAATTGTTTACATCTTTGCAAATCACTACATTGGGACAACAGCATACACACCTACACCACTGCTCTCCTCAGAACACTGAATACCAAGTTTTTATTCATAAAGGAAAACCTTACAATGGTGTTCATTACCAAAGCACTGATATCTGTTGGTCATTTCAAGAACTTTTCAAACCACCCAGGTACAAATTAAGAATCATAAAAATAAAATAACCAATATATAAATCTAAATAATGTTAAATATGATAAATTATTCAACTTAATACACAAATTAAACCCTAAAAAAAAGATTTTTGTTTTAAATTAAAATTCACTAACATGACAATAAATAAATGCATGTAGTGTAATTTGTACCCCTTTTTTGACAAATATTTTAATAAATACACAACTTTGTTACAAATGAACTATAAGAAAAATTTTGCTCAATTAATTTCTGTGTGAATGTGTGCATATTTTCTGTGTAGTACATGTGTTTATGAATAAATACATATAAAAAACCTACTTGTTCAATAGTTTTTCAATAGATTGAAAACATATTGCAGAAGTAATAAGTGTTTCAAAATATGTAATATTACATTTCATCTTCCACAGTACAGCTTTAGTAAAAGCAATAATAGGTTAAAAGATAGTAGTTTGTACAGGTGTTTTTATCAACCACACATGTATAGCAGCTAAAAATAACATACTTTTTAATCACATAATGGGTAGAGATTATGACTTTTATATCTACATAGTTCACTGTAAAAAAAACTTATAGGGTAATACTTGACAAAATGGGGGTCACCTTTATTATTATTTTTTTAAAACAAATATTACTCAAGAATATGTTTTACAGAAGAAAAAGTTGATTTTTATTGGCCCAAAACATGAATACTTTTTAGAATTTGCATGTTGTGAAACATGACCTCAATGTAAGAACACGCAACACAGTAGAAAAACAAAGTTTTTGTTATATATTACTATAATTAAAAATACATTCTAAAGAAGTAACAGTCAAAAAAAGTTCCAGAAAAATATCAAAACTACTTAGAATGTGCTAATTATGAAACATAACCTCAATATAAGAACAAAATAAAACATATAAAAACAAATAAAAGTGTCGGCATTACAATGCACATAAAACAATGTATTTAGGGTACAAACTTTAAATCCAAATTTACATTTGGTTATAAAAATTTAAAAGATAATAATATAGTCTTACTGACGTTGGTTTTAAACAATTTTTTTTGTTTTTAAATTATTTGTTTTAATGTGTAGAACACGAATATCAACTTTTTTTTCGCAGAAAATATAGAAAGTTACTTTTTTCACATTTTAAATATTAGGCTGTAATGGCATGTAGGCATATAGCGTGAACCGGAGTAGCTACAGCACACGAAAAAAAGTTGATATTCGTGTTATACACATTAAAACGAGTAATTTAAAAACAAAAAAATATTTTAAACCAGCGTCAGTAATATTTTTACCAATTAAAAACTTGACTAATGATAGCACCAAAATCAGAAGGTGTTTAACAATGCATTAAATTGTAGACATTTATGTTCAATAAGGCTCTAAACAATGTTATCTTAATACTAATTCAGAATTTAGACTGAATCCATTCAGACTAAGTATGCCTATTCTGAACACTAAACTCATCACTTTAAGCTTAAAAAAAAAAATGTTTGTACAGTGAGGAATGTTTATTGATGTTGAAGTTGTAGTAGAACCTTTGTTTATAGCAAACAAATGCAGTATATGTTCTGTTTACAAATGACACAGTGTAAATGCTGCAAGTTTATGCATTACCTTGCTTACAGCCAAGTATATTGTAACTAGATTTTGTGTATATATATTTTAATGGAGGTATATGTAATGTCATGTGATAGAGTGTGGTTATATGTATAGGATTATTTCCCAGATATTAGGTGTGTAAAGTAAGTGTCATGTTTATATCATTATTTTTGTCAATTTTTAAACACTATTTATATTTTGTGCCAAGTACAATCAATATATTTAGAAGGTACTCTTAAGTAAAGTCTGTGAAAATGAAGAAAATCAAACTAGATCTCTATTTTGAAAGTATTACCTGAAATAAATTAATTATGAAATGCTTCTACTAAAAACTCTAATTTCTTTATATTTCTAACATATATAATTATGAAATATAACTTGTTAATTTGATATAGAAAACTTTTTTTATAAACTATACAGCTTTTAAATCCTCTTGAAATATTTCAATTGTTTTCAAAATTTTATTTTCTGTAAAGAGACTGAATCATTATTTCACAACACTGATGTATGTTTCAATTATTTAATTAGTAGATGAACTAAAACCGTGTGTGCTTTTTATTTTTAAAACCATTGTTAAAGCTATTAATTATATACAAACTCTTTTAGTTTTAAAGAGTTTTTTTTATTTATAATTCAATTATTTTAAAGATCTATATCATAAAACTGATAAAATATGTAGTTCTGTTATATTGTAAACTGTGGACATTCTTTTGTTTGTATTTTTTTTTTAGGGGGGCCAAACTATTATATACAGTATATAAGTGAAATATACAATTAGCATGATAACTGAAATTTAAATATTTGGACTAGAAAACTTTTAAATACATATATACAAAATATATGATGAGAAAAACAAAAATAAAGCAAGCAAGACATAGCCTCATATATATATATATATATATATATATATATATATATATATATATATATATATATATATATATATATATATATATATATATGTATATATAACTTCCTTTTTTTAAATGCTCGCCATTCAGTTAGTTGTTGTCATAGCGGAGTGCTAGTGGTCTCATCCAAGAGGGGGTACAGTAAAGTTTTGTCCCGACACGTTTCAGTCGCCATCATGCGTTGGAATAGTGAGGAGCGTGCCTTTGCCATTGAGGCCTACTTTTCAAGCTGATGTTCAGTTATTGCAACACAGCTCGCATTTCGGAATCGCTTTAATTTAGCCCCGTTGGCTCCCGTCCCAGACCGCAAATCAATTGTTACATGGGTCACTACATTCAGACAAACTGCAAGTGCGACAAAACGAAGAACTGGAGTCCCTCGGCCCGTTAGATCACCTAAGAACATTGAAGCAGTGAGAGCGTCAATGTTGCGATCACCACGGCGTTCTGCGCACAAACACGCATCTGCCCTTGGACTATCCGATCCTTCTGTGAGAAGAATTCTTCGTGATGATCTTCATTTTCATCCCTATAAGATGGCGATAGTGCAGGAACTTTCAGAACGTGACTTCAATTCTCGGATGAACGCGTGTGAGCTTCTTCTTGATGTCGTTCTCGAGGGTGCTATTGTTTTTTTTAGCGATGAAGCCCATTTTCATTTGTGTGGGTCGGTTAACAAACAAAACATGCGCTACTGGGCTGACAACAACCCTCGAGAATTGTATGCAAAGGCATTCACCCAAAGTCACAGTGTTTTGTGCAATTTCCTCAGCTAGAATTATTGGTCCCTGGTTTTTTGAGGAAAATGAGGTTACAGTGACAGTGAATTCGGACCGGTATGTAAACATGCTACAGAATTTTTTTTTCTCACGGCTAGAAGAGTTGGATTTGGGGGACACTTGGTTCCAACAAGACGGTGCAACAGCACATACTTCAAGAGCATCGATGGCTGTTTTAAGGGAACACTTTCCAGAGCGCCTTATCTCAATTAGAGGCGATTTGGAATGGCTGGCACGCTCTCCCGATCTGTCCCCTTGTGATTTTTTTCTATGGGGTTTTTTGAAATCCCGTGTTTATATAAACCGTCCAAGAACCCTACAAGATTTGAAGACCAACATCCAAGAAGAAATTGCCAACATAACACCTGCTACGCTAACAAGAGTCATGACAAACGCCAGAAATCGGTTTACGCAATGTATGGAGAATGAGGGACGTCACCTAACATTTTGATCTTCAAAACAATGTAAATAAAAACTTTAGACATGTACCTACATTATAAAAAATAAATAAATATTTTCAGATGCATACAATAGTTTTTATTGAGTTTTCAAAAAAGGAAGTTATGCTGCCGCACCCTATATATATATATATATATATATATATGAAGTTAATATATTACTATGTGAGTAATTTTATCCACCATTAAGTGCAATAATTTTACCTTGAGTGATGAGGCACCTTTCGGTCGTTGACCATTGTCGAATCACCTAAGATTCGACAATGGTCAACGACCGAAAGGTGCCTCATCACTCAAGGTAAAATTATTGCACTTAATGGTGGATAAAATTACTCACATAGTAATATATTAACTTCATAAAGTCAGTGCAACGGAAAAACAATGGATAATGTTAAATATCAAGAATATATATATATATATATAATATGTTTTATTAATTAAAAACAACTAAGGTTATTTAAATACAAGAATTTGTATTATTCATTCCTGATGATGTTGGTACTGTTTATCAACGAAAAGCTTTGAATATAAATTAATAAATAATTCTTGTATTTGAATAACCTATGTTGTTTTAGATTATTAAACAAGAAAAAATATTATATATATATATATATATATATATATATATATATATATATATATATATATGTATATATATTGCTAATTAATTTTAATTACAGTCTACTAATTCAATGTGACCACAGATCTCACAATTTTTTTACTTCTCTTAATTGTAAAATTATTATTATGGCTAATTTCTTTTTTAAATCAATTAATTTTTTAATAATAATAATCAGTACCTTGTTATTCCCCATAATGAGAATATACTTTAAATAATTAAAGTGAACATATATTTGTAATACTCACAATTATTATTATTACTATTTACTAAATACTCTTACATTAATACTGCTGAACCTCAAAACCCCTTTCCAAATTTACAACATAAAAAATATGGTAATTAAATTTTTACTTTTAACATATTTTTATACATATCTTAATCTTACAGAACCATCTACAATGTTTTGGTATTGTTACACTAATATTTATCAACCTAATCTTCAGGATGGCAGGCCACTATTACCTGTTTTTAGCATCAAATTCTAAATACAACTTTTTTATTTCAAAACCAAAATAATCTTAAAAGTAAATTATTAGAAATTTTACTTGCCCATGTATTAGTTACACCTATTTCTTTTAGAATTAAATTACAAAACTATTATAAAATTTTTAAAACTCAATTTCCCATGATTACTTATTATTAGCTCAACTCAATTTTTAAATTAATTCTAAACAAGAAAAAACGTGTATCACTTTTAATGATATTTCAAAAATGCTCCATTTATATATATATATATTTTAAAACAACATAGGTTATTCAAATACAAGAATATTTATTAATTTATAGTCAAAGCTTTTCGTTGGTAAACAGTACCAACATCATCAGGAATGAAAATTACAATAATGTTGTAATTACATTATTGTAATTTTCATTCCTGATGATGTTGGTACTGTTTACCAACGAAAAGCTTTGAATATAAATTAATAAATATTCTTGTATTTGAATAACCTATGTTGTTTTAAATTATTAAACAAGAAAACGTATTTTATATATAGAGAGAGAGAGAGCTTATTGTATGATAATTCTCAGAAATTTATATTGTGATAAACGCTTTTAACCATCTGAATATGTTCCTAAATATATTTATTATCTGAACTATATTATAATGTTACTTAATTTATTTGTAGCAAATTTTCTTGGATATCTGTTCTCTAGAACCAGGGTCTCCAACATACGGCCCACAGGCCACATCCGGCCCTCAAACAGATTTTTTTCGGCCCGCGGAAAACTATCATACTGGAAAAAAATTATTTGTTGATACATATCCTTTTGAGCATTTTTACCATTAAATATGAGTACAGTACTTGTCTCTCACTTGCCACTTCTTTTCTCTATATGTATAAACTAGCTCTAAACAAGTAAAAAACTAAGCAAGAGAAACTCAAAAGCCACCACTGAGCTCTTGATTAGAAAAAATGTTGTCGGTGTATGGGGAGGGCCTAAACATTTTGCCCTGAAATATTGCTGGCTCGTCTTTCCTCCAAAAGTTTTCGATGTGGCCCTTGAGTAAAAGAAGTTGGAGACCCCTGCTCTAGAGCATCAAAGAACTTCTAAACTAAGTTTTTATCAATTCTTTTCATTCCTAAAAAGAAATGACATTGTCTCTGTATCAAGGGGAGTATGACAGTACAAAATGGTTTTCTAGTTCAGCAATGATGATGTAAAATATCTCATTAATTAACTTGACAAATAAGTTCTATTTAACAGGAAATTTAATTTTACAGGTTTGTTACAAGTATTTGTTACATCTATTTACCCAAATTTCTTTATATATATATACAATATAATTTGGTAAAAAACATGTAACAATTTTTTACAGTTTAAAATTAGTCCTGCTAATCCCAATTTTGTACCTCTGCATGTTTTCCCTACCCTTCCAATTCAACACCCTGAGCAATCAAGTACAATGAAATAAAACCTAATCTGTTTATTATGAAGTTATCAACTATATCAGTAAATATTCAGTTTACAACTATAATAAATTTATCCTAATAAAAACTGCAATTAATTATTGCTATGTAATTAATACTATAACCTAAACACACATCACTCAAAACCATTTACTATCAGTCGCTGAAGGTAACTACATAATACATTAACCTAAACTATAACTAGACTGTTTACTTTCCTTACTCCTTATGATATTCTTTTGTGATTGAAAACTGTAAGAGACTGGAGCCTTAGAACAAATGGAATGTGACAATGAGCAACATGGGGAAAAGTCCATTGATAAGGAAGCTCTATGGATTAACCTGACTGCCTCTTTTACTACAAAGTCATCCTGCCTACTCAATGGAGCCAATAATGTCAGGGAAAAATTTCTATAAATTTCTACCACCGGAAATGCACTCAACTTGTGTTTCTGAAAAACAAAACAAAAAAATAATTTTGATATTGAAACAGGACCACTGGAATTAATTTTATCATACTTAACAATGAAATAAATTTTGAAATAATTTTATCATTGCATTGAATACATTTTAAAAATTGTTTGAAGAAATAAAACTGGTTTTGATCAAAATTTGAAAATATCCTCAAAAAAATTAAGCATGCTTCAAGATTTAAATTATGCATAGCACTGAATATTACCTTGTAATTGTTAATGTAGTTTTAGAAATTCAATAATTCAATCTCAAATTTTTACTATTTAAAAAAAACAAAAAACCAAATACTACCAATTGAAAATGATTCTATTAGATGTAATAAAATCTTAAGATTAGAATTCGCAATGATATCTTTAAAACATAATATTATTTGGATTCATTTAAACACACTAATCAAAATAATAACATATTTTAATATTTGTTGATTTCATCTTCGCGTGAGCTACTAGTAATCACTAAACACTTTTAAATGTTTTAAACTTGTCTATAGTAGCACTTACTTTGCTTGTTGAGGACGGCCGTTTCGGGAGATGTATCCCTTTGTCAACTCAGACCATAACTGATCTCTAGTTACAGTCTGAGTTGACAAAGGGACACATTTCCCGAAACGGCCATCCTCAACAAGCAAAGTAAGTGCTACTATAGACAAGCTTAAAACATTTAAAAGTGTTTAACACATTTTATTAAAGTGGATAAGGTCCAAAACAATAGAAAAGGTGTAATTCACTTGTAAATTTATGAAAAATACAATTTTTTGTTAAATAGTTTTGTACATCAAAATATCTAGTTTATTAAACAAATTATGTTCAGCCGTATAATTTCAGTTTTTTTCAGTGGACAATATTGTCTTTAAGTTATTAATCAGATCACAAAGACCACTTTCTTTTAAAGAGACTACCATTGCAATTAGTTCTGTAATTTTGCTCTCATTATTCAAAAATACTCAAATTTATCAGTGTTTCTAATTTGTCTTTATTTCAAAAATAATCGTAGTCAGAAAAGTATAAAGACTACTTGGAATTTAAAGCTAAAAATATTTCTAAAAATATTTAAAAATTAAATACCTAATAATTCATTTCAAACTACTTAACTAAATGAATACGTAATAGCTTACTTGCTGAAGCGTTTCAAAACAATCGTTACTTTTACTTGAGTAGAGGGTTAGCATTGTAAAAGGAACGATTGTTTTAAAACACGACAGCAAGTAAGCAATTACGTAATCACTTAGTTAAGTAGTGTAAAATTAGTTTAATCAGTGAATTCAAGATGATTACATCAAGAACTTAAATACCCAATGCTAATAAAGCAGCCCCTCTACAATATGTCACTTTGATAATGCGCACCCTCCCAGTGCCCCTCCCTGAAGTCTGGCTATTTTGAAGGGCCCTGTTAACTCCTCCTCTCTACATGTGAATATAATGGTCCCAGAATACACACTTTTATATTTTTGTTGCTTCAAGCTCCGAAATAGCCAATAATAGCTCATGGTAACTACACACGAGTGATTGGCAGAATTAGCTCACAACAGCATCCTAGATCCGAGTATGTCAATTTCAGACTTTTTTAGCACTCCTAAAGTGCAACATTCTTATAAGTCAAAATCACTAAGAGAACATATTAGTATGCATATGTATAAAATTGTGGTGTGTGTGTTTGTGTCAATGTTTGTGAATATGTGTATAAGGGTGTGTATTGTGGGAGTTAGTGTTGTCAGTGGTATTATGTTAAACTAGAGTACCTTGAGGAATGCCAAATCCTTCTTAATAGGTGCAGTTATTCCCCAACACCCCTGTGGTTCTATTGTTGGGAAGTATGAATCATTAATTATTGCACAGCTGGTTTATTTATTGTACATCAAGTTTGTTTTTATATGCTTTAAGGTGTTCTTTGAATGTCATTATCTTTTTCTTGTTTTTTTTCTAACATATTATTTGTGAATAAATATATTTGATTTTGTATACTTATCTGAAGTACGATGAAATGATAAATCAACCAAAATATTAAGACAAAAAATAAAAATGGTAAGTCAACGTTTAAAGAACTCAATTTTTTAAAGTTTTTTTTCCAAAATAGCTGTTTTTTATCAACTTTAGAACAAGTTGACAACTTTGACAACCTACCATTAAAACCTTGATTTAATAAAATTACTACAATTCTCATCTAGCAGTAACTAATAATTAACAATTATAATTAAAAGTTTTCTCAATTTAATTATTCTCTTCTTAAAGTGATTACTAGATCTCATACATAACAATCCAAAATATTATTTTAATGATTTTTTGTTACATACATCCAATTAAGCTATCTTTTTCTAACTTCTATATATTCATTTTTATTTAAATTTTTTTTGCAAACTACCCAATTAAGCTAACCCTTTCTTACCTCTGTATATTCATAGAGCTCGGGATACATTCTACTTAACACTATCCAATACAAGAATAAGGAAACTGTTGGTACCATCCAAGGTAAAGTTGGGCATGTTAGAAATACTGCATGTTGGATCATTGGAGTTTGTAGCAATGAAAAGCCATTCTGTTTAACGTACACTTTCATTTCATTATTCACACCAAGACCTTCATCATCTAAAATCACTCCATAGGCAACACCCAAGGAATTTGTCTAAAAAAGTTTTAAATATTGTCTAAATTACAAAAAAGTAAGATGTTTTTTTCAAATGTTATGGAAATTCGACTCCTCTATACTTTATTCATTAAGAACAATTTAAAGGTTAGGAAAATAATTATTATTGTACTTATTAACCAATAATGTAATAAACCAATAAACAATATAGTTTCTTCTACTACATGTTAAGTTTGATTAACCTTTGTTAAGAAACTGTGGCTCTATGAAATAAAAACCTATGGGCACTTATAAAAATACAAATATCACTCTAAAATTTATTATCTTATACAAGTTCTGTTGCAAGGTTATAATTAACCAAATTAATTATGATATAAGTCAATAAAGTTAATTTTATAACATTTGTTGATTCCATCTTCGTGTGAGCTGCTAGTAATCACTAAACACTTTTAAATGTTTTAAACTTGCCTATGGTAACACTTACTTAAAGTAAGTTTAAAACATTTAAAAGTGTTTAGTGATTACTAGTAGCTCACGTGAAGATGGAATCAACAAATGTTAATATTGCAAGCCGAGCATCAACCATTCATCGATACCGTGAGTTACGGCCTGAGTTGACAAAGGGACACATCTCTCGAAACGGTCATCCTCAACAAGCAAAGTAAGTGCTACTATAGGCAAGTTTAAAACATTTAAAAGTGTTTAGTTAATTTTATACAAAAAAAACACAATATTACAAGTCCTATATACTGAACAAACACTTATATAACAAAATGTACTAAGTTAAAATTATTATCTCTAATCAGAGACAGAATTTATATAAGTTTGAAATAAATACCAATGTGTTGGTATTTTTAATTATAAACATTGACTTTTTATGTTCAAGTAGGCCTGTTTCAAGAGTAATAATATGACCTTCTTTTTTTATTTTAAAAAAAGCAGTCTTTTTATAACAATAAAAGGTATTACAAAAGAGGTGTTATTAAAACATCTACTAAATAACTGTTACAAATTATTAACTGATTTAAACTACAAATTGATTGAAATTTCAACAGATTTGAAATAAATTTTCTTGATTCTTGTGGTTGTTTGCTTCAAAAAGCATCTTTTAATGTGTCACTGAGTGAAGTCTGAGTGATATTTATCGCCTCTCAAAACTTGAAGCTTTGACAAGAATATATATTTATAGCCCACAAATGTCAAGTGGACTTTCTTGTTCAGTACAGTTGTTAATCATAATTAATCAACACATCAGTCGCTCTGATTTTTTCCACAAGAATCAGGAAAACTTTCAAGTTTGGAATTAGTACTACTACAACTTTTCAAACTTTAAACTAAATTTTTACCTAATAAATATCCCTTAGTACACAACTTATGCCTTCGCTCAGAATTTTTTACCCTACTTTAAATTGAAAAAAGTAACTTTCCTCAGTAAAAAAATGCTTGATATCGTACAATATGGTGGTTTTGAACAGTTTTCCAAAATATCATAGCTGGCCGCTCTCATAAACAACTACCTCAATAATATAATGGCTCTGAAAATTTTCATCAAAACACGTTTCAATTCAAAATACATTAAGATCCTTTGAATCTTTATATGAAACGAAACTCCACAATAACCCCAGTTTCATATAAAGATTCAAAGGATCTTAATGTATTATATAGGCCCGGTTCAGGAAACTCCACAATAACCGAAACTAGTATTATGAGGTGTTTATGAAATTTGTATGTATTGTTTATAAATATATTGCTGTGAAATATTGCTGCCAAAAAATAAATTATAAAAGTCTGATAGCTAAGAAAATACGATGTTGATCGGAAATCTATTGGTTTACATATGAGACTATAAGACTTAGTATGTAGCCCTAGCTTATTACCTTCAATGTGTGGCGTGTAATTTACCTTACTAGCTTAAAAGTTTAATATAATATATACTTACTGATATACTAGCATAACACAAGTGCACAGTTTTGTACGAAGGAAATATTCTTTTTAGATCTTCTAAAACACAACTTTCAATATCTTCCTGAAGCTGAAATTTGTAAGCTATAGTCATTTGCCCAACCGGCGGTTTTCCAGTTTGAACTTTAAGAAATAACATCATAATACTTAAATAAATAATAAAAAATAAACAAATTAACAGGCATATTTTAATGCATAAAACGCACCAGTATGTAACATCTGAAAGTAAAATTATATGCACTGGAAGCATCAAAGATCTGTTTTGCTTTAAAATGTAACTAGCTAAATAAAACGACAATCCAAAAAGATTTACTGCAATCGCAACACGCGAGAACATAATTTCTTTTAATACCCTATCATTGTTCAATAAAGGTTCACGTTTGTACTTAAAGGTTCACACAATAATTAAAACTCAACTCCCGGCATAACCTTTATTGAAGAGATATGTTTAAGGTAAGGTTAAGTATTTGCATCAGTATAATTGAGCGGTATTTTTGTAAATTAGTTCTGTTTAGTATCTGTGAAGAGCCGTTATTTCTTTTCTGTAATACCTGTTCCTGGTTTAGCTGTTATCTGACATTATTAGTTCAAATGAACACAATACTTGTGTGCACACACACGTGTATATATATCTTCTTTATATAAAACCAACTATTATGTAGAAAAATAGCATTCCATTTAAAAATTTTCTGAAAAAAGTTATTAATTTAAATTATTTAATTGTTTTTTTATTCTAATTGTCAATAAATCTTCAGAAACTTACACATAACATACACTATATTCTAATAGTAATGCAGAAGTAAACTAGAAATATACAACAAAAGTTTTTAAAAGTAGTAGTTTATATAAATATTTTTTGTTTATTTACGTTTTCCTTCAATTAAAAAAAACAAAAATTCTATTAAATATCTGGGGTTAAACACAATAGATGGATTATTGTTTGAACACTATCCATTAAATTTTTAAACACCTAATTTTAGACAAATAACCTTTTGAACACTTATAATTTGATTTTACAAAAAACTTATTTTACTTTGTGTGATTTTGTTCTAGTTTTTTACACACTTCTTTATATAACATGGCGATAGTGCTTCTTCCAGTTTTCGATTAAATTTTAATGCCTACCCAGTAACAGCTGCAGCTAACTGTTTACCTAAACATACATTTCACTAACATATTTTGATGTCAACTTTGATGACAAATTTTTTACCATTTCTTCATCTTCGTTATCCAAGATAGGCGCAGGTTCGGTTATTAGTTCTTCCCGCTCTTCTTCCATCAAATCTTGGTTCACACCTGTCTTAAAATCCTTCACTGTTAATTCTATGTGTTATTGAGACACTATCAGTCCCTTAGCACTACACCACAGTAGAACACTCAGATGATCATGTGCAGCTTTAAACCCCGAGCAGATTTCTCCTCCTTTTGTGAAGGTATTCTTTTCTAAAACAGTTGTCTCTTCGATATTAAAAACTTCATCGATTGGGTAGCCTTTCTCTAAAATAAGATTTTTTAAATTCACTGAAAATGAATTGACAGTTTTATGGTCCACTGATGGTGATTCACTGGTAATTTTTATGTTGTAAAGAGAAAACCATCTCTTGAACTTGTCAAACCATCCTTTACTTGATGCAGATGGTATGCTCAACACGGTTCATACAACCGCATAGCTTTTGTCAAATAAAAATTGACCTCAGAGGGATCCTATTTTGTAATTGATCTTTTATCCACACTCAAAAATTTTTCCATTTTTTCAATGTTTGTGTTGCGACACACAGAGGCAAGTTTCGCCGATTGAGAAGTTCCTTTTCTGACACTCCTCCTTATATTTTCTTTATGTAACGCACTGTTGACTCATTAAAGGTAAAATGCTTTGCAACACATGCTATGCTTTTACCTCTTTTTAATTTATCTAAAAGGTCAATTTCCTTAATCGATGGCATAACGTTTCTTGCCTTTCCTTCTCCCTATCAAAGTTTGGTGATATCATGGCTTAAATAAACAATTTAAGGAAAAATATAACTACTAAACAAAACAAATTCACTAAACAATTCCACAAGTAGATGTGACGTTTCCAAAATTAGCAAACACGACAAGCGAATGCGACACTTGTTTGGTAACTGACAGGAAAAACAAAATCCGAGTTAGTTACAGCCGGCGGATATGATTATTTATGTTTGGATTTTTAAAACTATAAAGTTGAAAACTATATGTAAGTAAACAGAAATGATGCCAAACTTATGTATGGAGATGGATGAAGGTGCGTGATTGATTCATCATTGTTGAAAACGATAACACCACTTGTTAAAAATAAGGAATGGCTATCCCTTGAGTAGTAGGCCTAGTAGTGTACAGTATAGCGGATATTTGGAGAATAATCAGATTTCTTTGCGATAAATAACTACAGTACTTAAAAAAATAAATAGGATCAGAACACATTATCCTACAACCTCCAAAGTAGCTACACAGTCTTTTTTAAAAAATACTTTACATATTAGTGGGATATCCTGTAATTTTTCCGACCGCGAATACCGATATATCGAATAGAGAGTTTACTGTACTATAAAATGAAACCAAGTTACCAAGATGCAAAATGACTTCAAATTAAAGCTAATATGAATTAATGACATTTTCTTTTGCAAAGAATAATTAAATTAAATTAATTAATTACTTTAGAGTAGCAATTAATTTGTAACAAACTTCGATAAATAATTATAGTTTGTAAATGAACTTGCTTTCTGGACTAATCAAAACAATTGAAAAATTACATGACAAAAAAAGGTTAAAATATGTTAATTCAAGAATTAAATTTTTACAAAATCAGTAAATTCTAAATCAAGCAATAGGTACAATTACAATATTATAAAATAACTATATAAACATTTATAAACTAAATTATAAAAATGAACTTGCAGGATTTAAAAACAAATAGTTTCAATATCTTTATCAGTCATGTTTTTTAAAAATTATTTCAAAAATCCAGAGTTGGGTTGTAATGTGTCGAGACTTATAGATCTTTATATAGACACTGGGAACTTCATTGGTGTGATGGATAGGTCTGTGGTTCTTAATGACTAGACATGATTTGCAGAAATAAATGTTATATATATTTTGACTTACGGTTCAGCATCTCCAGTACAGATATAACACTTCTAAGTTAACAAAACATAATACAATTTCAACTAACTATCTAACAAAATCCACTAACAAAATCTGTCTGACTCTCTGACTCTCTCTCTCTCTCTAACTCACTCTTGAGGGCTCAACATGAGGTTATATATGGGTTCTCCCTCTTGTTCTTGTTTTACTCTTGGGTGTGAGTTTTGACAGTCCATGTGGACTCTAACTCTAACAGGATTGGTTGGAATTTATCTTATTTCTTTTAATTGGATGATCCTTCTCCAATCAGCTGTCTTCAGAGATCCTCTCTAAAGGTCATTACATGTCCACGTGAAGGATGTTTTGGTTAGATAAACATTTTTAGTTGTGGCTGATGTGGTTGATGAGGGTTCCTCAAGATACTGTTACAGGAAACTTGAGAAACTCTAATCTAACCACCAAGACAGATTATCTGGCACTACAACCACCCTCTCTTTTAAAAAAGAAGGCTCAGGGAGTCTTTCTTTTCAAAAACATAAATTAAAAAAAAGTTTAAGAAATATTTTTCTTAAAATCATTAAGTTTTCTGCAAAATTATTAAACTCTATACTCTAATCTTAAGTTTAAATCCAAATTTTAAAATAAAATCCTCTACATAATCAAACTGTGCTTTCTTAAGAAAACAATGAATATCTAGATAAAACAAAGACTATCTGAATTGGATATATTATAATAATAAATGATCGATTAAATAATGGCAATATTTAAAGATCTCCATTTTGTATAAAACTAAAGTTCAATATTCATAAAACAACTAATTTAAATGTTCTTTACGTAATTGACAAATTCAAAAACTGTTCATTTACACAAAAAATATTTAAAGATCTATATTAAATTTAATGTAAATATATTTTAAAACAAAATCAAATTTTTAAATAACTAATGTCTATCTGAAGTAATTTAATTCAGACTACAAGTACACCTTTTCTTTTTTTCACTTGAAATTCTTTAAGTAAACAACACATATTTTCTCTAATATTCACAAACACTTTCACTAAATTGATGAGGTAAGATGACCTTGAGCATATCTAGTTGTGGTTGGTACGTTGTCATCTGGTATTAGGTTGAATGCAGTAGGTATGGCAGCTATAACGGCTGGAGTCTCACGTTCAAGGCTAAGGGATGATTGAATGTTTTGTTTCGTAAAACGACATTGAAGTACACAGCTGACAGTTAAAAAACTGGTGATGACAATTACAATAATTATCACCGTGAGGTAGGTCAGAAATAAATTGTTTACTACTTGTGGTTTCCTTATCTCTATCAACTTCCTCTGGAGTCTTTCTATACTTATGACATCAGCTCGTTCTGAGTGATTATTTATAATTTCTTCTAAATTTGAAATATTACTTTCATTATAGGAAGATTGATTTTTAAATAAGAATCGTTCTACTGAAGTTAGGATATCTGAAATTGCGGGGACAATGATATGGTTGAATTGTACTTTGAAATAAGTTTGTCCTTCAGAGTGAGGGGATATCTTGAAATATTTAGAATAGATATAACAGTTCTGGGTATTATAAATGATACCAGTTCCTTCTAAAGTTCGAGTAGAAGTATGAGGGGTAGATCTAAGAGGAATTTCATTGGGAAAAGTACATTGCCAAGTGGACTTAATAGAATGGGGCAAACTGTAGATCCAAAATTCACCTTTAGGACCTGGGTACAGAGTAGGCGTTGTGTAGTTTCGTAAGACGTCTCTCTGGCAGTACTGATGTGCCTTGCTGTCCTCTCCGGCAAACATTGCATGTGTGCAGCTGGCTCCTTCCGCCGCTGGAAATAGAGGTATATCTATCGAGCAAATTCCATAGACTTCGTCATTGCAGTCTCTCAGCTGACTCTCTTCCAATAGAGCATACCACTGTCGGTCATTGGATATGGCAAAATAGCTTGCTTCTCCACTTACAACTACAAACCGTGCTAGGTCATTGTCAAAATAGGGCAATGGTCTTACTCTAAACAATTCAAAATATTTATTATCTGACTTAAGAGGTATTTCGATAATCAACCTTATGGCATTTTTACTAGACATAGCATGAACTTTAACTATCTTATAATAACCATAAACTTTATCTAATTCTATATCTGTTATTAAAGACAAACCATTAGGTAAACGAGTTACAATTTCTTTTAAAATCATGTTTAATTTAGCTGGTTTTATTAACATAGAGCTTAAGTGACCAGTCGCAGTAACATCAAGAGCTTCCTGCAATTGTACTAATTGTTTATCTACTAAGCTTAAAGTTAACTCTATTTCTCTAATTAAGGAAGAAATACGCGCTTGATATCGTAATTTTCTCTTCAATTGAGTTATTTCATTCCAAATAGTGAAGTTTGTATTTTTGACTTCTAAAATTGTATCCTTAAACGTCTCTGCTATAGTTTTGATTGCCTTTGAGTTTCCTTCCACTTCATTAGTTAGTTTCTTCATGTAAGTAAGTTGTTCTTCTTCCACATGTACTAGAGTAGTAGATTGTTCATCAAGACCATCTAATTGAGAACTTATACTTTGAAAATCTCCGTCGTCCATTGTTCCAAACAGAAATTTAAATGCATTACCGACTCCGTTTATTAATCCTCGAGTTATTCTAGGTTTTGGCAACAGGAGCCTTAAATTAGTTATTTCATTACGAGTTACTTGTAAGCTAACTCGAAGTCGTGATATTTCATAGTATGGAAGTAAGTCACTTATTTCAGAAATATTCTTCTGTGACTCAAGATGAGTAAATAAAGACTCTATATTATACAATATTTCGTCATAATCTTCGGTACCTACAGATATTACTAGATTCCATGTATGTGTTGAAAAGACTACATCCTTTTCTTTGACAAAAACTAAGCCTTTGTTAAGCTCACAGGTTTTATCTATTGGCTGATGAGAATAAGTGCAGTTTGGGGTAGCTTTACTGTAGTCAATGAAGTTCACCAGGGAAAGGATGATGAGTATCTCTGAAATGGAAAATAAAATAGAAGGAATTAATTACTTCTACTACTTTGTGAACGAGGTCTTAAGTTATAAGAATGAGGGGGAGGAGGGAATGGGTCTATAGGGGGGACTCTATCAGGTATCCATTCAGGGTCTCTGGGGTCAAGGAAAGTTTCATCTGGAAGTATATCTTCTTCCTCGTCCTCTTCTCCTGCTTCAATTTCCACGTCCTCGTTTTCTTCAATGTGAAAAATAGGACCTGCTCCAACTAAATTATTTTCGCTATTAGAATCTTCATTATCAATTTCGATGTCTGTAAAGCTTGTGCTCCATTCATTGTTATCACATGGCGATAAAACTGGCTGTTTGTATCTGCGGTTTACAGTTTCCTGTTTTATTTTACTGGGTTTTAATCTATTTACATGAACAACGGTACTTTCCGTGTTACTTAATTTTATTCTATAATTTAGATTATTTAAAACCTTTTCAATTTGATAAGGTCCTTTCCAATTCTTTGAAAATTTCTTAAGTGGTCCTATCCTTATATTAGGGTCATATAAAAATACATAATCACCTTCGTTGTAGGTAACCAACTTACTCTTCTTATCGTAATACAGTTTATTTTTATCTTTACTAGTTTCGGTGTTTCGTACAGCTGTCTTCCTTACTTGTTTTAATTTTTGTATTAACTCGCTTAATCCATTTTGAGTTTCTTCATTACTTTCTGTTTTTACTGATAGGTCATCTTCTGTTGGTAATCTCATTTCCTGCCCATACAAAAGCATATGCGGACTATGGCCAGTAGATGTCTGTCTTGCGCTACGGTAAGCCATTAAAGCATAAGGTACTATTTCGTCCCAATTTTTTTCATCTTTTGATACATAATGCGATATCATGTCGGCTAATGATTTATGAAGTCTTTCTAACAATCCATTACACTGAGGGTGATATGGGGTAGTTTGAATTTTCTTTATTCCTAATATAGTACACACTGCCTTAAAGAAAGAAGAAACAAAATTTCGTCCTTGATCAATTAATAATCGTTTAGGAACTCCATGACGCGTAATAATTTTTAGTACAAACTCTTTAGCAATAATATCAGCAGTTTGATAAGGAATTGGAATTGCCTCACAGTATCTAGTTAAATGATCCACAAAAGTAAGTAGATATCTATTTCCATTCTTACTCACAGGTAGTGGTCCAACTATATCCAACGACACAAGTTCAAATGGTTCTAAAATTGGATCAAATTTTGCCATTGGGCTTTCAATCTTTTACCTGGTTTTCTTTGATTACAAGAAATGCATTCACTTATATAATTTTCTACATCTTTACTCAATGTTGGCCAAAAATATCTTTCTTTAATTAAGCTAATGGTCCTTTTTATACCTTGGTGTCCAGAAAAAATCGTATCATGATGATGACTAATTATTTTGTTTACCATAATTCGAGGTATTACCAACCTAGGTTTGTCTTCTTCGTTATTATAAAGTAACCCTTCATCGTCCAATTTATAATCATTTTTAGAATCTTTTCTTTTTGATTGGCAAAAATCATCTTTCAATTGTTCTGTAATAACTTCTTGTCTAGATAAATAAGGTGTTACTATTGTATTTACACATCTACTTAATGCATCAGCATTTGTATGTTTCTTGCCTGGTTTATGAATGACGTCATAGTCAAATTCTGACAGTCTAAGTGCCCACCTCGTTAGTCTGGAAGATGGATCTTTTAAACTTAGCATCCATTTTAAAGCTGAATGATCAGTTATAACTGTGAATTTACGACCATAGAGATAACATCTGAAATATTTTGTAGACCATACAAGACTAAGGAGTTCACATTCTGTTGTTCCATAATTTCTTTCTGCTTTATTCAGTTGCCTGCTTGCGTAAGCAACAGGGTGTTCTTGTCCATTGTGAATTTGCGACAATATTGCTCCAATGGCAACAGATGACGCGTCCGTACTGAGAATGAATGGCTTCGAAAAGTCTGGGAACTTTAAAATTGGTTCATTACACAAGGAATTTATTAAAGTTTGAAAAGCATCCTCTTGTTTTTTCTCCCATACAAATGCAATATCCTTTTTTGTGAGTTCTGTTAATGGCTTAGCTAATTCGGCGAAATTTTTGATAAAACGTCTGTAATACCCAACTAAACCTAAAAACGATCTTATCTCTTTTACATTAAGTGGTTTTGGATAATTCTTCACTGCTTGAATTTTCTTAGGATCTGGCAAAATTCCTTTGTCAGTAACAATGTGTCCTAAATATTCCACTTTGTTAACAGCGAATACGCACTTGGACAGCTGTGCATAGAGATTTGCGGTTTCCAGTTTTGATAAGACTTTATCTAATCTCTCGGCATGTTGTTCTATTGTTTTGTTATATATTATAATATCGTCAAGATAAACTAAAGCTTCTTCTCCTTTAATTCCCATTAAAATATTATCCATAAGTCTCTGAAATGTCGCTGGCGCATTACATAATCCAAAAGGCATGTTTTTAAATTCAAAATGTTGTCAAATGTTGTCCTGGTAAACTAAATGCGGTTTTCTCGATATCTTTAGGGTGCATTTTTACTTGATGAAATCCACTATATAAATCAATGGTCGTGAAATATGTACTATTATTCAAACAATCCAAGGTTTCTACAATATTTGGCAATGGATATGCATCTCCTCTAGTTATAGAATTCAACGCTCTATAATCCACACAAAATCTATATTTAGGTGTTCCATCTGGACTCTTTTTATTTACGATAACAACAGGACTCGACCACGGTGAAGTGGAGGGTTGTATGATTCCTGCCTTTAGCATTTCTTCTATCTGTTCTTTTACTACAGATTTTAGTGCTTCTGGTAATCTATAAGGATTTTTCTTTATAGGCGGATGTTCACCAGTATCAATCTTATGTTCTACATTTACACTACATCCTAATTGACCTTTGGGTTTTTCAAACAAATGGGCGTATCTACTTAACACTGGATACAAAATTTTTCGATCATTTTTACTCAAATGAGACAACTTCTCTATCATCTCGGTTTGTAAACGTTCTCTTTTCAACTCTTTTGTTTTCACATAATTAACTTCGTGTTTCCCAACACAACTTTCATTCCTATCACAACAAACTAGTTTATAGTCTTCTGCTAGACCTATAACACAATGTTTAGGAATCTCTAACGTCTCTCGACTAAAATTTATTACTTTTAATAACACTTCCGGAATTTCTTTTCCTACTCTACTAATTACTCTGGCTACTCTTGCGCCATGTATTTTCAATTCTTCCGGCTCAACGAGAACTATTTCGGAAACAACTTTTCTCTCTTTTTCTACTTCTAGGCGTCCCTTAAGAAGTACTTCCGACATAGGAGGTAAAGATTGCACCTTTGTGGTCATAACACGAAATGATGCTGGAGTGTTTGGCAAGATCACGGAATCATCATCGCTTGGTTTGGAATAGAGTTGATCAGGCTCAAAATTCCTTATTGGCGATTTCGATTTCACACTAGCCTCGCACGTAGTTCCATCTTTTTCTCCTTTAACAAGATAAACACTGTTATCTAAGAATAGTTTACCTGTAGCTAAATCCAATTTAGCTCCTGTGCGTCTTAAAAGATCCATTCCCAATATACCGTCATATAACATGTCTATTGATGCTACTAAAAACTCATGGGAAAAATCACACTTCCCCTCTAAATTTACTAAAACCCTTTGTTTGCCGTATACTCTTAACTCGTTTCCAGTTACACTTTTAGCTATAACATTATTTGGATAAATTTTACTACGACTTATGCCTTTCTTTATGATCGATATGGTTGCACCTGTATCCACTAAGAATTTACAAGGTTTTCTTCCTATAATTACATCTATAATAATGTGACCATCTACATTATTATGGACTAAACTAGTTACTACATGTGTCTTTACTCCCAGTTCGACAGGTTGGTGCTGTTTCCCGCCGAACCTTGCGCGTTTGGGTGGTTCTTTCGGCTACGACAATCTTTAGCTATGTGTCCAAACTTATGACAGTTGTAACATTCAATCCTTTTACCATCGTAGGTCTTCTTCCCTGAATAATTGGGTTCCTTGAAACTATTTTTTTTTTGTACCTGGACTCTACAATTTCGCGATATGTGCCCATTTCGGTTACACTTAAAACATGTCACTTGCGTGAGAAAGACGTTCTTATGTGGGCTCTTTTCATAACCATTTAATGGTTTTCTAGCCTCAACTGCCGCTACTGTGACAGCTAATTGAATTGCCTCGGCCATGGTTATAGGCATGCGGTATCTCACTTGCTGACCTACATTACCGAGTAAACCATTGGTATAAGCAGCTAACATTCTACGATCCGCTTCTTCGCGAATTATTTTCTGCAATTCTGGATTGTCCACTTGCCTAATAGTTTTTGCACAAAGACGTTTACAGCGGTCTGCGAAAGCTTCAGGCGATTCGTCTTTGAATTGGGTAGCATTTTGAAGCGCAACATAATGGAATTGATCCAATTGCTTCACTCTAAACCGTTCAATAAAAGCATCTTTGAGTGTTTTAAATGTTACATCGGTATGTTGTAGCTCGGGGTTACTGTTTAGAAACAAGGCAGCTGATCCCTTTAATTTCAGTTTTAATAAAGATACTTTATCCTGTTCATTCCAATTTCCTACCTGGGCTGCTCGCTCGATGTTATCAAAAAATTCACTAACTGGTATTGGTCCATCACCTCGCCATGCGTCTATTAAATTTGCGGTAGTTAGGTCTTTAATCCTAGTAGGGTTTACAACTAATTTTAACTGTTCGGCTTGAATTTTTAATTGTTCTTGTGTTTTCACAAGAGCCTGTCTAAGTTCCTGCACTTCTTGTGCCGATGCCATTTTAAAAGTTTATTTTATATTTTTGATAATATTTATTTAATTACTTTGCTGGGCGACAGTGTGCCCGTTACCAAGTATATTAGCAAAACACCAAAACAAGGAAAAGTTACAAGACTGATTATCTTGGTATATGAAGATAAGGATTACCTCGGTTATCAGGCAAACCACAAATCCAAGAATGACATAGGCTATCAGTGTTATAAACATGTAGCCTTGATAATACTTTCCTATCTCTCTCTTTTTTTAATAATAATATTTGTCTTCAAATTAATTAAAATATTCTATCTCTAGCTTAACCAATTTGACTCTGATAACATTCTCTTCATCAGTATATGTGGAGTAACCATTTATGTGTCTCTCAATTATTCTCTGAATTAAGTTTCTAAGCAAGATAGAACAACCTTGTAATAAAATATCAGGGTCAGAAACAGGAAGATAATATATAGGTCGAGAAGTCATTGAGTTTTAGGAATATCATAGGTGTGGTCTTCGGGATTAGAATTAGAACTTTCAGGGATAGCTGACAACTTAGCAAACTGAACGGACCTAACCGGAATTGTTACAGGTTTAGGACTAGGGGCTGAACTAATGTGTTTATAATAAGCGGATTTGTTTCCCACTCTAGTACCAATTTTCATAAATAAATCTGGGGCTATCGGTGTTCTATTTACTATTTGGCCTGAAGGGCTACCAAAATTTCTACGACTATCCATATACTCATAGGTATCACTCTTACGCTTTTTTCCTATTCTATTTCCCATAACAATAATAACACAAACATTTTACACATGTCAGTAGTTAACAGTTAATAAGATTGATTATCATATACCTTTAATTACAACAATAAAAATTCCAAAAATCAAAATTTCAAATTAATTACTTTGACCATTTACCATTCTATGCCACAGACTTTCCCACACACAAATGAAGTAATAAAATCCGTAGTTATTGCAACGGACATTATCCCGCCGCTGCCACCAATTTGTAATGTGTCGAGACTTATAGATCTTTATATAGACACTGGGAACTTCATTGGTGTGATGGATAGGTCTGTGGTTCTTAATGACTAGACATGATTTGCAGAAATAAATTTTATATATATTTTGACTTACGGTTCAGCATCTCCAGTACAGATATAACACTTCTAAGTTAACAAAACATAATACAATTTCAACTAACTATCTAACAAAATCCACTAACAAAATCTGTCTGACTCTCTGACTCTCTCTCTCTAACTCACTCTCGAGGGCTCAACATGAGGTTATATATGAGTTCTCCCTCTTGTTCTTGTTTTACTCTTGGGTGTGAGTTTTGACAGTCCATGTGGACTCTAACTCTAACAGGATTGGTTGGAATTTATCTTATTTCTTTTAATTGGATGATCCTTCTCCAATCAGCTGTCTTCAGAGATCCTCTCTAAAGGTCATTACATGTCCACGTGAAGGATGTTTTGGTTAGATAAACATTTTTAGTTGTGGCTGAATGTGGTTGATGAGGGTTCCTCAAGATACTGTTACAGGAAACTTGAGAAACTCTAATCTAACCACCAAGACAGATTATCTGGCACTACAGTGTCATACCAAACCAAAACCATCATCAGATGTTACACAATTTTAATAAAACATAAACCAGTATAAATAAACAAGTAACGTAATGAACTCTTATACAAGAATTAAAATAACTTTAACACTAAAACAATATCTATAAATATACAGATTGTTTCAAAGTAAAAATAGACAGATAACTAATTTTAAAAAACTATACATTGAATGTTGAATTATTATGGATTCTGAAATAAATATACAGTATAAAGGTCATTCATAATTTAGCTACGTTGCTGAATTGAATATTTGTTAACACATGTAATTTATATTAATGTTGAATTTAAATTGTCTGATATACTCCATCATTTAAGCCATATTCAGATTCTAAAACTATAGAAGGATAATTAAGAAAGAAACAAGGCCTAGAATCTCTCACTCAGGTCAGTTTTCCTAGTTAGAAATTATTTTTTTTTTCAATTGATGTGAAGACATCCATATGTGACATAAATTCTTTATGGGAAATGCATTCATTTTTATATCACACAAAGTACATGATTACTAATTTTATTATAAAGTTGATAGATAATGAAATCAACTTAAACAAGGAAAATTAGTATGCAAGACATTCAGGTACAGGTTTATTAATAACTGAAGATCCAAACAATGTATGAGTTTATTAGAAAGAAATTTGTTAAGGAAAGGTACTACATACATTTTTTATTCACCTAAAGTATGTAGATAATATGGAACCAAACTCAATGAAATTTCTTCTTCTTTGTTTCTGTAACAAGATTTTTTAAAATATTAAATTTAGTTATAAAATTTTCCTTTTATCTTTATCTAAAAATTTTTTTTACTTACTTTGCTTTTTTGATTTTGACCCTTTTAATTTTCGCTTTTGTTTACTAGAAGTAATGTTTAGGCCATCCAGAGCTCTAATATCTTCAAAATGGGTCAACTGATCTCCAACATTACCCATAGTCATAATTTGTCGAGACTTATGTTTCTCTTTACGAGATGTTGGAAGTCGAGTAAAATATGTTTCTTCATACCTAAAATGAAGTTAAATTATTAAGTTTGCAATTAATATAATTTCATTAATAGGAATGTTTCTTTCATATAATACAGAAAATTAAAATTATTTCCATTAAGCTTGCAAAAATTAATTGAAGGAAAGTCGATCCTTTTATTTAATTGTAGACATTTTAACCCATTTATGTATGAAACATTCTACAGGTAATTCAACCCGAGAAATATATTTTATTATAATTTTTAAAAAAACATTTTAATCACAAAGATGGAACTAATATCTTAACACTTTGTGCGCGTATACTGTGATTTCTCGTAAGCCTGAAATCTCTGCTAGCGCGTATGACGAGAAATCACGTATTTACAGAATTTTGTTTATTGAAGTCCTGGTTGTTTGTTTAAAGTGCATTACAATGCGTGACAATGTTTGTTTGGTTTAAATAAACTCCTCTGCTACGTTTATTGTTCTTGGCCATATGCTACCGATCCACATTCTGTTGTTTTAGCCACTAGGCGCCATTACGTGGTCTATGCATACGTAACACAGGTATTCTCGGCAGGATGCAGCATCTGCCAAATATCATATTTTGTGTTGGCATTGTGATTGCTAGAGTTGTTTACTGTTTTTCGTGAATGGCTTTTGTTTGTACTCTAAGAATAATTTATTGTTTATGATTTGGTGAATAATAATTTTAGTTACTTTAATTTTATTTTAAATGGATTTATTGATATCTTGAATTACCTAGTGTAAAAATATAAAAAATTATAAAAATAACTAGTTCATAATTTTTTTTTGTTGGAACTCAGAATTAAATAGAACTTTGAACATTTCACAAAAAAGTTTTTTTATCTAATAGCACGTAATCTTTTACTTGCCCTTTATATGTCCCGTGTGCTAAGGGTTAATATTACTCATAGTTGTGGTTTTTATTGTGATATTTTAGAATTATTTAGAAGTAATTTATACAAGCACATGTGTGTCATACTAAGTCAAGTTTAGTAGAAAAAATTTAATGAGATATTGAAATGTTATTGATAATGATTCTTCAAAGAATCGAACTCCACAATGTTTGGTATTTTTATAAGATGAAAAGATCATCATCATTGTGGGAGATATTAAATGATTGAACATATTAAGAAACTTTAAGTTATCACTTACACTTTAAGGTTTAAGATTACTGAGCTATTTCTATGTTTCTAATAAAGAAAAAGTCTATGAACTTACCACCTATTCATCATACTTTTTTAACATGGTAAATTTTTTTCCTTCAGCCATGCTATCAGTACTGACTTTTGGCTGTTTGAAATGGGCGTAGCATTAAGTTAATTTGTTATATGTGCTTTATCGACAATAAAAACAGAATTTTTTGGAAGATTTTTTTAAACTTGGCTTTAGATCCATTTTTCATAATTTTTATGCATTCATATCATTGTGATAGTCTTGATTTTCTGTCCTGATTTAAAAATCAAAAGGGTATTTTCAACACCTCCTACTTCACTCCCAGCTTGAGCTATTGTTAACCTCAATCCCTTCAAAATTTTCTTTTTGTACTCGTTTGGAGACACATCAGTCCACCCGAGACTTTTCGTATGCGTGGAATGAATGCACAACTCATCCGAAAATATGATATATGTCTATTTTCTGCCCTATACTGTCGAAGTTTGTTTAAATATGATATGCGCACCCATAAAATATGCTTTCTTAACTTGACGTAAAGTACCTGATTCCCAAATCAACCACATTTATTTAAACAATAATCTCTCCAATTGTAAACATGATTGAATAGGTTAGAAGCAATTTGTTGAATGACAAGTTGTGGTCAGCTTTGTAGTGAAAATTATGAAAATTTTAATTGATTATTGCTTCATCCAGAAGTTTTTTGGCTGTAAAAAGGTACTTGTCAAACTTACAGAGTTTTTTCTACAATTTGTAATGAATACTAGAGTACCTTGAAAGTAGATGAAAACCTCCACAAAAATCTGATTACATAAAAAAATGGCATCATCTCTTTGACAGACCTATTTAAAATATTTAGTGAAATAAATGTACAACTGCAAGGTAATGAGTTGAATTTAATTAAAACAAAAAAAATCATAGATACTCTTTTAGGGAAACTTCTCTTGTCCAAATAAAATTCAGACAGAGAATAACCACTTTCCAATATTATCAACAGTGTTTGCAAAATGGGAAGATTTAATTGCTTGCTGCTAACATTTGGATACTTTTCATGCTGATTTCACCAAGCAATTCCGGGATATTCTAATCATGAATGTAAAAAGTTGGATTTTAAATCCTTTGTCATATATTACTATATCAGAATCATCAAACTTGGAAAAAGAATTCATTGAACCAACAACTAATGAAGAACTAAAACAAAAATTCATTATGGGTTCAAAAAGCAATACCTCCACTCCATCCAACATTGTAGAAAGCAGTACAAACATTTTTAATTGCATTTGGCTGGGCGTAGGTTCAGTGTGATAACCAACTTACTTTCTAAAAAAAAGAACAGATTAAACATTACTGAGCATTAGGAGTTGCAACTCTTCCATAGTAAAGGCTTAACGGTTTCATTAATTTATTTTATTTTAATTGAGTTCATAATAAAAAGAGTCTGATACCTTTGGTGGTTGTTTTAATATTTACTTTCGGATTCCTGAGAAGAAACCTTTAGATCTTATGTAATTAAAGCTCTAATTCTATATGATTTTTATGATCGCTTTTAAAAACAAATATCATATCTAAAAATTTTCAAGAATTTAATGGTTTTTATAATATAAGGTAACTGATAAAGTATTCATATTATATGAGGTGACATAGGAAATTTGATTACATACCAAGGGGTAGTGGAGTACAATAAGTTAAGAGCCTAGTTATAGCACTTGGTCAGGGGTTAATAGAAACGCTATTTAAAAGGTTGTATATGATAATTTGACATCCATCTATTATATACTAACAGAAATACAATGGGTAATACTTTTGCAATAGAACATGACATATAATTCTACTAGTCAGTAGTACTAATAATGCTGGATTTATCAAAATCACCCTAACACTAACGATATTCTGTGGCTATATCTCATCAGTCCACCAACAGCTTAATACATATTAATCAATTTATTTTTTAGATATATTAAACAATGACTGTAAATTGATAATTAAATTTTTTTTTAATAATAAAACATACTCTCTCTTTTCCTGTTGTCGCTTGCTTAGTTTAACTTTAAATGAATTAGAATGAGCTATTTCTACAGGAGTATCAAGATATTCTTCCCGAAGCTCCTGTATAACAGAGCTATGTAATGCTCTTTTTCTGGCTCTTTCTTGCTCCTTCTGCTTGCGTGTTGATTGTTTATCATCATCTTCTGTAAAAGGATAAACAATTTTTTTAAGTATCAAATTACTGCCTTTCATAATTTTAATAAGGAATTATTTTGTTTTAAAATTTAAAAATCATGATAATGATGTCTATTTGCACCAACTACTCAGAACCAGTCTATTTTAAAAGGTGTGATATTTAAATGTGTTTTTCTATTTAATTTAAAAAATATTCAATTATTTCATCACATCAATGTTTTTTTTTTTAATTAAGACATTGATTTTGTTAATAGGTATCATTAAATACGTCCTCCTTCACACTAACTAAACTTTTCTCTGTTACAAGCATAATTGTTTATTTAAATACTGCTTTAAATTTCTTTCTTTTTTTTAATTTCTTAATATTTTTACCAAGGTATATTAAATAAATGTATGCCGGAAAATTAGTTGGATTAAAAAAAAACAATGTGTTTACTAGCTGGGATTGTTTTTACAATAGTGATTGAGTGAATGTTCGAATAACTTCCACAATAATTTGAAAACCTGAAAAAGGTTCTGAATGACGCCATGTTTACTACATGCAGAAACTCCATAAAAAGAGTGCGTACTTTCAGGAAACTATACCGCCTCCCAAATAAATGTTATAAGGTTTTCTGTGTTAAAGACAATTAAAGTATTCAATCTTTAATATATAAAAAATTTTGAAAAACAATTATATGACATTTGGAGAGTAAGAATCTCTCTTCATTACATAATAGCGTATTTAAAAAACTTAAATGTAATGTAATAAAATTGCAATAAATTTTATTACATTTTGTAAACTAAAACCTTTTGTATTTTTCAGTACATGTATGGAGGTTTCTAACTTAATGACATGAAAGAAAATATAATGTACTACAATTAGTTTAATTTTAAAAATTATATGATATTACTGTTTTGGATTACACTATTTTGTATTAATATACAAAATAAACCACAGCTTTTTTAAAAATTAGATTACTTTCAAAGTAAATGAAAGTTATATTTGAATTAATACAGTAAATGTACGTTTGTGTTCAAATCTAGTAAAACATCTTTTCATGACTACTATACCACAAAAATAAATAATTAAAGCACTCCCACCATATTGAAACCCCTCAGAATTGAAATGATGAAACTGTCGTGGAATGATAAGCTAAATCAAGAAATTTGTAATAAATTGTATAACTGGAAAAAAAATTTGTTATATTGTTACTAAAAAATATATTTCACATCAATATATATATATATTTTTTTTTAATTTAGTTTATTCCAAATTCAACTACCAGATTACAAAAAAATATAAGTAGTTTATATTTTACGCATTAATAACTTATAGCTATAAATGTAGAAGATAATTAACAAACAGACAAAACCATTTTGGGTGCAAGGCAAAACTGCAAATACTATAAAAATTACTACCACACAAAGTTGTAACTTTCATTTATAAGAATTCAATTTGATATCTCTCTTGAGAGATTCTTATTTTAAAACTGTCTACTAACTTCTACAGAATATTTTTTAAATAAAGTTTATGATAATAAATACACTACGCAATATGATTCAATTCAAAAATTATGTATATAAAATGTTCAAAATAATACTTACGATCTTTTTCATATAAATTAGAGTAATTGTTTTAAAAGTTTAAATTTATTCTATTTTAATAACAATAAAAATACGTTTCTTACAAATCGTAAAAGTAAATATATTACTTACAAAACATTTTTACATGTGTTAGGCAAGTAATACTTAGTTTCACACAAATATATATATCAACGTTTATTTTGTGTTTTTTACAGCTAACTTTTAGTTTTAATGAATATTTAAAATATACAGACCTTATGGCCATTTTAAGACTACAACACATAATTAATTTCTTATGTTTTAATTTAATTTTTTTTAATGTAAATGATTTGTCGTATTATGGATCTTAGAACCACATTAGTAAAATGAATAATTAAATCAGTAAAATATTTAGTGACTGCCACTACCAGATAAAACAAGCATTACCATAATGAACGGCAGCAAGTTTAGGAGGCACATAAACTCCACTTTTTCTCTCTGTTTTTTGTTTTACATCTGCACCACCATCATCTTCTTCTGAATCACTGCCTTCATCACTTTCTAACTAGAAAAAAAAATATCTTTAAAACAGTAATCATTATAAAGGATGTACATTATAGAGAAACACACTATGATTATATATATATATATATATATATATATATATATATATATATATATATATATATATTGTAACACACTTTAGACGGTGTTACATATTAAAATAGCAAATTTCAGAAAACAAACGAGAATAGATTCAAAATTGTAATAATGTATGACTATGTAAAAAAAAAAATTGTTATGTACGATAAATATTTTAATGAGATCTCTGGCTGATAGTGACATCTAGCGAGAAAAAATTAAAACAAGTAATCAAGCTAGGCATGCGCGCCCCGGATGCGCGATAGGTAGGAAGGTTGCTCGCGACTAATCTTTCTCTCTCATTTGGCCAAGATGTAACAGGGAACGGACGTCTTCAAATAGCAAGAAAATTTATTTAGTTTCTTTTTATTTTAATTAATGTAAAGTTTTATTTTCTTTTAATCATGGCATAGAACACGGCATACGATACCAGGTACAAGATGGGTCGCTGACTTATTGAGGGCTTTTCCCGATGCTTTTCCACGAAGATGAGGCCAGGCTTTACCGAGATTTTCCACGAGGAGGAAGCGAAGTTACGACAAGTTAATACAGCTAAGTGGGCGATTTAAGACTTTTAAAACTTAATTTCAAAATTCAAAATGTTTCGCAGCAGAATTCTAAATAATAAACATTGAACTTTTTAACTAATAAGCATAACTATAATTACGCATCTTTTGGTGCCAATATGTTCACATTAAATTATTAAATTTGATTATACAAAAAAGGCAAGTAAACTCGAATACATGTTCATTTTCAGCCATTGATTAATTAATTAATTGAAGGATTGCTATCCTTAAAAATTTATAAATAGAATTAAAAATGTTCCATAATCCGTAACTGAGTGTTAAAAATTTATGTGTCATGATTTTAATTTATTTTATCTGTCTATCTTAAAATAAAAGATTATAATTTGCTTTAATTGAATTTAAAAGAGTCATTATTTTACCAGCGCACAATTCCTTGCATTTCAGATTAATAAGCCTTAAGAATTAATTCAAGAATATTCTGCTAATTTTAATGATTTAACTTGGTAATTTAAAATATTTTAATGTAACGGAGTTATAGCTTCTATTGCGTTACAGACAGACGTCTCGTTACGCCTGAACTGTAAGCTAGAAGTAAAGATAAAATTTTTAAGAATTAAAACTAAATAATATTCAATTTGCTAAATTCAATTATAAACCGTTACACAAATTGCGCAACTCTGCTGGTTTTATTTTTTGACAACGACACAAAATGCACAACTCTGCTACAAAAATTTGAAATGTAAATTTGTGTGTTGGCGGAAAGAAAATTTAAAAATGGTTGAAAATGATCGATTTCATTAAATATATTCAAAAGGTAAATTTAACAGTGTGAGTTTTGTAAAATTTTGTAAAATGTATAAATTGAAAGTAAAAGGATGTAGCAGGTAGGTTGTGTAAGCAGTTTGGTAAAGTTAGGGGAGAAAACCAGTTATAACCAGTTTTTACTTGTAGTGTAGTCAAGGTCAGAGACTCTTATTGTTCAAATTATTCGTCAGGTCTGTCAGGTCTGTGCGTAGTAAGTTTTAGATTTTTAAAAGTTATGTGCATAGCCTAATGCAGGATGTCTAGTTTATCAAGGATGTTTACACAAGTTTAGAATGTTTGTGCCTGAAGCACAATGTTTACATAAAGTGTATCGAGTTTGCTTTGCTTTGCTATGCCATCAACATTCCGTTTGTTTTCTGAACCTCTGGAGTAAATCAATTTATCAGACGATAAAAGAGGTTATCAAACTTGTATGAATTGTAGAACCAAAATGATTTAATGTTAAAATAATTTGAAAGTAAATGTAATACTGTCTGATAAACAATTTAACAAAAGTAATAGTACTGATGAATTATAATAATAATAAGAAATTTTTGTAAATGGATTTAAAACAATGTTTAATAAAATTAAATATATGTATGAGTTGTGTAAGGTTTACAAGCAAATTTATAACTTCAAAAATAGTTAAAATTTAGAAAAGTTATTGTTGGAAGAAATTTAAAGCCTTTTTTCATTTTTAAAAGGGTAATTGATTAACAAGGAAGTGGTAAGTGCCTTGATATGCAATTTTAGAAACTCATGACGACACTTTGCATATTGTGTGTCAAAGGGCCCAAATGGCATGCAATCTTACTTATACACGAGATAGACACCGACAAAATCTCAAAATACATAATACTACACGAAGAGACTAAAACACTTGACCAAAAATTGCATGTGAATGTACAATCCTAATTTCTGTTTGATTTAATTCTTATTTTATTAATGCAAGAGCTTAAACGAATTTTAATATTAAATTGTCATAGTAATGTTTGAAAGAAAATTTAAGAATGATGAATTGAATAAAGTCCTTTTTGAGTCAACAACTGGCTGTATGGTTTTTAAATCAAAGTATGGGATTTGATTTAAAAAAAAAAAAAAGGTATTTGGATTCAAAGTGTGGGATTTGAAATCCAATGGTTTTAAGATGTACGAGTATTGTAGGAATAACAGAGAGAGGTTATTAGGCAATGGTACATTCTTAGTGGTAAATAGAGAGAGAGAATTTTTGAAAATATATATAGCGTCGTTTAAATGTGGTAATTTGTGACTTACAGGGAGTAAGCCGTTTTGCAGATCCCAGGTAGTGGACTGTGATAAATACAGCTAGTAGATTAGGTTTGTTGACACAAAAAGAGACAATTTTGAAGAAAATTTAATTAATAAATGATTTGAAGAATATTAATGAGAAGTAATTTGAAGAAAAATTTAATTGTGAGTAAAAATGTATAAGAAATATAGTAATGAGTTTTAAAAATTTGAAGAGATGTAAATATGTAATCATAAAGTTTGAGAAATGAAACGTTTATAAAGAAGTTAAAATTTCAAAGCAGCTGATAAGTGTATGTAATTTTTTTTAAAACTTAATCATGTAAATTAAAGGATTAATAAATAATGTAACAAGTTATGAGATTTAAATTGAAATTAAAAGACACATTTTTTTTTTAACAAAGTAAATTAAAGATAAAAGTAATTAAACAATTATAGAACATTATGTAATGGTATAAAGAGTATGTGACTATATAAAATCTTTTATGAATATAAAAGGAAGATTGAATATAGGTTTATTTAAAAATTTTATTATTTTTTTAGTTTGGAAAGGATTAAATGCAAGAATTAATATTGTTTATGTTATGCTTCATGTCGAGTTAAGTTTGTTCTAATAATAGAATCAAATAGGTTTATGATATGTTTTCCCAAAGAAAATAATTTGATTGTTAACTTAAGAGTTGTTCGTAAATCGTTACATTTAATAAGAATAATTAAAGGGGAATGTGAAAACACACAATTTTTTTTTCAAAAGGGGGGAAAAATATGTAACACACTTTAGACGGTGTTACATATTAAAATAGCAAATTTCAGAAAACAAACGAGAATAGATTCAAAATTGTAATAATGTATGACTATGTAAAAAAAAAAATTGTTATGTACGATAAATATTTTAATGAGATCTCTGGCTGATAGTGACATCTAGCGAGAAAAAATTAAAACAAGTAATCAAGCTAGGCATGCGCGCCCCGGGTGCGCGATAGGTAGGAAGGTTGCTCGTGACTAATCTTTCTCTCTCATTTGGCCAAGATGTAACAGGGAACGGACGTCTTCAAATAGCAAGAAAATTTATTTAGTTTCTTTTTATTTTAATTAATGTAAAGTTTTATTTTCTTTTAATCATGGCATAGAACACGGCATACGATACCAGGTACAAGATGGGTCGCTGACTTATTGAGGGCTTTTCCCGATGCTTTTCCACGAAGATGAGGCCAGGCTTTACCGAGATTTTCCACGAGGAGGAAGCGAAGTTACGACAAGTTAATACAGCTAAGTGGGCGATTTAAGACTTTTAAAACTTAATTTCAAAATTCAAAATGTTTCGCAGCAGAATTCTAAATAATAAACATTGAACTTTTTAACTAATAAGCATAACTATAATTACGCATCTTTTGGTGCCAATATGTTCACATTAAATTATTAAATTTGATTATACAAAAAAGGCAAGTAAACTCGAATACATGTTCATTTTCAACCATTGATTAATTAATTAATTGAAGGATTGCTATCCTTAAAAATTTATAAATAGAATTAAAAATGTTCCATAATCCGTAACTGAGTGTTAAAAATTTATGTCATGATTTCAATTTATTTTATCTGTCTATTTTAAAATAAAAGATTATAATTTGCTTTAATTGAATTTAAAAGAGTCATTATTTTACCAGCGCACAATTCCTTCCATTTCAGATTAATAAGCCTTAAGAATTAATTCAAGAATATTCTGCTAATTTTAATGATTTAACTTGGTAATTTAAAATATTTTAATGTAACGGAGTTATAGCTTCTATTGCGTTACAGACAGACGTCTCGTTACGCCTGAACTGTAAGCCAGAAGTGAATATTAAATGTTTTAAGAGTTATAACTAAACAAAATCCAATTTGTTTAATTATATACCGTTACACAATATACATATATATATATATATATATATATATATATATATATATATATATGAAGTTAATATATTACTATTGGAAATACTTTTATCCACCACTAAGTGCAATAATTTTACCTGTTATCACACAATGATGTCTATGTTTTCTTATTTTATTAATTAATTCGTATCCATTTTTTATATTGTATGTGTTGTTCATTTGTATTTTAGATCTTATTATTTTGTCTAGTATTTTTGCGATTATGTACGATGGTGCTGTTTCGAAATTTATTAGTGGTCTAAATGGTGAGTCGGGTTTGTGGATTTTAGGCATGCCTGTTAATATTGGTGCACATAGTTTGATGGGTAAAGTATTTTAATTTATTGTTATAGTTTAGAGTTTTTCTATGTATGACTATTAGGTTTTTTATTGTATTAAGGTATTATTTGTTAGTTCGATCTGGGATTTGTTCATATTTATTTTCTTTTATGTGGTTAGTCATTGAATTGATGAATTATATTTTCTATTATTACTGGTGTGTTTGTTTTATCTGATTTTAATATTAAGTAGTCGTTATTTCTAGTTTTTCTTTTAGTTTTATAATTTCTTTTTTATTTATAGTATATTGTTTCGTTTTTTGTTTTTTCCGTTTTTTTTATTATTATGATCAGTGATTCGACAATGGTCAAATGACCGAAGGGTACCTCATCACACAAGGTAAAGTTATTGCACTTAGTGGTGGAAAAAATATTTACAATAGTAATATATTAACTTCATATATATATATATATATATATATATATATATATATATATATATATCGCAATATGTATTCTTGTATATTAATAAAGAACATAAGTCAAAATACAAATACAAGAATTATAATTGAATTTACAATTCAAAGCTTTTCGTTGGCTAACAGTACTAACATCATCAGGAATATTAAACAATTCATTATATATATATATTAATGAAACATAACTACAAAAACTAAAAGAAACCATACTAGCTCTAAAAAAAACAAATTAACAGTTAGAAGCAATAATCTTAATCTGATCAAAGATACAGATAGAAAATTCTTTGAATTGACCTCAGAAAAACTATATTAAATGAATAGTATACAGGAACTGCCAATTCCTGTGCGTATGTGTGTGTGTGTGTGTGTGTATTGGTTAGTTCTAATAGAGATTTAAGCTTATTTACGAATTTTTGAACTAGATTGGAGACTGACAGACTTACCTAGTGGTAGTAATCTAAAACTGCAATCTCTTGGAAATAAATACATACACTTAAAAATATAAAACACTATTGACATATTTTAATCATACAATGATCTTTTTCAATCAAAAAAGAAGAAAAGACCGAAGTGAACCACAGATGTGTCTAAAAGATTATATAACCAAATGTCACAGATGTACAAATTTATAGTTTATGAGGTAGTATTATATGTTATTTATATAAATATTGATTAATTTAACTCAGACATTAATAGTCTATATGAAGGAAGGTAAATGGAGTTGTTGAAAATGGTAGAAGTTAAAATGGGAAAGGTAAACAGAGTTATCTGGTGTTCAGGTATACGAGGTTTTCTAAATCAGGAGAGAGGGCCTTAATTATTTTGGTGGTATAACAATCATTGAAAGATATGATGTTGTGACTAGCAGTGTATTGAGCAGATGGGCTGTCTATATTCATGGTCCCAAAGTCATGTCTATGGCCATTCATTCTGACCCTTAGACCATCCTTGGTTAGGCCTATGTACTGTGCTGGGCAAAATATATATATTGTAACTGGTATATTACATTTTGGATGTACAAGTTTGATGACCCTGATTCTTGAAGTCCACATTTGGTAGGCTATGGAAACTATTTGTTGTGATGTGTATTGCACGTGTCTTACATCTGGGTCTGATCATTGTATGATTGAAATATTTCAATAGTGTGATATTTTTTTATATGTGTCTATTTATTTGTTTCCAAGAGATTGCAGTTTTGGACTATTGTCACTAGGTAAGTCTGTCAGTCTTCTATCTAGTCCTAAAATTCCTACACATACACAAGCGCGCACACACACAGGCAGGCACGCACGCATGCGCGCACACACACACTCCAACATATATATATATATATATATATATATATATATATATATATATATATATATATATATATATATATGAAGTTAATGAATTACTGATTTTGAGTAATTTTATCCACCATTAAGTGCAATAATTTTACTGCAATAAAATTACTCAAAATCAGTAATTCATTAACTTCATAAAGTCAGTGCAACGGAAAAACAATGGATAATATTAAATATCAGGAATATATATATATATATATAGATAAACTAATTGGAATAAAAACTATTCAGAAATGAAATAATAGCAACAAAAGCAATGCTACAGTAATCATACAAAAAACAGAATATAACAAAAAACATAAGAATTCATAAAATCCAACAATTACATAGAATTAAACAAAGACCCCACTAACAAATACAAAATCTTACTAACAAAACAAAAAGAAATCTTACAATTGCCAAAAACAATAACAATTTATTTAAACCCTATAAAATATGAAAATGGACAAAAATTCTTGTCTCACTACAGAGAGGTGGATCTCATGAAATTTTTGGATAAACTTTTCCGAAGATTCAAAAATATTTATACTGAGCATATTTTAATTTTATTTTAAAAAGAATACTTATGATCTATGTATGGTGAAACAAAGTTTATATTAAAATTTTCCTAGTGGGTCTTCTGGAAATGGGTAATATCTACTGGTTTTTAATATGATAACATAAGTTATCTTGACAGGGATAGGATTACTACCATGTAAATTTGGCAGCATTGATCATTTGAACCTTGTGGCCAAAATATTCTGCAAAATTACAAGTCAATAACTGCCTATCTACAGGTAGATGTTTCTAAAATTAGTTGCAGAACTCTTTTGAGAGTCATAATTTTAGGACTTGATTTAATATCACCATAAGAAGGCCAAGAGAGTGATTCTATTAAAGGAGCAGGCAGAAATATCTCTCACAGATAAAATAGATTAATATTAATGAAAATAAAGATCGTATGTTTCAGTTTATTCTTGCTGAAAAGTAAATGCAATAAATTTTCAGCTTACCATTTAAGCTTATATTTTCAGCATATAAAGGGCAAAATAACCTCCATATTTTCACTGCTCTGTAGTGTGCAGTAGGAGACACTCAGAGTGGTGGGGTAGCGGCAATCAACGTGTAGGAGATGGGGAAGTCTATGTAATGCTCAGCATCAGTTGCTATCATGGTGTGTACGAATGGGCAGAGAGCTTTTGCCATTGAGGCGTTTATTTGCAGCAATGAGTTAGTTGTCACAATTTGGTGTTAACATGACTAGAAAATTACTTTGAAATACATAGATTCTACAAAGTTTTATTGTAGGAAATAGACCAATTTGGTTTATTATCTTTTGAGAAAATAGATGCGGTCTGAGTTGACAAAGGAACACATCTCCCGAAACGGCCGTCCTCAACAAGCAAAGTAAGTGCTACTATAGGCAAGTTTAAAACATTTTAAAAGTGTAAGAAAATAGATGTTAAAAATTTTACTGGGACATCAAAAACTACCAGCAAAAAATTATCAACCTGTTTATTTTCTCAGGTTTTAAAATAATTGCTTTTTTTAATTATTTTTTTACCAACAAAATGTTTTTTAAGCACAAAAAGGTTTCTGCTCTAAAAAAATTTGCTATTTCATTATAATATTTAGCTCTAGAAGTTTATATTTCAATAATAACTACATACTAAAGTTAACTAACTCAAATATTTACCTTGTTTAACAAGTTTTCTGGATTGGCTTTGAATCTACTCGGGTCATTTTCATCCATTTCACCTGTCAATGCAGTTTTTACCATTTTTTCAATTTGATACTTTAACTTTTGATCAATAGGTCGAATTCTTTCCAAAACAGTTCTAATTTCTACTAATCTCTCTAAAATGTAAAACATAAAAAACAGATATACATATTTATTAATTTAATCAAATTAATTCAGTTTAGGTTGATAAAATTTAGTTCATTTTATAACAGAATAATAAAAAACTAACATTAAAATTAAATTAAGTTACTTAATGTAAATAGCAATGAACGTTGTTCTATAAATTAGCTATTTTTGAAACTTGCAGTTTTTGTGTTGTACATCGTGATTTTTTGTAGAAATTACACTTTTTTGTCTATTACACAAAAAATGTAATTGCTATTTTTATTAAAGGATGATTCCAAAATTAAAAAAAAATAATTGTTTTTAAAAAATCTGATATTTCTATATCTGGAAAAGCCTGTTACTTCTTTAAAAATTAATTGTAGGTATAAGTACTTTATTCATTGTGTTTTGATTTGTATTTTCTGCACAATTAGGCTCCTAAACTGTTTTATTCTAACACTCTTCAATGCACACTATTAAACGGAAGTAGCCTCAGGGGATGAGATATATCAGATGTCGACCAATGCCCCTTGAACTGAAGAAAGTCCTCTATTGTTCTACATATCTTGACAGTTGTTCCCAAATTAAAATTTTAGGCATTATTTTTGAAAAAGTAAACGTGTTACTTATCAGGGCAATTCCAAGGGCCTTGTAGCCAAAATACGATTTGTTCAGAGTGTGGGGGGGAGGGAGTTTATAAATCTAAACCAACAGTGGTACCATCTACTGTTAGCCATCTACTACCATCACTGACTGTTCTGATGAATTCCACTGGAGGTGGCTGTTGCAACCTTATATCATAATTTGATATAAAAAGTCAATCAACTCCAAGTTATGTAATAATAGTTAAGTTGACTGTACCTTGGAACACAGAATACAGTCTTAACATGTGTACAAATTCAACAAATACTCAACTTTGTCCTTCTTAGCCAAAAAAAGTGGATATGCCATTTTAATGCAGTGGAAGTTAAAGCCTGTGGTACTGCAAAATCTCTCTAGATGCTCCTAATATATAGGGAAAAATTTATTAGTAAGTAAATTCCTTAAGTGTGTCTTAACAGTTGCATTGGTGAGTGCATTCAAGCTGCGACTCAGGTGGTGGAAAGCATGGTTACCTAATGGGATAAACATAAACCTTACAAAAATCAATTAAACCCCTCAAACCATGGTTGCAAATCTTGGGCTACATTGATGAAAAGAAGAATTAAAGCCAAATATAATAAATGCATCTCAAACAATTTTGGGAGATCTAAAGTATCAATTCTCAAAAATCTTAAAGTTGTGTGTGTGTGTGTGTTTGTATATATATTATAAAGTATTTATAAAACGCTTTACAATTTTTTTTTTTTTTTTTATTAAATATTTATTTTATTGATGATATCAAATTTCTATTTAAAACAAAAAAAAATACTCAGGAACATTTCATTAACATTTATTATTAACATTTCTTATTTCAACCTTTAAACAATACACAGAACAAAAATAAACTTAACAAATTTTAACCCAATATACTAAACTCACTTTCTTTGATTTTTAGTTACAAATTTTCATACACCCTAGGCTAATTTTACGATCTCTTACTATCTCGGGGTTTATAGCATGGGCTATATTTTTTTAATTCTTAGGTTAATTAAATAAATTTTGAAAAACAATACTAAATTTTGAAATTAGTTTTAATAAATATTTTCCTGATGGAAAAACTTTAATTTGGAATAAGCAAAAAGGCGAAACTATTTGAACTGGATTATGATCTTATTACTATTAATCACAAGATATTCTAATGTACAATTTTAAACTTCCCTATTATCCTAAGAGTCCACTAAAGTTTATTTTTTTATAGCGCTATACATACTTAACTTATCAAATACCGAAAATCTGCAGGTCGCTTACGTAAGATTCCGTTCTCTTCAAATTTCACTTTTTACACACTTAAATTCGTTTTAGTTCCTTCAAATTATATTACCACTGTACTTTATCTTTAAATTCTCTTATCCTTATTTAAAATTGCCAAGTTTCTTCACAAAACGGTATAATTTTGACGAATTCCTTCCAATGTAAAATTTTGACTGCTAAGAAAGGTCTGCTTCCTTGGCGTCCCCACGCCAGACTGCCTCTAACTACGCGTCCTTAGATTTTAAACAATTGTTTGTTTTTTTAATATGGCGGCTTCCTTCTTCAAAAAGAGATCATATGCTCTAATTTAACGAAGTTCCGCTCCTTCCCACTAGAGTCGACTGCAACTGACCTACTTCTTGCTTTCTACATCTGTTAATGTCAACGAACTATTTTCACCGTTTTAATTTGGTTAACATACTGTTTCAATTTTCCGATCCTTAACAAACCTTCCAGTGTTTATTTAATTACTATTATTAGTGTGTGAAGTGTCTTTGTGTTTTACTTTTGTAATATTTTGAATTGTGTGTGTTTTGACTGGACTTTTCCAAACATAACCTTTCATTGTTTACAATCGTTTTTCACTTTTTCCTTCAAGTAATTACTTATGCCCTATGTTACTAATATTTACAATTTTGTTTGAATATAATTATTATTAGATTATCTTGTTTTAATTTATGTGTTAGGGGTTTTGATATAACACATTTCCTAATCGATTTTACAGTTCAAATACCTTGTTTACAATTCTAGGCTTTTACTTAAATTTAGTTTCAATTTAATCTAATCAATCTTTTAATGAATTTCTTTTTTTAAATTTTGTATGGGTTATTTCTAATCTATTTTTCCAATTCTTAAATAACATTATATAGCCCATTCTATAAATGTTACAATGTCCCCTAATTTAATTTAAATAAAAAAATATTCCTAATATCTACATTACACATTCTTTACATTTTACAAGCTTGTTTAAATATACATATTTTTTTTTTAAATTAAATTCAAATTAACATTTATTTCCTAATTGTACATTTTATTTAATAATTAATTGAACACATTTTTTATTGAGTAAGTACCTCAACACTTTGGCTAACTTATTGTCCATTGTCTTTACCACTTTTAGAATTGTCCACTTAAAAGTCATTTATAATTTCATCTGTCCATTTATACTTAATTCCTACGACACAATTTTATCTTAATTCTTTAACAATCAAATACTGAGCTGAAAACTTCAAGCTACATATTACTTAACTTATCTTCTAACCATACAATATACTTATAACTAACATTCAATCAACAATTCTTTAACAATTCTAACATATCGTAACAATAAATCATGTTCTGGTATTTACAATTCCTTCCATAATTATATATTTTTTTTTCATTTATTACAATTGGAATCCTTCCAATCATAAGTCTGATTCAATATTTATTTAACATATATTCTCTGATACCGTGTCTTTAAATCCCATCCTATCCGAGTCATAGTATGTCTAGATTTTGTCAAATTGGTTATAACATTTCTCTTTCCCATATTTCTGTTTATTCCTTGTTTATTATTTATCTCATATTTATTTTGCTTTTAGCTTCATCTAACTCTCAGTTCTAAGTTAGTATTTTATTTCCCCTTCCAATCTCACATCCAGTTCAATTATTTTCTTATATCAGTTTATTTCAGTTTATTTTGTATGAAGTTTAACATCTAATATTTTAAAAGGTCGCAATCTTATATCCTCTATTTGATCATATCTATAGCTCCTTCGATTACACTGTCCCTATATCAACGAATATAAATTTTGTTTTAATACTTATATATATCAACGCAGATTCTCCCTTACAATACGACGAAGTTTAAATACACAATTACCATATTTTTATTACAACGATGCTTTAATATTTATTATCATAGATTCATATTTCTTTTATAATATATAATATATACGACGAAGTTCCATTATTTATCAATGCAGATTCTCCCTTACAATACGACGAAGTTTAAATACACAATTACCATATTTTTATTACAACGATGCTTCAATATTTATTAACATAGATTCATATTTATCTTTATTCATTATTCGACGAAGTTCCTAATAGATTATCGTAGATATAGTTACCATCCCTTAAAACTTATCTCCTGCTAACGTTTTCTTATACACATAGTCACCTAGAGTTTACTCATATTGCTTCCTTTACCTATATTTAATATCTCCCTTCCTATTTTATTTTGTCTCGTTTGAGTTTATCTCCCTTGCATCTTGGTACTTTTTTAGTTCTGTTGAATGGAACATCCCCTTATTTATATCATATTTATCATCCCATAGTTCGAATGTCGATTCTCCTAACTTTTTGTGTATTCTATATGGCCCACTATAAATATTAAATAATTTCCCCATTTCTCCCTCTATGCCTTTTGCCTGCCAGTTTTCTTTTACTAACACTAAATCATTTAAATTAAATGTGAAAAGCTTATGATTTCTATTGAAATTTTGTGCCCTAAGTTCTGCCTTTTTTTTCATTCTCCCTCTTGCCAAATCTATTACTAGTTGGGTATTAACGCTTTGTTCGTTTGAATTTTGAATTTTGATATACTTATGCCAAAATCTCTCATCTATTTTTCCTAACTGTAACTGATTAGGTGTGAACCCTGTGGTCTCATGTGGTACTTCATTCAACATCTCATTTATTAAATGTATAAACTTTGCCCATTGTTTATGGTTCCCATGGCAATAGGTGCGAAGACATCTCATTATCTCCCTGTTTACCCTTTCTACTATATTGCTTTGAGGTCGCCTAATTGGTGAAAATATTTGTTTGATCCCTTTATTTTCTAAAAATGTTGACCATCTTTTACTTGTGAACTGAGTTCCATGGTCTGTTTGTGCCCTTTTTACCTGTCCATATTTTTCTAAATAATCTTCTACACATCTAATAGCTGTAGCAGTATTTGCTTTTTTTATTTTATAAATTTTTATAAATTTAGTAAAAATATCCAAAATAACCAAAATATATTTAAATCCCTCACTTTTATGAAATGGTCCACAAAAGTCAATAGATAGTTGCTCTTTAGGCCCTTCTACCTTGATTCCTTTCATCACCCCATAACAAGTTTGATTTGTGTGTTTCACCCTCTGACAAGTGTCACAGTATTTTAAAAGGTATTTAATCTCCTTATACATCTTTTTCCATGTGAATATTTCATTTATTATACTATAGCACTTCTTGGCCCCTATATGCATATAGTACTCATGGCATGATATCACTAATACATTTATTAACTCTCTGGGTACTATTATTTTCCAACTTGTTTTACAATTTTTATATAGTATGTTATTTTCAATTTTGAATTTCGAATTGTATTCCTGGACATTTTCAATAATATTTCTTAATTCTAAATCACCCCACTGAAGCTCATTAAGTTTTGTCAATTTTGTCACTACTTCCCTACTTATTACTCTTTCCATTAAATTGATACTAAACTTATTTTGATTCTCTATATGTTTTGGCTCTATCTTATCCCATGGGTTACGACTTAATATGTCTGCCACCACGTTCTCCTTCCCTTTACAATACTCAATCTCAAAGTCATATTCCTGCATGAGCAATATCCAACGATATAGTCTTGAATTTAATATTCTGCAAGTCTTTATGAAAGTCAAAGCCTGGTGGTCAGTTTGTATTACTACCTTTCTCCCCAGTATAACCTGTCTAGCCTTCTGTAGACAAAACAACACAGCCAATAATTCTTTTTCAGTCGTATAATATCGTATTTCACTACCTTTTAGGGTTCGGCTCATAAACATAATTGCCTGTTTCTGTCCAGTCTCTGTTATCTGGTACAGATGCCCCCCAATAGCATATTCGCTTGCATCTGTCTGTAGATAAAACGTTTTTGAATAATCAGGGTGTTTTAGTACGTTGGTATCTATAAATGCTTCCTTTAGTTTTCTAAAATTTTGTTCCTCTAAATCTGTCCAATTAAATTTTGTTTCATGTCTCAAAAGTTTCAGGAGTGGCTCTACTAATTTCGAATAGTGGTCTACAAACTTGTTGTAATAATTGGCAAGGCCTATAAACCCTTTTAATTGCTTAACGTTCTTTGGTGTGGGGAATTCCATTACAGCCTTAATTTTGTCCTTATCTATCTCTATTCCCTCAGTTGTCAACCTATAACCTAAAAATGCTATGTTTTCTTTACAAAACTCAGTTTTTGATAATTTAATTTTGATATTATTTTCCCTAAATGTCATAAATAATTTTTTTTAAATGGTTTTTATGTTCTTCAAAACTCTGTGACATGCATACAATGTCGTCTACATATACTAAAGTGAATGGTTCTAATTCATTTCCCATTATTCTACCCATAGCTCTTGCTAAGGCTGCTAATGATGTTTTTAGCCCATAAGGTGTCACAATGAAATGATATGTCTTTCCATTATACTGAAAAGCTGTGAATTTTCTGGATTCTGGCTCCAACTCCACCTGCCAAAAACTATTCGTGAGGTCCATAGAACTCAGGTATTTTACCTTTCTTGCCTTATGTAATATTTCATTAATACCCTGGTAACACTCATAATCTGGTATTATGATTTCGTTCAGTTTCCTTGCGTCCAGGCACAATCTTATTTCTCCATTACTTTTTATGACAGGAATAATAGGGTTAATATAAGGGCTATTACTTTTTTATATAATTTTCATCTCCAACATTTTGTCAATTTCTCTTTGTACCGCTTCTTGATACTTTGTGGGCACAGGATAGTTTCTTTGATAAAATGGTAAATCTGTTCTTACTTTTATCTCATGTCTATATCCTTTACACACTCCAGGCCTATCTGAAAATACATCCTTATATTGCTTTATTATCTCTACCAACTCCAGTTTTTGCCTATCTGTTACACGGTCATCTCCGATACTTCCCATAATATCTCTATCACTAATTTTCCCTTCTGTTTCATTTTGTTTCCCATAATTTTGGTCCCCCTGTCCTAAATTATCTAATTTTTCCCATTCCTCATCAATTTGATCGAATTCGTTAATTACATTATCTTCCCTTTCTAAATTTTGTACCTCGTTATTATTAAATCTTTCATAATCATTTTCACCCTCCGTTTCTTTCATATCTATTTTAATATAGTTTTCCAAATATTTCAATTTTATACTCCAATCCTCACAACTTATATCAGCCTTTGTATTTTTTAATATATCCATCCCTATGATCATTTCTCTTAATAGGCCTGGTATGATGAAACATTGAAATGGGTAATCAATCCCACCTAATCTTCCCATTATCAGAACAATTTTATTTATTTTTTTACTCTTTTTATTTGTTGCTGTCCTAATGTTCATTGCTCTGATTGGCAACATTTCTACTCTTCCTAGTTTTCCCTTATTTATACTATACCATTTTTCCTGAATACATGTAATATTACTACCTGTATCTATTAAGGCTGTAACCCTAACCTGTTTAAATTCTATCTCTATTTCTGGGCTCATATATATTTTGTTTTGCTCTAAATTCAAATTTCGCTCCTTCCCCTCACTTTCCAAAAATTCCCTATCTATTAATACATTGTTAATTATTCCTAACCCCAAATCCGTATTTTCATTAAATTGATTGTTACCCTTATTCTTGTCACAATTAATATTTCCAAGGCTCTTTAGCACTGGCTTTCCCTCTTCAGCATCCCCTGTAGTTTTCCCATGATGCAATAAGGTATCACCAGTGCCCTCTAGTTTTCCGAGGTCCCCTGGTCTCCCTCACATCTTCCACTGGTCGATTCCTTTGGTCGTATCTGTATGCTGTTTACTTCTTTATTAGGCCTATCTTGGCTTCCTATATTCCTTGGATCATCTCTGTGACCCCTGTACCCTATCTCCCTGGTCTGCGGCTGTATTCTTTCCGGTCCCCTATTCATGTGGTCATCTATCCGTCGATTATAAAACTGAACGGTCGGTCTAAACCCGTTTCCAAATCTATTTCTTGGTTCAGTTATTCCTCCCCTATTTATTTGTCCCCCAAAACCATTCTGGTTTGGGAACCTTCTGTCCCCTTGTAGCGCTCTCCCTGTCTCTAATGTCCGCTCTCGGTATCAGCTTGGTTCTATTCTCATGGGTGGTCTTTCCCATGGTCTGCCTCTTTGCCTAATAACTCTATTTCTGTCTTCTATATCCTCCTCATTTAGGAGTCTCTCCATCTCTCTGACCGTTCTAATGTTCTGGACCCTCTTTGCGGCTTGTATTTTTTCACCGAAATGTCTGCTTAATTTCCGTACTACTTCTTCTTCGCTTAGGGGAGGTACCATATTTCTTAACAGCATCACTCTTTCCACAAAGTAATCCGTTCTGGCTAAATCGCCTCCTTCTCTGTATCTTTCTACATCAATCCTGTCTCTTATTCCCTCCTGGATCTCCTTTGCCCAATACCTATTTATAAAACGATCTTTCCATTCATCATAATTTTCTACATCCTCCCTTATCGACTCCCACCATCTGGCTGCCCCAGCCTCTAATGCCTCATCCATACTACTCTGCCAGTCATCCTCACCTTCCTCCATATACCTATCGCCCAATATTTTTTCAAAAAACCTCTCTAACCTTTTAATGAATTCTACAGGATTTCCATTCCTTCCATTGAACTTGGGACCCTTTTCCTGTTTTCCGCACGATACCTGAATTACTCTTATTTGCTCACCCTTATTTCCATTATTACTCTCGATTTTGTTAATTCTATCTCCTAACCTTCCCTGCTCTCCTAATATTTTCTCCCTATCATCTTCAACTTTCCTAAAACGCTCATCTGTTATCTTTCTTTCTCCTATCACCTTTAATTTCAACTCTCCTAACTCTTCTGTGTTTTTCTTAGTTATATTTTCTACTTTCTCTATCTCTTTTTTATTAATTTCTACCACATCAGCTATTACTTCTTTTGTTTCCTCAAAATTTTTCGTAATCTTCTCCTCTAATTCTTTATCTTTCTCCTCTAAGTCTCTTCTCACATCCTCTATTACAGTATTAGTCTCTGTCCTCAACTGTCGCCTCATATCCTCTATCATTTCCCTATTTTCCTCCCGTATTTCATCTTTTATTACTTTTAGATCCTCCTTCATCTCTCTTATTTCGTCTCTATTTTCCTCTAATTTTTTGTTTAAATTCTGGTTCATATCCTTCATCTCCCTCTTTATATTCTCACTACCTTTATTGATGTTTATACTCATTTCCATGAGAGTTCTCATCATCTCCCTTAAATCTTCATTCTCATTATTTCCCCGTTTTTTTTGTTGGGTTTGCATAGGTGGTAGTCCCCTAGCTTCTTCTACCTCAATGTTTCCTATTGGCATATCTGTGCCTTCCATTTCTATTTCTTGCACTTCCAAACTTGTCCCTTTTTCCTGTTCCCCTACAACTACCAGCTCGCCTATAATATTTTCTTCTTTTTTTTTTTATCTGTAAGTAACTTATTATACAAACATAAACAATTTTTATATATACTATAAACCTAGCCTTGATTCTATTCAACTCAGTGTTTAATTTTACAAAATTTTTTCTAAATCTATTTCCAGTTCAAATGTTTTTCATATAAAAAGTTCTAAATTAATTTTGTTTCAAAATCTCTCTAAATAAATTTTATCTCTTATTATATCGAGCTCCCACGTTGTCGCGCCAATTATTACAATTTCTTCCGTGCCGCGATACAACGGGGTTTTATTATTAAATGAAAATAATTAATTTCTCTAGTTACAAAACACAAACTCCTGACTAATTTATTCTTTATTATTATTTTTCTAATAATTGTGCCCCACGTTGGGCGCCAAATATAAAGTATTTATAAAACGCTTTACAATTATTTTTTTTTTTTTATTAAATATTTATTTTATTGATGATATCAAATTTCTATTTAAAACAAAAAAAAACTACTCAGGAACATTTCATTAACATTTATTATTAACATTTCTTATTTCAACCTTTAAACAATACACAGAAAAAAAATAAACTTAACAAATTTTAACCCAATATACTAAACTCACTTTCTATGATTTTTAGTTACAAATTTTCAAATACCCTAGGCTAATTTTACGATCTCTTACTATCTCGGGGTTTATAGCATGGGCTATATTTTTTTAATTCTTAGGTTAATTAAATAAATTTTGAAAAACAATACTAAATTTTGAAATTAGTTTTAATAAATATTTTCCTGATGGAAAAACTTTAATTTGGAATAAGCAAAAAGGCGAAACTATTTGAACTGGATTATGATCTTATTACTATTAATCACAAGATATTCTAATGTACAATTTTAAACTTCCCTATTATCCTAAGAGTCCACTAAAGTTTATTTTTTTATAGCGTTATACATACTTAACTTATCAAATACCGAAAATCTGCAGGTCGCTTACGTAAGATTCCGTTCTCTTCAAATTTCACTTTTTACACACTTAAATTCGTTTTAGTTCCTTCAAATTATATTACCACTGTACTTTATCTTTAAATTCTCTTATCCTTATTTAAAATTGCCAAGTTTCTTCACAAAACGGTATAATTTTGACGAATTCCTTCCAATGTAAAATTTTGACTGCTAAGAAAGGTCTGCTTCCTCGGCGTCCCCACGCCAGACTGCCTCTAACTACGCGTCCTTAGATTTTAAACAATTGTTTGTTTTTTTAATATGGCGGCTTCCTTCTTCAAAAAGAAATCATATGCTCTAATTTAACGAAGTTCCGCTCCTTCCCACTAGAGTCGACTGCAACTGACCTACTTCTTGCTTTCTACATCTGTTAATGTCAACGAACTATTTTCACCGTTTTAATTTGGTTAACATACTGTTTCAATTTTCCGGTCATTAACAAACCTTCCAGTGTTTATTTAATTACTATTATTAGTGTGTGAAGTGTCTTTGTGTTTTACTTTTGTAATATTTTGAATTGTGTGTGTTTTGACTGGACTTTTCCAAACATAACCTTTCATTGTTTACAATCGTTTTTCACTTTTTCCTTCACGTAATTACTTATGCCCTATGTTACTAATATTTACAATTTTGTTTGAATATAATTATTATTAGATTATCTTGTTTTAATTTATGTGTTAGGGGTTTTGATATAACACATTTCCTAATCGATTTTACAGTTCAAATACCTTGTTTACAATTCTAGGCTTTTACTTAAATTTAGTTTCAATTTAATCTAATCAATCTTTTAATGAATTTCTTTTTTTAAATTTTGTGTGGGTTATTTCTAATCTATTTTTCCAATTCTTAAATAACATTATATAGCCCATTCTATAAATGTTACATTATATACATATATATATATATATATATATATATATATATATATATATATATATATATCACATTGTGTAAGTGCTTTTATGTGTTTCTATTTCAAGACTACAGAGTGGACTCTTACCAAGGTAAGTCTGTCAGTCTCCTAGTCCAACAAATCTATATATATATATATATATATATATATATATATATATATATATATATATATATATATATATAGAGAGAGAGAGAGAGAGAGAGAGAGAGAGAGAGAGGAGAGAGAGGAGAGAGAGATTTTGGACTAGGGCTAGGTAGGAGATAACTGACATAGCTTTGAAAAAACTTGAATTTTTATATTTTTACTAAGGGCACAGTGTGTCCAAAATGTATATTTATTTTAGTGTTCATTCGTGGCTATTTGAAGATTACAGACATGACTATTACAAAGATAAGACTGTCAGTCTCACATCTCAAATAAGCCTCTACCTCTACCAGAACTATCTTATATATTTTTTTATAAATATATAATATAATGACATGAAATAATAAATAGTAGCAATATGGTAAACTTCTGAAAATGAATCATTTCTTTTTTTCACAGAAACATTATCTCAATATTAAAATAATAATTTGAGATTTAAATAATTTAACATTTTTTTAAGAACTAAAAATTATAAAATATTTTCTCTTACATATATACAGATACATAAGCTTGTATATATTTATACCAATACAGATTATCTTAATATTTGAATATAATGTGAATTTAAAAGTGTATTTTATTAGCTATGAAAATAGTTAAAAATTCTAAACAAAAAAGGTCAATGCAAAAGTAATTGAAAAATTGTAGAAAATATCTGTAGTTTACTATGCACCAATTATTCTTGCATCAAATCCATTTTTTTTACTTTTTAAATGATGTATGTGTTTTCATATCTAATAAAGTTCATTTTACTAAAATTCACTTAATATTGTCTTGCTTCATGTTGTTTCACTATTGACTTGTCTCATTTGCTCTTAATTGAACTTTCCTTTCCTTAGTATTTTTGCTAAGGAAAAAAGAAGCTCCTTTTTGGGAACTTCCAGCTTGTATGTAAAACAATCTTTTCATGTCGAAAAGTGTTAACATAACTTACGTTGCTTCAATTTTCATATTTTATATATATATATATATATATATATATATATATATATATATATATATATATATATATATAATTTAGCATTTTAATAGCTAGATAACCTAATATAACTGCATTGTTATTCAGTTCTATGCTATGACTCAACGACTCAAAGATTCAAGTCTCTAGGACATCAGAAGTTAATTTAAATTCTACTGCAATTTTTGTTCTCTATAATGAAATGAATTCATAAAAATGTCTTAATTCTTAGTACTTGACTGTTAGGCGAGCCCCGCTTAGCATATATATATATATCTATTTACTTGTATATTGGATGTCACCCACTATAATTTTCAAATACTTATTACTCGTCTGTGATAACTTAACGTAAAATTAACTTTAACAAAGCACCACGTTTCACTCGACATACAAACTTTATAGAATTATAAAACTAGCTTACACTTTTTATTATATTTTTTTGTGAGAGTAAGTAGCAAAATTAATGAAAAAACAAAGCAAACATTTACAGGCACTATTCCAAGCATAACAGAAAATATTGCATTGAACATTTACACTCCTTTTATTTCTAATCGTGGCCTAAAAACAATAGAGCATACTGTGCAACGCAGTGTGAAATTGAAATGCTAAAGTTGATCTCTTTTCAAAATTTATAACTTTTTGGAAGTCAAGAGCAAGCTTAATTACATTTTGAGGCATTTTGTGAGTTACTATGTAAAAGAATTAAGCCAAAACGTAGAATTAGAAACGTTTACATGTGCCATGGAAGGGGAAATTCGGCATTTTCCAAAATATTTAAGTTTTAAGTCATGAGCGGAAATTTTTATAATTTTTTTCATATTATTGATGAAATTCTGCATCGTCTGATATAACTGTTTTTTGCTCAAATCGATTATGTCGAATGGAAAATAAATACCCAGTTCCTTCTTAGTGTGATTTTAGAGATAATGGAGTTGTAAATGAATCAGAATAGGTAGGTAATTGTAAAATATTTCTATTTGATGTGTGGAACATGTATTCAGATTCATTTTTAGAGTTCAATAAGACGCCATTTACAGCAATACAAGGTCCTTAAAATGTCCATAATTTTAAAAATCCAATAAGACTTTTTCGAGTTATTTTTTTATAGACATTTTGTTACAGGAAATTGTGTCTGAAATTAACAGATATGCAAATGACAAAATAGCTAAACTAATCTCACTAAAAAAATATCTATTTGGAAAACTTGACTGATATCAACTTAGTTGAATTCTTTTGTTCGTAATGTTTTTAATACGGCTAGGCATCCAAAATCTGAATAGCAGGACTATATTTGTCAGGATTGGTTGAAACTAGGGGTATACAACTCTTTGTCCCAAACTTGTTTTTTGGATCCTGTAGACTACTCTAAAATGTTGCTCTTAAATTTAGAGAAACATGACACTATTTTAAAAATTATTTGTTCCAAAAATTGTGTACTTTCCTAGGTAAGACTATCACTCTTTTTTCACAAGGGAAAGATTTTTGCAAATATATTGGACAATATATTCTCAGCTAAGCTACAAATAAGTTAGAAAATTGTATTCATACTACATTAGTAAATAAACATGGCATAGTTGATTGAAATAATGCAAAATAAAACAAAATTTCCTATAAACACTCAAAGAAACTTTTAATATAATCAATAATGAAAGCAAAAAGATAGGTCTCTGCATAAATGAGGGGAAAACTAAATATATGAGTAAAAGCAGAGAGCGTAGCAGTACGACTATAGATATCGATGGATACTCATTTGAAAAAGTAAAAAGTCTCACATATTTGGGCTCGGAAGTGAATGATGAAAATAAAACAATAAATGAAGTCCAGAAAAGAATAATGACAGCTAATAGAGCATACTTCGCAAATATAAAGCTTATTAAAAGTAGGCTATTGTCTCAAAACACTAAGGTATGACTCTATAAAACCTTAATTTGGCCAGTCCTAACGTATGAAGTGGAGACGTGGACTTTAACCGCCGCGATGAAAAATCAGTTGTCATTGTTTGAGCGTAAGCTTTTAAGAAAAATGTATGATCCGGTCCACGATGTACAGACAAATAAGTGGAAGATTCGATTTAATGCAGAGTTGTATTCCTTATACAAAGACGCAAATGTGGTCCATTTTATTAAAACGCGACGTCTAGAATGGTTGGGTCACATCGTAAGGATGCCCACCAATAGAATACCAAACAAACTTTTACATGGCACTACGATTGGCAAAAGAAGAGTTGGCCGACCAAGAAAACGATGGCTACAGGAGCTTGAAGAAGATTTAAGAGTACTCGGCATTATAGCATGGAAACAGAAGGCTAAAGATAGAAGTACATGGCGGAACATTGTTAAGGAAGCCAAGGCCCACCCCGGGCTGTAACGCTATGTAGTAGTAGTAATAATAATGCAACTTGCAGGTGAGGCATTTGTCTTATTTTAATTACAAGTAGAGAAGCAAAGCATCTTCAAAAAATCTGAGTCCCAAGGGTCACCAAAATTTTATGCAGCACAATAAAAGATTACTCAGTAACCAATACTAATTTAAATGGAACTGAGAACATCATCTTGGAACATCATGGAAAAAAAATTTACAAAAAACTTGTTGTCAATAATATACAGTAAAGACGTGCTGTTTCTGGAAATGCCTGGTTGCTATATAATGCATTACTATACTACATAATATTTATTGACTATAATAAAAGGGAAAATAAAAAACTATCAAATAAGCTAATTTATTTATCATTTTAATAAAACCATTTAAAATAAACAATCAGGGGTTTTTCGAATAAATCAGTTAGAAGAACCCCTTTTTAATTTTGTTGTAAAGCACTGATGGTATTATTCTTGCTATTCTTGCTGATTGGTATTTCTTGATCAAAATTTTTAAAAAATGATTAAAAAATTTAACAAAACTTTAACTGCAATAACTTACCAATGGCAAGATCTCCTTCGATACTTTTTGCTGAACATTTAGATCCAATTAAATGAGTTAAGTTCATCAAATAATGGATCATCATTATGTTCTTAACTTCCAAGATACTCAGTCCCTAAAAATAAGTAAGTAAATATAAAAAACGTCTACAAAATATGAATTATTTACCTTTAAATATGCTATTTCAACTTAAAAATGTATTTTTTACCACTTAGTAAGATTTTAGGTTTAATATTACTGTATCAATAATATGTACCATAATATGAGATAAATATGGTTTTCTAATTTATCATTCAGAAAACAGAAAAACTTTTTTCCTGATTTTGTCAAACTTTAAGTGTTGGAAAACACTAACAAAAGTTTATGGATCATCTTCAAGTAGCAAGAATATGCCGTAATGCATAATTTAGTTACTGAAACAATAGCAAATGGTTTTAAGAAAGCTGGATTTGTTAAGAAATCTGATCAGCATCCAAGTGAACTTTTAATTGAAGATGTTCCCCCTGCTCCTCTCGAATGGGAAGCCAATACAGACAATATAAATGAACAAATAGAAATGTGTGGAAAACTTTCATTTAGCTGAAGTGCAAAACAAACAAAAGTGGCGAATTGTCGGATTTAGAAGAAGATTATGTTGAAGTTGAAGAGTGTCCAATCCTAACAACGTCAGAGTCACTTCATCATTTGCGAGAGTTTCAGAGATACATCGAAGGACAAACCAATGTTAGTGATAGTATTTTCCACTCCTTAAATGTACTTGAGGATTTTAAAAATGTTAAAACAATTAATTCTGCAAGACAATCTGACATTACAAAATATTTTAACAAGCTTTAATTTTGTACTGTACATATCTATCCATAACTTATTATATACGAACATATTGTAACTTTCTTGATAATGGTAACTGCAGTAACTCTTAACTGCTAATAATTATAAGTTTTTTAAATCCACTGTTTAATGTGTATGTGTTATCTGTTTTTTAAGATAACGTAGACCAGAGACACGATACCTGAAAACGCCCGAAACAATTGTCGTACACACAAAAAAGCTGGACTGTTTTGACTGAAAAGGTATTTTCCAACTTTCATAATTTGAATTTTTGGTTGATTTGAATCTTTTCATTGGTTCCTTCAGCATCAAATTATGCAAGTTCTACTGTATAACTGAAATAATATAGTTATTTATAAATCAGATTCCTTTAATAAATAATGGATTATGTCGTAAAGTAGGAATTACATTCTGTATGTTAACATTAGTTAAAAACCACGTACAGTAAACTCCCGATTATCCGTGGGCGGATTAACCGGTTTGCGGATTATCCGGGGTCTGCCATTGTTTTACAAATATCCAATTTTTATTGCAGATTCATGTGTTTAAATTTCCAAACGGTGAATTACGACGTAAATACATATAAGGCTTAATAGAAGTTAAGATGAAGGGAATTTTTTTTATACTTCTTGCTGCGGACATCCAGGGTCATGTGACTACGATGGTCCGATGTCCATAATAAGTTGCTGCAGCCAAGGTCCAAAACTGTTTATTGATCAGTATTGTTTTGATGTTTCCCTGGCTTCCCAGCGCAGACAGCAGAGCTGCTCTTGGTGAAATTTGTGAGGAGCATCGAAGGAGGATATGGTCTATAGTCTCCTCCTCTTTTCTACAGTTAGGGCAGAGTGGAGATTCACTCAGATTAAATCTGAAGAGATAGGTCTCAGTCACAATGTGTCCGATTCTTCCTCGTGCTGCAAAGACGGCTGTAAATCTGAAAATTTGGAAAATTTCCAAATCATTTGGTTCTTTTTGAATATCATAGAGGTTTCTACCTTTGGTTTCTTCTCTCTAACGGTGGATCCATTTTCTTCTAACTGATGTTTTCACAGCACACAGGCATTTCTTTAGAGAGTACTGTGGTAAGAAGACTATGCCCATTTCCGCTGCTTGTTTGGCGATTGTATCTGCTTTTTCATTACCGTCGATGCCGCAGTGTGAGGGGATCCACTGGAGCTGTTTTTGTTTGTCATTTTTGCTGAGAGTGTTGAGTAAATTTATTATCTCTTCTAATCTGAATGAATAGCTTCCTGGTTTCCAGTTCTCTATCATGGTCAAGGCGCTCTTGGAGTCAGTGAGTATACAGAACTTCTCTGATCGTAGTTGAAGGCAGTTTGCCAAGGCTGCATTTATTGCCAGCAACTCTGCATCGACAATGGAGGCTGCATTTGCTGGTATGTAATATTCTTCTCCAGTGAAGTGGTTATAGTAGCCTGCTCCTGACTTATCTTGGACTAGATCTACTGACCCATCGGTGTAGATTTGAACGGAGTCTGGGTACAGATTCTGAATCATTTCCAGTGACTCTCGTCGAAGTGCCTCCTGGGGGTCTTCCTTAGTTATGCAAGAAGGTAGGTTTAAAGTTACTATTATTTCATTCTGCTTCCAAGGGGGTTCGTGGTTGCAGACCGGGATTTCCTCTGGAGTCTCAGAAGGCATTTCAGTAGCAAGCAAATTGATACTGTGAGTGTATGATTGCCGTGCAGTCGTTTCTTTTAAAGATTGTAGTGGATGGGTTATGTGTAGTGAGAGGGATGATGAAGGGAACAGATATGTAAATATGTATGTACTAATTTTTACATTGAAAGGGAAGCATCCCGATGCGGGCCAGCGAAATAAAAGGGGCGAGCAGACTACTGTATATAAGAGACAATGACAAAATGCTTGGACGCCCGAAAACCTAATGTGTATCATAAGATTGTAAACAAATGTCAGCTAATCTCGGCTATAAATAGTCTAGGACGTGACATATGCATTATCCATGTCTGTCATATACATTATCGATCTTTATGGCTTTGTGACACACGTGACACAAGTAGACACTGTGCGACAAAATGGTTCTCAAGAAACTTAGATCGCACATTAAAGCTAAATCAATGCTAACAAAAAAACAGACGAAAGTGACAGATTTTTTTTGTTAAAAAGTGAAAGCATTATGTGTAAAGGAATTACATATGTACATACATACTTAATTTTGACATATACTTATGTATGTATTGTAAATAGTTAGACATATAAATGTTATAATCCGTCAAATTAATCGACATTTTAAATTATTTTCTGTATTTATTTTGTCCTCTGAAGATTATTTGTGAATTGCTTTAACCAGGGTTATTATCTGTGTAACTTATGGTATAATAATCGATTATCGATCGTTTTGCGTATTCTTTGTTCATAGCGGATTATCTGGGGAATTCGTTATCCGGCGTTGCCGGGCCACCCTACTCCACGGATAATCGGGAGTTTACTGTAATTATAAAACGTTATAACCTGATATAAAGTTTTGTTATATAATCAATATATGGATGAAATTTATTTCAGAAGTTCTACATCTATAAATTTTAAAGAAATGTATGTAAAAATTGTTTAAACTGAAACTTCTTATACATCTCAACAAAGACATGGAACAACTAACCTGATAACTTAAGGTAATTCACTTTACAGAAATTATTTGTGATTTAATTAATGTCTGTTTACTTTTAAGTATATACTACAATCCATGGCTAGGGGAAGGTTTATTGTTCACAATTCTTTTTCGAAAGGGTTATTGTAAATTCTTGCTTATGGGACAGCACTAGTAGGTAATTGACCCTCTTACACACAATGATACATGAAAATACAAAATATATACAAAATTGCTGAAAGAATGGAAATTCCTATATCTCAATTTAAAACCAGTTACATTTTATGGCACATAACTTGATTTGCAACAGAATGTCTCAGTGGCTACTCAAAATATATTAAGGGAATTCTTTGCAATTAAGCAAATTAACTTTAGGAAGATGCAAGTACGGGAACTACAGGAAATGCTGATATTACTAGTGCGTTCCTTGAAATGCCGGCAAAAAATGCTGCAGGTTTAAACTGCAGGGGCAAGAAAACCGTACACACACACACTCTCAAAGGAGGTTCCAAAAAAATACCACGATTTTGAACAAGTGATACTGAAAGACTGTTCAAATAACTAAACGATTTATCTATAAACTAAACATCAATCTGAAGTTGAAATAAGTAAGTGTGTTTACATGGGACAAAACGTTGATCTTAACAAACACAGAACAGTTGCGCAATAGTAGGCTGCCATTACAATGTACACACCAGTACAATGTTGATAGTGCAATAGAAGTCACAGTGTGTACTGTGGTAGGCAGAATTAAAATTGAGTGTTAGTGTACAGTGTAGGCTTTGAGAATCGTATCGAGGTCAAAGCAATTCATCCCGGGTTTAACCAATTTTGAAACACAGGAAGTGTGCTGAAAGGACATTCACAAGACCAGCCAAAAACAACTGATGAGAATTCCCCAATACAATAGTGGCAAATGAGATTAACTCTAAAAATAAACAATTTTCAGACTTCATTTTATGTTTAACATTATCATTTTGAAAATCATGTTAAGCCTGATGTAATATAAACATTGCAACATTATAAAGATAATAAAGAAAATGGTTTAATGTTTTGAATTTTGGTGCAAAAAACAGGCATGCACAAAGATCAATATGTTGTCTTGTCCCTACTACTACCAACAAGACAGGACATCAATTAATTTTCTCAAAACATTTTGAGATTTCTTAAATTATTTCTTCATTAGTTGGAGACAGGCACCCAGAGAAAATTGCATGACCAGTTTCTCTGACCTGACATTTATGAATTTTTTTCTCTGGAGTTTCAATATAAAGTCTTCACATTGTTAAGTTCTTCAAAACAAAACTTGAGTTAAACAAAATAATACCTTTACTGATTCTGTATTTCATAACTATAAATTTGTAATAACGTGTTAACACTATGCCGATTGGCCTGGGCTGGACAACATGTTCAGCTGAGAACATTCGTGTTGGCATGGTATCTATATACAGAATATAGTGTGGACGTCCCATCGGTTCCTTCAGGGCTTAGTGACAAAAACACTGGATGACCTCACGTTGCATTAGCATCTTTTGTTCTAATCATTGGGCAAATAATTGACTTCGCTGCTCTTCGTCGTTCATGCCATTGAAGATTTTGGGTTTGCTCCAACATCAACAAAGGAAATATAAGAGCTGAAATTGGAGTACTGGAATGACATAGGTATCACCAATTCCTAGAGGATGAAGAGGATTTTGAGTTGCTCCTAACAACGGTTCAACTCAAAATTTCCACACAAAAAACACCAAGTTTAGAGAAGCCATCCCAACAAGTGAACGGTTCGCTGTCACTCTACACTTCCTATCAGCTGGTGTTTCTTATCATTCTTTTATGTATGCCATTAAGATGTCAAAAGATGCTATTTGTTTTCATGCCAGACATTTGTGAAGCCATTGTTGAGGCCCTTCAAGACTATATTATTATAAAAAAAAATTTACTGTAACTTTTTATATAAATAATTTTTATTTACATTATTAAAATACATGTAAAAATATAAAGTAAAAAAAAGAAAAACTTTTTAGGGTACAGAAATAATTAACCATATATTAACATAACTAAAGAATAGATTTGAAAACAGAATAATCAATAGTTTTAATGTAAATAAATGGTCACTTGTAATTGAAATAATGTTACAGGATAGTCATTTTGACAGCTTCTCCTTCAAACAGAATCAAAATCAAAAACATTACCTCAAGACCTCCTTGAAAAAACTGTTCAGAGGGGCTATCCAAGAAATCAGAGAAAACGGATGTGGGAGATTGTGGTTGGGAGGTTGATGATGAGCAGGAATATCCAGGCGGCTGAACTTTTTGATTGGCCATGCCAGGAAGTACTGGCAGTTGATAAAAAATGGGGAGAAAGGACTTTGGTGAGTTCAAGATAGATTGCGACAATACTGAATGCAGTTGTTTCTGGCGCAATGTGTTGTTCGTAAATCCCCATTTTCGTATCAAATTGCATTTAGTTGAAGGAATTCTACACATAAAACCTTGTTCGCATTGGAAGCCTGGGTAGCCTAATCACTATCTGTTTGCCGTACAAAGAATGTTCGTCTGTGATGTCCGTTCTTTTTGACTGGATTTCATGACATTCACAGCTTGATCAAAAATGAGTATGGTTAAAGAACCAGGAATACCCATGAGTGGACATTTTGTGGATTTGGTCTTTTGCATCTTTGGAGATTTAAAATGGTTGGTTTAGGTCACTTTTGAAAAGATGTTTATTGGGGAAGGTTTTGATGCCTGTTCGACTCGAGAATTTTCGGATTGAATATGAACTTGGCTTTCATTCTGTTCTTCACTCCCAATGTCTTCGTTTTGACTATCATACTGTAATTACTTGGAACATTATTGCTTGGAAAGCAAACCATTTGCTATCGTATGGTTTGCCCACATCATTTCCAGTTTGTTTGCTCTGTTTCTTTTTTCCTTGCCCTCATGAAATGACTTTGTAAACTTTTTTTCTCTCAATTTCTTGTTTTTCTACACCAAATGACACGTCAAGTTCAAATAAGTTTTTATTTTTGTAGTGCTCATAATTACTGTTGTAAAATATTGCATGTTACATTTCGAATAAACTCGATGTTTTTTGCCATCCAGACCATTGCCCAAATGAAACTCAACTTTAAAACCGAGCAGCACATCCATGCTAAGTACTTCATTTCGGTTCTAATTTCTTTGATCCAGACCAACCTGCTTTGGGTAAGTTGTGGCACGATTTAAGTCGGCTTTTGGGATTTCAGCAAGGTTGGGCAGCATATCGGCTCTGCAGAACTAATAGTATAAACGCGTCCTAAGATTTCAAAATTGTAAAGTCCATTTTGGTTTTGGTATTCCGATAGTAAATAAGTCAAACTAGAAGTGTTTTGATACACCTTTACCAGTCCTGTAACTGTATTTAATAATATTAAATTAATTTTGTCAAAGTTATAAAGTCTTTTTTTACTAACACGTATGTATGTGTGTGTATGTGCATGCGTGTTTGCGTGTGTGCGCGAGCGTGTGTGTGTATCTAGAGGTTTATTCTTTTGCTATTTCTTAAAAGATTGGTTTGTAATGGCAATTATGAAATAAATTTATATTACCTGTATTATGCAGGAAACAAAAGAAAATAGCATTATTAAAATTACCTGTATTATGCAGAAAACAAAAGAAAATAGCATTATTAAAATTACCTGTATTATACAGAAAACAAAAGAAAATAGCATTATTAAAGTTACCTGTATTATACAGAAAACAAAAGAAAATAGCATTATTAAAATTACCTGTATTATGCAGAAAACAAAAGAAAATAGTATTATTAAAATTACCTGTTTTATGCAGAAAACAAAAGAAAATAGCGTTATTAAAATTACCTATATTATGCAGAAAACAAAAGAAAATAGCGTTATTAAAATTACCTATATTATGCAGAAAACAAAAGAAAATAGCATTATTAAAATTACCTGTATTATGCAGAAAACAAAAGAAAATAGCATTATTTAAATTACCTGTAATATACAGAAAACAAAAGAAAATAGAGTTATTAAAATTTTAAAATATGATAATATTAATTAAGCATACTTTATCTGATGAAAATTGACCATTCTGTATATCCTGAATCAACTTTTCAACAATAGGCAAAACTTCGTGTATGCTTTCATCAATTTCTCTATATTGTAGAAGCATTTCTGGCAAATCATCTTCAATTTGATGGTTTCCAGCAACGATCTAAAATGTTTTTAAAAAAACAGTAATGTAAGTCCTTTGATAAAAGATTTTTTTATATGATATAGTGCCTCAATAAAACTGTATATTATATTGCTGAACCACTCTTAACCATCCTTGCTTAGAGTCATCAAATTAACCGCCCTATCATTTAATAAAGGACGATCGAAACAAAAATGATCTTGGTAAGGTGCATGTGCTCAATGACTATTATGGTATTTTAAAAGAATTAAGAATTATCATTCTTTCTCTATCTCTATTTTTTGTAATATTAGTCACATTTGTAAGGTGTGGTTACTATACTCAACTTTATTAAATTTGTAAAACTAATGTTTAGAGAAATAAAGAACCAGTGCTTTTATTTTGACTCTTTCTGAAGGACCAGGCAAATTATGAACAGTTTGCCGCTGCTGAAAGAACTTAAAACATCACATAGTGAAAGTTAGCATAAGCTTACTAAAAAGGTAAGGATTTCTTGATCTTGGTCCTCCAATATAGATATTAATGTCTATATCTAAGCTTACAAGCTAAACATGCATTGAAGAATGAAGCTTATACAGTCACAGAAATCACCAAAAAAATAATAATAATGAGTCACCAGTAAAGCTTTACGTCTAAAATAAAGGCGATTGGCTAGTTACAAAAGTGTAGTTTCATAAGAGCAGTTTACAATACAGGTTAATATAATTTAATATGAAGGTAGATTCTAGTGGTTATACTGGAAGTTCTTCGTCGATTGTGAACACTTTAGCCATTTAAAAATGAAATCACTTGAACATCGCAGCGACATATGACCGTTACGCTTAGAATTTGTTTCTCTACTAAAAGCAAATGGGCTAGTTTTGTGAAGGAAATCCACAGCACAAGGCTGACTGAATCTCAGACACTTATTTTGAACCAGGAACTTCTAGAAGCATAGAAAATGTCCATTTAATATGTCTAGCTTTGTGCATTCTGCAGGCACTGGTTTATTAAGTGCATTTTTTGAATCTCTGGTAGCAGCAGTAAATTCAAAATGAATCTTGTGCTTAATATACCACCCACCAAAAACTATTAGGTTTTAAAGCAAGAGTGTAGAAAACAAGGAGAGCGAAGAATCGGGTAAAAATTTAGTAAGAGAAGGAGCTAAGATTGAGGTAAATCACTCCAGGTTGGTCAAAGTCAGGATCAGTCTTTGTAACTTCCAGCAGTTGTGGTAAATATCCTATGATAACAGAGTAGAGGGGAGTGGATTCGAGATACATGGTGACTTGGCCACTGGGACACCGAGTTTGAAGTTGAGATGATGCAGAGCTAGTAACTCTACAGTATTTTCAGAAATGCAGGTTTCCTTGAAGACAACAACAATCAAAACAGAGGTTTGACTTGCAAGTACACAAGTCTATGTTCTCTCAGTAATTGGAGGAATCTGGCTGCCAGGATCGATGATAGCCCTAAGTGGAAGTGGTATAGCAAAACCATCAATGGTCACAATACTTGTGTGTTGGTTAACAGTGCATAGGGAATTTCCAGATTGCAAGAGAAAACATACAGTGAAAGTTTGTTGATGGTTAAGGTTGCATGGTGTCATGTTTATGAGTTATTCTTAATCAAGTATTTCATCATAAAGTAGGGTGTGATGAGTCTTACTACAGATTCGGCATACTCTTTTGGATTGACAATAAACATGAAATTGTGAGCCAAGACAGCTGAAAAAGTGTTGTGCCTTGCAGATGTTATTCATTGAAGTCATACATTAAAAGATAATATGCTCCAATGGGCAATAGAACCATTTGAGCGGTACAGTGGTTTGATTACTACGCAGTAGGGTGTTGTGGGGCATGTCAAAAATTGTACGTATTTTAAATTGACAATTGACTTGAAACTGTATACATTTTTGTACAAATGCACACACATAAAAAACAAAGAAAAAATGACACCTTACACAAATTAAACCGGTAGTCACTGATCTTCATAATTACCGTCTTCTCCCAAATTTTTAGATATTGGGGCATTAAACACTTTATTTATTATGTGTTCCTGAAGACGAATTACATCGCCACGCATAGCCTAACGTTTTTTGTAACATCGATAATTAATGACATCTGCATAATCAATAGTTACCATGTTTTGAAATCATTATTTTTTTTCATCATTTAATTAGGAGATATGGAAGAATAATTTTTCCCACAAAGTAAGGTTATGTCAGTTTCAAAAATTCATTTTGAAAATGTTTTCTGTAGAAATTTTTTTGCATTAAATCAAGTGAAAGGTTTAGTTCTGCACGTAACTCAACTTAATTCAAATAATAGTTATTAATGATAAGTTATAACATTGTCTGTAAAAGAACAATGTTTACCTCTAAATTTGTCATTGCGTGTTTTTTTTAAATTGTTAGAAGAGAATAAATTGAACGTTCATCTTTTTATAAATTTGAACCAAAATACACAGTTGTTAAATTCTAATGGAATAATATTATTTCTTTTTATTCCAATTTTACACAAAACATTTCACTCAGTAACATCTACCATAACTAAATTAACCTTCCGCACAAAAAAAAAAAATAAACATTTGTTAATGTATATCTTTAACTTTACAAAGAAGTTGGACAAATAAATTATACGCTGAATAAAGTATAGTAGATGTACTTCAAAAAGTAAAACTATGACTTCTTAGTTTAACGAACTATACATACTGTCTGTTCAGAATGTGTTTGCGCCAGGGAGTGGTGAACTGTTCACGTGAACATAACAATTTCGGCAACCCTATTGGCTGAGTGACCTCGTGACAAAACTGAAATATCCTGCCGCCCGATTAACAGTTAGTCTGGAAACATCCAGGGTTACATTTGTTCGTCTGTTTATTGTGCCTAACATTTTTTAATTGTGAGTGGAATAATTTAAGATCGTTGTTTGTTATATTTGTGTTTGTGAGTTTGTGGTGTTGTTAAGTTTTTAAGGATTAACTTTTAAGCAATGTCATCCCCTGTCAAAAAAAATAAACGAGGACAAGTAATACACTCCTGGCAAAGACAAGTTATTTTACGCCTTTATAAAAATTTAAAGGATGAAAATCCAGAATGCCGTATCAAAGACATCTTGCAGAAAGTAGCGATATCTGCAGGAATTTCTGCTCGAAGTGTTTTTTCAATCGTTAAAGAAAAAAAAGGAACGGGTACGCTGAAGTCTCCTGCCAAAAGGAAACCAAAAACCAAAACTATTTTTAATAATATGGATGACTTTTTAAAAACTGCTATAAGGAAAAAAGTACATGAGTTATTTTTTAAAAACGAACTTCCGACTTTAAATAAAGTACTACACTTAGTTAATACCGACGAACAGTTAGGCTTACCTAACCTAAGACGAACCACTTTGTTGTAAAAGTAGAACACTTACCTACGACCCGTTGGAATAAGCAACAAATTCGAAATTGGTTGACTGATAAAGGGATTTTTTCAGATGAATCCATGTTGAAGGTCGAATTACTAAAACTCGTTTCCTATCATAGGCCAAATTACAAAAAATACGTTATCGATGAAATTGCTAAAGAAACAAATAGAATAGTTTTGAGAACCCCGCCTTATCACTGCGAATTAAACCCAATAGAAATGGTATGGGCTGAGGTTAAAGGTTATGTTGCGTCTAACAATGTTACTTTTAACATTAAAGAGGTGCTCAGACTGTTAACCGAAGGTGTCTCGCGTGTTACACCTGATATGTGGGAAAAATATGTGAAACATGTGGTGGACGTTGAAGAGTCGAATATGTGGAAATTAGACAATATAATTGAAGACATCGAGCCATTCGTCATAGCTGTTGACGACAGTTCCTCGTCGTCATCGGAATCGGATTTTGCAGACCCCTTAAACATGAAATAATAACATGGTAAGTTAAAAACTTGTAGCATAAATTATTGAATAGTCTTATTACTTTCATTAGTCTATAATTCTCTTTTTCGAATGATTAAGTGTACCAGTGTAAGACGTAGCCCAATTGCCGATGCATGATTGTGAACCGGACTCATAGCTTACCGTCCCTTGCACGTGTTCGCCTCGTCATAGTGTTTACATCAGGCGCAAACACATTCTGAACCGACTTTATACACGTACAAGTGATTACACTTATGATTTAGCAACTAGGAGTACAAACAAGAGCACAAATTTAATATATAACGTAAACCCACCAATATTAATACCACTGCAAACAACGCCAATCGAATTATTAAAAGATAGATTTTGTTAGTATTGTTTTATTTAGTTGGGCTGCTAGGAAACGCTCATACTATGTGTTTGTGGTTTGTGATGACCTAATTTAATAGCAAGCGGCTTCATTACTCTATATTTTTTTAATCACTTAAGCAATAGTTTATGACTATCCGAACTTTGAATTTAGTAAATTTGTTAAAACTTACTGAGGCAGACCGTTTTCGATCGCTATGTGCCGATCTTCATCAGTGTCTTCTGCCTGGAGATGTTGGGTCAAGCTGTGACGGTTTTAAAGGTAGGTTTTCGATAGTATCAAAGAGTATGTGTGATTTGTATTGTATTTGTTCGTTTAATATGTTTGTACTTTGTGTTTTTGTGTGTCTGTAAATTTCATATTGTTCTAGTGTGTTGAGATGTGGTCCTTTTTTGTTGATGTGTAGGATTTCTAGGTTATGGTAAATGTCTGTGTATTTGTGTCCTGTATCTTTTATGTGTTTGTAAAATGTTGAGTTGGTGTTCTGTTTGTGTTATTCGACTCTTTGTTTAAAGCTGCGACCTGTTTATCCAATGTAGAATTTGTTACATTCGTCGCAGTTCAGTTTGTATACGCCTGGTGCTTGTAGATTATCCTTGTTGTTGGTGTTGTGTTGTCTTTTGTATTGTATTGTGTATTGTAAATTGTTATTAGTTTTTTATGCTATTTTGTATCCTATTTTTGATATTTGCGGGCTATTTTGTTTGTTGTTTTCTTTATGAATGGTAATGTGATGTATCTGTTTTCCCTATCTGTGGTGTTAATTTTAAACAAGATCAAACAGGATTTTGTGATAAGATAAGTAACAATGATTACTGATCGCCAGTGAAATACTCTAAATAAACGTAGAAAAAGTTTAAATAAATGAGGACGTATAACGCAAAAGACCCTAAAGTGTAACAAAGTGTGCGAAATGTTAACAAAGACCTATGGTGAGTCTGCTATGAAAAAAATAAGTGTTACGAGTGGTATAAGCGTTTCCAAGATGGCAGCGAAGACGATGACGAACGCCCCGGCACATCAACAACCAATGAAAACGTTTGCCGTTTACAGTTGTCTGATCTATTGCCTATTATAAAAAAGGAGAATAACAGAACCATCAAGAATTAAAGGACATTGAACGTGTAGTATTAGCCAACGGATAATAATCGTCTATAATCGAGCAACCATATTACCACTACAAAAAAACAAATTAGACAAACCTCTAATATAAACAAGTAGTCCAAAAAAAACTCTCTTGACAAACCTAAAAATTATATAGCCCTACCATACAAACATCCAAAACCAACAAATTACCCAATAAACCAAACGCGTACCTTTGTCATTTTAAAGTTGGTTGATTGACTATTGCAATTTAAAACATCTTCAAGATATTTTTCATTTGTTTTGAGCATATTTATATTCCTCAGTAAACTAAACAACTTTATAATGCTGGTTTGAAAATTACACTAATTTAGTGTACAGATTTATTATGCTAAAAGCTAGTAATATGAAAATTATTGTTCCAATATTTTCTTTTAAATAAAACATTTTTCACTAAAACACTTGTAAATATATTTTGTAAAAATATGTGTTTTAGTGATGGCAGTGACTTTGACAGCTGTTTTACCTGTTTGGAAGGATATTTCAGTGAGTATTGTACTTCCGTAATGGAGAGTGGTGGGGAAGTTTTATCATTTATTGTTTTCCTAGTATTTGTTCTTGTGCCCAATTTGACACGTCTTGATAGTGAAGTTAGATTCTAAAGAGAGTGACAGTTTACTCTCTTTGAAACATGTGCTTGTTATTCAAGTCCAAATCTATACTTTTAAAAGTTCCTTTATGATAGAAACAATTTGTTTTAGGGTTAAGTCAAGTGCAGACGAATTTCATGAACAGACACATAGGTTCACTTAACCTCAAATTATACACCCTATTTATATTTATACAGTGACTTTTATAAAAAATAATTTTTAATATATTAACTGAATTTAACAGTGTTCATTAATTTCTATATTTTAGAATTCAGTGAGAATTCCAAGTTAATACAAACGAAGTTGTGTAAAAGTCATCCAATATTGTTATAGCCTACATAATTAATTTTAATAATATATTTTCAAAAATCTCAAGTTTAAATCGCCTATAACAATGTCACAAAAGAATCTAAAATGCGATGTAAGTATCACATTTGTTTTATTTAAATATTTTTTTACAGTAAGCTTAAGTTAAATTACTAAGAAAAAATAGTTTAAGAGGTTACATTTTTTAGAATGTATCAGTGGAAACTAATACACATCTTTTTAAATAATATTTGGGTAAAAATATAGTTTTAATGATGTGGGTTAAAATTTTTTTACGTGTTTCAATGTGTAGAACACGAATATCAACTTTTTCTGTGGAAAATACAGAAAGTTACTTTTTTTCACATTTTAAATACTAGTCTGTATTGGCATGTAGGCCTATAGCATGAACCGGGCGCGCATTAGCTATAGCGCATTCCACTACATCTAGATTTGGTTATAACTTTATGCAACATTACTATATTCCTATTATTTGTTGATTCCATCTTCACGTGAGCTACTAGTAATCACTTACACTTTTTAAAAAAGTTTTAACTTGCCTATAGTAGCCCTTACTTTGCTTGTTGAGGACGGCCGTTTCGGGAGATGTGTTCCTTTGTCTGAGTTGACAAAGGGACACATCTCCCGAAACGGCCGTCCTCAACAAGCAAAGTAAGTGCTACTATAGGCAAGTTGAAACTTTTTTAAAAAGGGTAAGTGTATATTCCTATATTAAAATATGCTTAGGAAATATCTAGTCAGGACAGATTTGGTTGTAATTTTGGTAAATATTTAGACTTATTGCCGATGCAGAAAATTATAACCAAATCTATCCTGACTGAGTAGTTCTTAGGTAAATTTTAATATAGGTAGATAGTAATGTTGATTAAAGTTATAACAAAATCTATCCTGACTGGCTACTTCATAGGTATATTTTAATGTAGTATATAGTTAGTTATGTTCTATAAAATTGTAACCAAAAGTTAAATATTTTTATTTTAAGTTTAATATTAAAATAAATTGACTTTTACGTATTGCAGGGCACTGTAGCTACTAAGTGGCCGGTTTACTCTATACATGCCATTACAGGCCAACATTTAAAATGTGCAAAATAATTAACTTTTTGTATTTTCCACAGAAAAAAATTAATATTTGTGTTGTACACATTAAATGAGCAATTAAAAAAAAAATTTTTAAGGAACAACGTCAATAAGACTCATTTACGCTATACATGCCAACATTTAAAATGTAAAAAAATAATTTTCTGCGGAAAAAAGTGGATATTCGTGTTCTACACATTAAAACGAGTAATTAAAGTCATTAAGACTATACTTTACCATGTTAAAGAATATAAAATGAGTTCGGTTAATATTTGGATTGCTCACCCTTAACGCAATTTGTATAAAATCAACAATAAAGATCTTCTGAGGGTATAGCCTTGAGAATTTTAGTTTTTGGACATGTTGATTTTTTTATCGATTTTAAGTTTTTTGCGTGCAGTATCAATGGCTACATATACATATGTTTAAATATATCTATAAAGCTTCCAGTTAAGATAGATTTGGTTGTAGTTTTATACGTTACTATATACCTGCATTAAAATATACCTATAAAGTGTTTAGTTAGGATAGATTTGGTTGTAATTTATGCATTACCTACAGATGTCTGCTTCCACAGAGTAATACCTTTTTGCATGTGTCTTGACGTGAGCTCAATTCTTGCCTTACATGTGTAGATTTGTTTGGTTAAATGTATATAATTACAACCAAAATATATCCTAATTGGATAGTTCATAGTTATATTTCAATATAGGTATATAAAATTGATCTTCTGTGGGAATAACAAAAATAATAACTATCAATATAGCTTCAGGATATGTTTATCATTGATTTTATACACGTTACATTAAGAGTGGCTGAACTAAGTAATTACCAAGAGCTCATCCAATTTAGTGAGAAATAGTTTCAGACTATTGAAATAAGTAATACAGGTATAAACAATTAGGAATATTCTTAACCCTATATCTAGCAGCAAACGTGTTTAAGTCATACGGCTTTCTGCCACCATTAGGCAAGTGACTCATTTCACATCAAGTATAATAACAACCACAATAAATAAATGAAACCTCTATACCACGAATTACTTTTTTCTTTTATTTAAAACCTTATGTACATTTCGATTGCATACCAATCATCCTCAGAGGTAATTTACAATAAAAATATGTTACAATAAATTACCTCTGAGGATGATTGCTATGCAATCGAAATATACATAAGGTTTTAAATAAAAGAAAAAAGGCATTTGTGGTATAGAGGTTTCATTTATTTATGTTAAACATTATGCCACAGTTGTTTTATACAGTTGTAACAACCACAATATTTACCAATTGGTAAATGCATCAAAACATACCGTACCATTAAAGAACCTAGATTATAAACTTTCATTTTCTTGTATAATATATATATTTTTTTAGGATGTTTAATTTTCTATACAATTTTTTGAAAAGTATTGATATTTAGAAAGTCTGTGTAAATTGTATGTTGCTTCTGTTTGGAGACATAAAAATTCATATTTAGAACAAATTCTATGGTGGTCAGTTTAATCCATGTTATATATAGTTTGAAGTTGCTTGATGTAATCATCTTGAATTCACTGTTTATACTATATTTAAAAAATACTTAACTAAGTGAATACGTAATGGCTTACTTGCTGACGGGTTTCAAAACATTCATTCCCTTTACAAAGCTCTCTACAGGAGTAGAGTGTTAGCTTCATAAAAGGAACGAATGTTTTGAAACGGATCATCAAGTAAGCCATTACGTATACACTTAGTTAAGTACTTTTAAATATAGTATATAGTTTAGTTGGAGACTTTTTCAGTGCTTGTAATCGCATACAAAAAAAATTGTACGTGGTAATATAGAAAGTCAGACATCCCAAATAACTAATCACAAAATTAATTGCTCAATAAAACCATCATTTATTTAAAATACAGTTGAAAAAGCCAAAATATTATAAAATTATTTTGGATTAAAGTCTGATAAAATTGGCAAAATTTGAACTAGCAAGGTATATATAACCAGTATGGTTAAGCCTATAAGATGTTATATGAAATGTACAAGTTCATTCTATTTTGTTGAAAAATGAAATTCCTGATGCAAATGATGTTGCTGAAAGCAAGTATATAGATCAATTTGATGATGTAATAAGTTTCATGACTTGTGGGATTCTTTGAACACAACTACGCTGTCTGTTATACCGCAGTTATTTCACCTCTGTTTATGTTGCTAGTATTAGGTTTTGAGTCCTTGATAGGTTATATTTTAATGCAGTTGAGTGCCAGATACAGTCGTGTATTTGCCTTTGATACATTGGTATAACATAATATAGACACATCAAATGAATGATTTCAGATTTGTATACATATAGTGCTTAGTTGTGTTTTCAGTCAGTAAAATGGTTTTAATTTTTGTTGTTTGATTAAAGACAATGGTAGACAATAAAAAATGTTGTTGTTCATTAAAAGGAAAGTTAAAACTAGTAAACTAAGGTAAAGTAGAAAAAAATTTTGTGTAACAGAAATCAAGGAGTTATGTAAATAAAAATTTGTCGAAGTTGATAAAACGTTTTAGATAGTTTTGACAGAAAGATGGGTTACTTTTTAATGTAAGGAAAAAACTGTAGCTCACTAAGATTACAAACATTTCGAAATTCATTGCAAATAATGGCTGACTAAGCGAATGGAAGAGGAGGTATGAGATATAGCAGCGATCTTCTCTGATTAATCAAAGGACTATTAACAGCTTGGGTGAACAAGATTAAGCACTTTTAATTACAAATATTATGATACAAGAGTAATGCACTTTTTACATACTGTGATATTTCTAACCTGCAGACATTGTTTCATAATGAAATTATTTACTACAAGAAGTTTAGAACTGAAATGCAACTGGATTAAATTTGTAGATATTGTCAAAAGAATTTCACTAATATAAATGAAGCTACGACCCCTGCTTTCGAAGAGGAGGAACTAAAGTGTTAGTTTTTGCACGTAGTAATGTAGCAGATGATCAGAACTTACTCTTTATAGTATTGAGAAAATAAAAAAATGTTTTATATTATGAGGATAAAAAATGTTATCTATGTTAGATACACATATATATGGTGAGAACACATATAGTATGGATAACACTTCAGTATACCCCTCAATAGGAAACTGGTAAATAAAGATATAAATAAGAGCTGTATTTTGTCTGTTAATATATACTGTTGTTGCAATTAGCACCAACAAGGTACTACAATGTATGAAAGTTGCTTATATAAAACTCCTAAGATTCATAGTTGAAAATTAAAAATCTTGTAAAAGCATTTTTAATGTCCCTGGACAAGTTGCTTTGAAAGACATGTTTTGGATTATTGAAGCTCTATTAATTTATGTTAACAAGCAATTGCTTAGAACATGGATGACCAACTAGCGGCCTGCGACCTGGTATGCGGCCCCAGTGAAATGTTAAAAAGATTAATTACTGATTTATTAATAAATGTAAAACAAAAAATTTAGGTTGGTATAGGATATAGGTTATACATGGTTGTTAGCCCAGTAAGAGCTCTGTGACTTGCAAAGTGACACATTTTCTCAGATAAGGTCAAAAACTGGTACTGCGTTTTGGAGTCAAGTGCCTGAGAAAAAATATCCCAAACTACGTGTCTTCGTTAGGAAAATAGTTTCTATGTTTGCAAGCACATACTTTTGTGAGAGCACCTTTTCAACAATGTCATTTATAAAATCAACTCACTGCAACAGACTCACAGACAACCAGCGTTGAGATCTGCTAAAGGTTGTAACCCCTCTTCAAGTCAGATTGTTGAATTTTGAACGATTGTACCTGCCCACAGTGTTCTCATTATGTGAAGTAGGTAGACCTACATAGTTATAGACGATTTTAAATTTAAATGAATTACAGGGTTTTTCCAATATACTGTGTTCTGATAAACGTAAACAAGATGATTGGAAAACAACTAAAAATTTAATATTATACTTATTCTGATCCTTTGTACACCGAACTTGATATTAAATATATATACAAATTATTGTGTAATGTTTATTGATTCATATTATTTAATATACAAAACATTCTATATGATACACATATTGCCTACAAATCACATGGGGAGGTGCGGATTAGGCGTTTGGCATCCTTCGCGGTACCCCAGCCAAACATATACACTACCAACAAGACTAACTTCACTATTACTCACTAATACACTTTCTACAGACACAACATATCTCTTAACATTTCAACACCTACACCTTCTCTTAGGGATTTTTGACTGGTCAGAACCTTTGCGTGTTTGGAGTGCTGAAAAGTCCAGCCATCACCAAAATTTTTATTATTCTCTTGCACAGAGGAAGAAAAAAACCTGTCAAAAGTGTCTCCTTTTGTCATTCATAAGGCTATTACTGCCTGTGCTGGAGGTCCTGTCACATCAATAAAAAAGTTAAGAAATGGGACTCTGCTTGTTGCAACCACTTCAGAGAAAAAAACATTTCTCTTTCAAAAATGACCTCCTTTTTGATGTGGTCAAAGTATCTGTGGCTCCCCACAAATCTTTAAATTTTTCAAAGAGGGTCATTGCATGTAGAGATCTGATGAACGTGTTAATAGATGAAATAAAATTAGAACTGTCGTTACAGTCCGTAACGGATGTTGTACCCATTATGGAAACTGATAAAGGCGAGAAAATTGTAACAGCCTCTTTAATTTTAACTTTTGGTAAACCAGAGGTACCGGAATACATTCATGCAGGTTACCAAAGGCTCTCAGTGAGGCCATACGTAGCTAACCCTCGGCGATGTTTCAAGTGTCAGCGCTTTGGGCACATTAGTTCTTGTTCAAAGCAGGGTGTATGTGGTCAATGTAGTGTAGAAGTGCATGATGAAAAGGAATGCAGTAGTTCTCCAAAGTGCCCAAGCTGTGATGTTGATCACCCAGCTCGATCTTTCAACTGTCCTAGCTTTAAGGAAGAGAAGGCCTGAACATCATGGCCAAAGAGAAAACAGCGTTTTCCAAATCAAGAAAGATTTATAGATCTGCTCAACCGAAGGTTGGCGGAAAATTGTATGCTGCAACTTTGACCACTACGAAGTCATGTACAAATTGTTCTGACCTGACACAAAAAATAGAAGTTTTCACCGAGCAAGTAACTCGCCTTCTTTCTTTAGTTACGAATGGGCCATCTATTAACGTGGTACAACCTGCTAGCACCTCAAGGGACTTGCTTTCTTTACCAACCCCTTCTACTGGAGGACTCGGAGGAAGAACAGATCTTTGACCGACACTGATAATTCGACGCAGAAGAAATTATCGTCTGGTAATAAGACTTTTGCTTCGAATGTTGTGATGCCGAAAAAATGAAACTAAGGTTCAACCGATACCAGCACCGGCAGTAACAACTGCCAAAAAAAGTAATATTATATAAGGAGGGGGCATGCTAAAGCCTCTCCTCCTAAATCCAAAACTTCCACTGATTCCATCCCTGGAATTGGAGGAATCTAAGCCTAGGACGTCTGTTAACGTCCAAGGTGAAAAAATGGAGAGCACCAATGGGTGTCAGATCAATCCATTGCTAAGTTGATAATTGTCTGCAATTAGTAAGTCAGTGATACAATAGAACGTCAACGGTGTTAGGAGTCACATAGAAGATCTTAAAGTACTCGTACGAGATATGTATCCAATGTTTGTATGTCTACAGGAGACACTTCTCCACAAATTGCATAATTTTCATTTAAGGGAGTATTCAGTTTCTAGATCAGACTTCGTTACAGAAGATCGAGCTAGAGGTGGAGCAGCCATCCTAGCCCGTGACTGTATCGATGCTGTTTCTCTAAACTTAATAACCCCTTTACAAGCAGTAGCCGTTCAAACAGCTGTTCCGTATAAAATCCCTGTGTGTTGTGTCTACTTGCCACCACAAGAAATCTGAAACACAGTGATTTAGTGAATTTGATAAGCCAGTTACCGACTCCGTTCTTATTGGTAGGAGGTTTTAATGCCTATCATTTGTCTTGAGGATCTCCGACTAGCAACTCTCGTAGGTGAACTTGTGGAGAGTATAAGAACGGAACTGGACTTATGTCTGCTCAATGGCCGCTCATTTAGCAGAATCTACTGTTGTATGGACAGCTGGGATCTTTTCCGTTATACGTATACCACTATTTAAATATATTGAATAATACATTTTAACCATTGTTTGGTATAAATAACGGAACATGTTTTAAAACATGTTTTCCTCATTTTCAACCTTTAGAACCGGCTTTCTTATCTGTAAAGCGGTTTTCTTATCTGTAATCTGGCAGTCGTCAGTTTGTTTGCGAGACATAATGAACTTTCTTCGATTGGCTGATCTATACAAAACTGAAGAAGATGCGATACATTTTTTTCAAGTTAAATCTATTTTGCATAATCCTCGGAAATGTGTGCGTGGACACGACATGGTCCTTAACGTGAATTCGTGTAAATGGGTATGTTCTAAACGTGAGTGCCGTGAGTACAAATCTTTTCGAGTTGACACTTATTTAACAGGTTCGAAACTGCCATTTCGAAAGGTGTTACTTTTTATCTATTGTTGGTCCAGGAAATTAACAATTGAATTTTGTGAGCACGAACTAGAAATCAATCATAACACAACTGTAGATTGGTGTAACTATATGCGTGAAGTATGTGCAGACAATTTGTTACGCAACCCTATTCAAATTGGAGGACCTAACACAACTGTGGAAATTGATGAAAGTTTATTTTCGCGTCGTAAAAATAATGTTGGTCGTGTACTTCAACAACAATGGGTATTTGGAGGAGTTTGTCGTGAAAGTCGTGAGTGTTTTTTAGTTGCCGTTCCTGAACGTTCCGCTACTCAACTTTTGCCCATAATTAAGGAATACATTAGGCCGGGGACAACAATTATATCTGACGAGTGGCGAGCCTATAATAGCATTTACAGGTTAGGCTATGAACATTATACGGTGAACCATACGTATAATTTTGTTGATCCCGAAAGTGGTGCTCACACACAAACAATTGAGAGTACTTGGCGTCTGGCTAAACAACGAAATAAAAACCAGTGCGGGACCAGACGCACGTTGTTAGATTCTTACCTGTGCGAGTTCATGTGGCGGCGGCGACACGCAGGAAAGGACTTGTTTGAGGAAATACTGCGTAATATCGCCGAGTATTGGCCACCTTCATCAACATAATAAGGTAACTTACTTACATAAATATAATACTTATAATGAAAAAGCATATAATTCGACATTAAATAGTGGTATACGTATAACGGAAAAGATCCGCTGTTGAGCTATCGATCTGCAGCCCTCAATTAGCTAATAGATGCACATGGTCGGTACTCAATGATCTGTATGGAAGCGGCCGTGTGCCTATTAAGATCAATTTATGCGATTCCTCACCCTGTTATGCTCGACATTCCCGTTGGATTTTGCAAAAAGCCTGGAAAGACTGGGACGTCTACTCGAATTATCTTATATCACTTGACATGGATTATATGACACCTATTGATGAAACAATTGAAAATTTTAAAAAGGTAATTTTAAATGCCGCTGTAGAGACCATTCCGGAAACCTCTGCACATCCACGCCATCCGCCTGTGCTGTGGTGGAACGATGAACGCACAGAAAACCTCCATTTACAACGAAAAGCTCTGTGATATTGCTAATGTACTGGAACATCATTTTCTAACATTTCTGCTACTACAGCCCATAATAGATTCTTTCAGAGGTATAAACTGAAGAAAGTAGCAATACCGTTTACTGTCTAGTTGTCTGGGGATTCTCCTTTGAACACTCCTTCCTCTATAGGAGAATTGGAGTCAGCCTTCGCTTCAACGAGGGATTCTGTAGCATGTCCTGATTCCATTGTTTACTCCATGCTGAAACATATACCATCATCGGCAAAACTTATCCTCCTTCGAATATACAATCGTCTATTCGAGGCGTGGTCTTTCCCCGATGCATGGTTAGAAGCTACAGTAATTCCTCTTTTAAAACCAGGTAAAGACAAAACCAATCCCAGTAGTTACAGGCCTATATATATTACAAGCGTCTTGTGCAAACTGCTGGAGAAGATGGTCAACTGCTGTCTTGTCTGGTACCTACAAACCAATAAACTTCTTAGCAATGAACAGTGTGGTTTCAGGCAAGGACGATCATCAGTTGACCAATTGGTTTTGTTAGAATCCGCTATTCAAGATGCCTTTCTCTTCCGTCAAACACTCGTTGCTGTTTTCTTCTACCTTGAGAAGGCATATGATATGGCATGGAAAAGAGGAATTCTGAACACTTTGAAATCAAGGGGTATACAAGGGAATATCCTAGCATTCATCGCTAACTTTCTATCAAACAGATCTTTCTGCATCCATCTTGGAAGCACATATTCAATTCAAACAGTTATAAACAGGGGAATGGTGTACCGCAGGGCAGCGTGCTGAGTGTCATGCTATTTGCCGTTGCAATGAATAATATCACTAGTAAATATGAGCTCCAGTACACTGTTCACTTTTTGTAGATGACTTTTGTATATATGGGCCTGCTCGTAGTATGGCATCTGCGGAAAGATCTTTGCAGTTAGCAATAAGCAGATTAGAAAAATGGTCAAGAACTACAGGTTTCCAATTCTGTGTTTCGAATACCCAGTGTGTAGCAATTGTGTCGTTGTAGGCAACACCAGGAACCGATCCTTTATCTTGATGGGATTCAGTTTCAAACCACGGATAGTGTTCGATATTTAGTCTTTATTTGATAAAAGACTCTCATGTTCGTGATTTGAAGGTGAGATGCAGCAAGAAATTGGATTTGTTAAAAGTCCTTAGTGGTATGAATTGGGGAGCAGACAGAACTTGTATGCTTCAATTTTTTCGCGCAGTCAGTAGATTATGGCTGTCAAGCCTATTCGTCCGCACGATTTACAAATCTGAAAACTCTTGATGCCGTCCACCACTCTGGACTTGGACTTGCTACTGGTGCTTTTAGAACTAGCCCAATCCCTAGTCTTCTTGTCGAAGATGGAGTACCTGCCATTTCAAGACGACATCACATGCTACAAATATCTGACATATCTGGTCTTTGTGGGAAACCTAAACATCCGGCATTTAATGTAGTCTTTAATAACCGCTACGAACAATATTATAATGCACGCGAACGTTCGACAACTCTGTTTGGTATTAGGATGTTGCGCATAATTAATAACATTGAGTTAGAACTTCCTACTACGTTCGAACGATCGATGTGCTATCTACCTCCATGGATAATAAAAACGCCACGCTTCCATTTTTCATTGTCTAGTTTTATCAAAAGCAAAACTCCTAATGTGGTGTAACACCAGGAGTTTTTCTCAATCTACAGATCGCACCAATATAGTGAGATTATTTTCACTGATGGGTCTAAACTGGACAATGGCGTTGGGTGTGCATTTTATGCGTCTGGACGTTCTGTCTCCAAAAGTGCTCTTCAGGATGTTTTCTCTGTAAACCCTTTAGTTGGGGACATTTTGTCTGCTGTACACAAGCTTCAATTGGGGGTTGTGGAGGTAAAGTTCTGTTGGTTTCCTGGATATTGCGGAATACTCAGAAATACAAAAGCGGATGAAGCGGCGAAGAATGCTACAAATTTGGTGTCTAATACTCAATGAGTTATGGTATCTGATTATGTATGTTTTGCAAAACATTTATTGCTCACTGCTTGGAATGATGAATGGCATACCATAATTCAGAATAAGCTGAGGGAAATTAAAGATACCGTCTGTCCATGGAGGTCTTCTATTCGTTCAAAACATACGGAGGAAGTGGTGGTTACATGCCTTTGCGTTGGCTACTCTTTTGTAACTCGTTGATATTTGATGTGGCATGAAGATCTATCAATATGTCGGTAATGCGGTGATAACTTCACTATAAAACATATTTTGATGGATTGTGTTGGTTTAACCAATATTTGTGCCCTTTTTAATGTGAAAGGCAGTTTAAAAGTGGTGTTGGGGGACGATGCCTCAGTAATTGACCGGGTCATCGCTCTCTTGCACCTCTTAAACATATTTTTTTATTTAATATTTAATTATAATATTTAATATTTAAATTTAATTTTTAAATTTAATATTGAAAATTATAATACTATGTTTTTATATTGATACATTTATTTCTTTGTATTTGTGTGTCGTGTATAAATGTTTATTTATTTAATTTTATTTTATTTTATTTTAATGTTATAGTGTTATTATTGTTATGTTTTATTTATTGTTATCTGTAAACTGTTATATATTTTACCATTGTCGTCTTGTTATTTATTTATTGTTGGTATTGTTATAGATTATATTGTTAATATAATTTCGTTGTTAATTCTAGTTTATTTTTTAAAATTAAATTGTTTAAATTGTTAATGTTTTTGGCAATGATAACCAACATAGGTTTTGCGCCAGGAAAAAGAAGAAAAAAAATTACATTGGAAATGTGTGAAATTAGTTGTGCTGCCCTCGTCTTCACCGAAAATATTGGAGTGGCCCTTTAGGGTTTAGAAGTTGGCCATCCCTGGCATGGAAAATTATTGAAAAAAATATTAGCAACTCTATCGTACAGAGACTAAGGACAGGAGGCAAATGAACTGAGTGCAAATGTCATAAAGCAAATCCCAGGTTGTGAAGGACCAAAAGAAATAAATGCGAATGATTGGTTATCAGTTGATGTAGAATATAAAATTAGTCTAATCAAGAAATAGTTTCCTTAGTAAGTCATTAAGACGAAGATATAACTTTATTATTTGTAATTACTCATTTGGATGCAATAAAAACACTGGATACATCTCTACAGTATATAGAACAACATCAAAACACTTTAAAAACATCTAAAATGTTTTTTAAAGAGATGGTGAACTATTTTGTGATTCTTCAAATTTTCTTTTTGCTGTCAGTATAAAGTAGCTAAGTAGTTTTTTTTTAATAATGTGTAGTGTAGATATTGTTTGTTTTATCATTTCACTGTTAAATTAGTTACTGATCTGCAAATATTTAATGTAAGCCTATTTTATTCAAAAATTTGTTTTTGCATTATAAAAAATAATTTTCATTTCACCATAACCAAGTTCTCACCAACCAGTTACCTGTTGCTTCATATATTAGCAAGATTCAGATTAATAGCCTTCTATTATTCGTATATGTTACTTAATGTGCACTATAAAAAGAATCATAAAAATATGTAATAATTCTAAAAATATATTGTTTATTAATCACTTTAACATTAGTTTATGACTATCCGAACCTTAAAGTTCGGATACTCATAAAGTAATGTTAAATTGATTAATTAAGATTTACAGAAGGTAATGGACTACAAAATTTAAAAAATATTTTTTATATTTAATAGGAAAATAAATAAAATTATGAAATTTGAAATAAACAAAACTACTACTTACAATTTGTTATTCCTCATGGAAAAAATGCATGTATTAAAAAATGTATTTAAGAATACATTATCAATGGGAGGATAATTAACAATAACTGCTGGGCATTAACATATTATTAAATGGTAGGAATAGCATGGAATGGAATCTTTAGAGAAATGCCAACAATTTTTAAGAATATCTGAATTTCTTCCAGCTTGACCGCTTTATTGATCTCATAAGCTAACCATAAGATCTGTTGCCATACTCTAAAAATTCTGCAGGAGTGTAATAAAATGTTACACTTTTGGTAATAAAATGGATTTAAAGTCTGTTGGTTGTTTAGATTAAGTCAGACTATGGGACAAATCCAATGAATGTAGTTTATCTTATTGAAGATATCATTGATATAATGAGGTTTATATTCTCAGCAAATATGAATTCAAGGTCAATGACAAGATATTGATTATGTACTATATTTTTACTCATACACTGTACTAAAATAATTACTTATTCTTTAGAAACATTACTTTATTAAATAACTATTTAAATACAAAATCGTTTGCATTAAAATATTTATATGGCACATGACTTTAACAAAATGTTATATTACCAGTACCTATTTTTTTGTTTTAAAGGGTTTCCTCTTCACTATAAAGTATAATAAATCTATTTATACTGCAGGGTTGAGGAATATGGTTACTTTCTTGAAAGGGTAGAAATCTTATTCTTAATAAAATTTAAAATGCAGATGAATTATTTATACTCTACTACACAAAACATTTATTTAGTGTTTCGATTGTTTTATTAATCAGGTTAATATAATTTTACAATAGAGTTTTACAAAAAGGAGTAAAGAAATTTACAGTGCTTTTTACCATCTTCTTTTAGATCAAGTTATATTTGTTTGTTAACAATTTGATAACCTATTGCTTGGGAAGGTTTTATAAATTGGTAGATTTAATTAATATGTATTTTGCTTATACTAAGCATACACAAATCCCCTATATGCACTCATTTTTTTTGCTATGGCCAACATTGACTTTTAAGATGAGTCAATTACATTGTGGACAATCAGATTAATACTTCAGTTTGTAGGAGTGTATAATCAAATCTGTTGTTAGAGACAATAGCAAACTAATTGAAATATAACATAGCTCTGAATGGAGACTAGAAAACTGTGTTACTGATATTTGTGCTAGTAGTAGTTTATATAAAAAACAGAAATTGTAGATGTCACTGTTAAAGATCACTAAGTGTAATCAAAAACGTTTTGTGCAAGTCATGATATTAATCAGTTTCAATATACAGTAGAACCTCTCAAACTCGACACAATGTGGACTTAAAGGCTGTCGAGTTTTAGGGAAGTTAAATAAAAATAACTAGGAGTTCAATAAAAACGCTTATTTAGAGTATTAAAATTGTACATTTATTGATTTATTATATACAATTATATATTTATATCAACATTTATAACTTATAATCAAAATTTTTTTTTTAATTTGAGACAAAAGGCCTAGTAGAATCTGAAAATACAGTGTTCATTACAATTATTACTGAAGTTGTTTATGCTGCTTATAAAAAGTCCATCACAGTTAGTTATGGGAAGTTTTCTGAACACTAGAAGAAAAGTGTAAAAGTAAACTTACTGAAGTCGTTTGAAAAACCCTGTGATTGAAGACGCATTTTGCTGCTCTAAGTACTGCAATGTCTCTTCATTAAATATCACAGCCTCACTGTGGCTAACTTTTCTTTCTTGTCGATGGTCCTCTTGCTCTTCTTCTTCCGAATCGTCTCCTTCTACGTCACGCCCTTTGACAGCTGCAATGATTTCATCTTCTCCTAATGGTTCTGATGCTCCGTCTAGATCCATCCATTCATTGACATCATTGCTTGAAGACTCTTCACACCCTGGGATTTTTTTCATGAGCTCAATCAAGTCGCTATTTTCAGAATTGATTCCATCGTCATTTTCAAACACCACGATTCAATTTCAGATTTCTTTTTCTTCCAACCGAGGTAGACCTACCGAAGTCCAACGCTATTTTATTTACGCTTTCACCACACTCAAGTCTTTTTAGGGCACTAAACTTTGAACCATTGACACTGACACTTGTTTCCTCTTCTTCTCCGCTATACTGTCGCTCTATATTCCAGCACAAAACTCGTTTAAACAATTGTCAACCACTCTCAAACAAAAGCAACTGACCACAACTGTGTCTCAACAAACACTAAACTGAACGCCCAGTGACGACAATGTAGTGAGGGTAGTTTATGACCTGTCCGGGAATCCCAGGTCAACGTGCGGCCTCACGATAAGGAAAGTGGCCACAGAAATCCCTGAACGTGTGCAAACAATAGCCCGCCCCAGCTGGACAGGTAAAGGGTGCGTTGAATGACCTTGGAAAACCCAGTAACCTAATCTGAGTCTCTAGCGCTCTCGGGCGGCCTATGTACTGATGGAAAGCTTTACGTTATGGGCGGTGTAAAAAATTATTAATTCACCAGCCCTGCAAAGTTTTACGGAATGTCGAGTTTTCGGGAATCGAGTTTGAGAGGTTCTACTGTATTAGGTAATTTTATCTCACCACAGCTGGCTTTGGTTATAAAATTGGCTTTCCTGTATTAAACCTAGCTTAATTAATTTCTCATTATGTATCTATGGGAAATCGTGATAATTATGTATACAAAGTGTCGCTAAATTAGATTTATATATATTAGGTTTTATATATGCATTTAAATGTTCTTTATACCTTTCCCAGAGATACATATTATGAAATTAATTACACATGCTCAAAAAGGTTTAAGAATGAATACCATTGAAAATTTGGAAATATATAAAAATAATATTAAAAATACACTTTGAGGAGCAAATACAAGTAGAATCAAAACGTAAAACCATTTTTAGTATTCAATGAAATCTTAAGAATAAAAGATTATAATAAATGCAGATTTTGATGGATGTTTGATCAAGCAGATAAGATAAGAATAACTAATCTTTTAAACTAAGGGTGATTGATTATATAAACAGTCATAGAACTATAAGGTACTTGGAAAATTTGTATAATGCTGATACTACCCATCAGCGAAAAGTTTTAATGTATTAAGAAAGAAAAAATAAAATATTCTTGTTTATGAAAGTGTTATTTAACCATATATATATATATTTTTTCTTGATATTTTACGTTATCCATTGTTTTTCCGTTGCACTGACTTTATGAAGTTAATATATTACTATTGTAATTTTATCCACCATTAAGTGCAATGATTTTACCTTGTGTGATGAGGGGCCTTTCATTGGAAAAAAGTAATCAATGATTCGAAAAATGGTCAAGTGACCGAAAGGCCCCTCATCACACAAGGTAAAATCATTGCACTTAATGGTGGATAAAATTACTTACAATAGTAATATATCAACTTCATTTATATATATATTTACATAAAATGTAATATTATTATAAATAACTAAGTATCTATAGAATTATTACTATTGAGACATAAAAAGACATTTTTCTTTGTTCCTGATGATTGCGCAGACTGAATATGTTGCAAAAACAATCAACTAAGGAAAAAATAAGTTTCATACAGAAACAAATTTCAGTAGTTTTTGTGCGTTATAGTTGAGTGTGTGTGTGTGTGTATTGTGTTGTGTGTGTGTGTGTGTGTGTTTCAATGTATTTAGTAAGAAGTAGACTTTCTATTCAAAAATCGTTACTCTATTTGCAAGTGTCTTAGACAGTACTTCTAAAAGCTGGCTTGTCAAAAATACTAGTAAGATTCTTACCTAATGCACTTGTAATATGTGTAAGTGATAAATGAATGCACAAAAACAGTTTTTCTACAAATAAATGTGTAAAAATGGTTCATCTAGTGAATTCATTTGCCTGTCATATTTCTAGAAGGAATAGCGTTGTGAGGTTTTGTTAAATTTGTTTATGGTACTTTTAATTTTGATGTTGAAATAAAATTGCCTCCTATTTTTTGCAAGTTGATATATTAAAAAAAAATAGGCTACTATTTCCTGAAGAAATAATCCAACTAAACGTAATTATATATTGGAAAATTTTATAGCATGTTCAACATAAGTATGAATACATTGGTATACAGCCAGTATTTTGAGCTGTTTGCTTCGAGTATTCTAAGAGTTCCCCATTCTCTTCTCTGTCAGTTGTTCCCATAGAGCTCGCAACAATCACTCTTGGTAAATATGGTGCTATTGGTTGTCTTGAATCAGTCTTGGTATATGCTGTGTTTTATTGGATTAATGTATCTCTACATAGCTGTTTAATTAGATTATTTATGACTATGTGGTTATTATTAAAAGTTAACATTGAATAATTGTACTTGGGTAGGTTATGTTATTTAAGTTCATTAGCCATTAAAGCATTTTGCAATTCCTAATCTTATCTTTTGAACAAACTCCAGAGCTTTATTCAGTTTCAGGTTTGCTCCTACATTGACTTTTAAGTTATCATTCATTTTCTGTATGGTAGAGTTAGTTTTGACATCTTAAACATTTTTTAATCATGCATCTTTAAGGTTAAGATTATATGGCCATGGTTTGTTATCTCTTCATGGATATATTCAGTGTCGTCTTTCGTGTACTGTTAGCATGAGTTTCCTAAACACACTGGTTTTCAAGTAACTGTCCAATCCTTCTTTTGCAAAGTTAAGGTTTTGAAAGTCGAGGTCATAGAATGCAGAGGTTTTTTCCCCTAAATCTATTCTAAACTTATTGATATGATCTTTGACACACATACGTGCGCACACACACTTACACACACTGCGACGGTCAACCTACCCAGTGCATGTAGAAACCTCCTGCCTGTTATCCTATGGATCTACACCTACCTGTAAATGGCCAACACAGGTAAAATTTGGAACAAGCAGATCTGACATGAGTCAAAACCTGTACAGCTCCTTGCCAAATTATGCCTGAAAACCAGTCATTGGTAGTTATTTTTGAAAAACACATTTTACTGATATATAACCCTTCGAGTCACTATAACAAGGGGAATGAACTCTTTGATGGCATCATAGCTTAGTGACCATATCGTAGGATTATTTAAGAAACTTACTTAGTATAAAATAAATTTAACTCAAAGTCGTAAGTTAGTAAAACCCATCGTTATTATTTATATAAATGTTATAGTACAGGAGTTTTTTTAAAGCTACACAAAACAAAACAATATTTTAATTCAATTAAAAATTTAAATTTATTGCAAAGTTATAAAAAAATATACTGATAAATTTTAATATTTAAAGTTAATTCTTAAATTTAACCTGCAATACATTCTACACATCAATAATAATAACTTGTAAAGATATTTTTTTAAAAAAACAAGTAATAATCCTGGAAAGACACACAATATAGAACAAGGTTTATTTAAAAATACTTTCTTGTTATTTATTGGTGTTAGTTTTTACTACTGAATTTAATTATTCGTTCTCAATAATTGTTCATATATTTTATTTGATTTATTATCGAAATTCCAATTTACATTCATAAAATAAAACAAAATTCATTTCAATCTAATTATTAAAAAAATTTAATTGAGTTCAAAAATATATTAAAAAATTCCCTAATTATTTTAACTTGTTATACTTTATTATAGTTTATAGATTATATAGTTTATAGTTTATATTATAGATTATAATTTAATTTAGATTTATACCAACTTTAATTTTAATTATTTCTTTAAAAATTTAATTTGTATAAATGTTTTACCGAAATTTTAAAAAAAATTATTTATTTTTGTTTTTTATTGAAAATTAATTTCTAATAATTATCAAGGCATCACATAAAAACAAAATAATCAGTAAATAAACACAACAAATTTAGCTTAACAAAATCATGAAATATTTGCATATATAAACTAACATCTTATAAATCTAGATGTTTTTATGAATACCAACAAAAAAAATTTCATATCTTCATTTTGAAAATTCATCTTTTTTTACAAATTTTCCTGTATTGAAGTCATTAAAAGATATTAAAATGAATTAAAATTTTCTAGTCTTAGACTATTTCATAATAAATTGGAAAGTTTATTTTAAAAATGTTTAAATCTCAATTAAAATGATTAAATCCAAAATTTAAAGATTTCAAGATAAACAAATACGGTGCTAACTTGTTATTTGCAAGTTAACATTCCCACGGAATGTTCCTTGATCTCTCATGGACTGGTCCTGATATCCTTCGATCCTAGATCTGGTGTTTCTCAGACAGCCATGGTGTAGAATCTCCCTCCCTCTCTCTCCCCCCTCTCTTGCTCCGAGTAGATTCATCTTGGTTTTGTTGCACTGGCTGATTACTTTTTCTTCTCACTTAAAGTTTTATGTTGTAACAAAATTTGGATTTGAAGTAATTTTAAAAAGTATTTCTTGAAAAGTTTGTTTAGTTTCGCATTCCACTTTTTGAATAAATTTCAAAATTTTTTACTAAAGTTTTATTTAATTTTTAAATTTGAATTAATTTATCTCGAATTTTACTTTAACATTAAAACCACTTTATGCATATTTCCTCACAGTTCACTTTTTGTCTTTAAACTTCACTTTCTATTAAAATTTTTATGCAATTTTGTGTGATTCATATTTTAAAAACTTATCAGAAAGCTTTTTGAACAGAGTTGGTAAGTGTTCAGTTTTAGGGGGAGGACACAGACACACTCACATACATTTAGTTCTAGTTAGAAACTAAGAATTAAGAAAATATATACAATAGTAATAGTTAATAAATATATCTATTTTTAAGTTTATGTATGTATTAAGAAATAGATTAGTTTACTTTATTGAAATTTTTTGTTCAGGGCTGTGGATGTACATGCAGGAAATGTAATGACTCTGCCAATCTACATTTACATGTTGAAATCGAAAATCTTAAGCAGAGGCTATTAGAACGAGAGCATCATATTGTATCGATGGAAACTAATTTTTTGAGAGAAGCAGAAAAATTTCCAAATGGAGAACTTGCAGCTATAACAGAAGAACTACTTACGTGGCAGAATAAATATTCTAGGTAAGTTGCAAATTTAGTTTTTACAAAAGTTTTTTCAATTTTAAAAAGGCGAGATGAAGTATTAAATACATTTCCTTATAAATGTATTATTTAAACCTAATTATATGGTGGTGTGTATGAGGACAAAGTAATTTTGAACTAATTACTTTACTGGAATACCAAAACAGAACATTGAAGTACCCTGAATAAACACTTGAGAAATATATTTCATGAAAGCAATGAAAAGAACATTTATTGTACTGGTTATTGTCCAATTAGTGCTCAACGTTCATGTAGCATTGAATTGCATAGATTGCTTTATTTTTGGCATAGTTTATTTCTATACTCACAATGTTGTTAATATCTGTTTGTCACTCAGATGTTGAATGCAGGTTTAACCTCGTATTTCAAGCATTTGCATTTGTATTGGAAATATATTACAAGCATTTAATTTTGTTACTTTCTTAATTTTTAATAATACATTACTTTTGATGTCAAATTATACAGATTAACCTCTTGCGTTCTATGGGCAAAACATCTCATCACAACACATTAGTAGTAGAGATCATACAAACCTCCTTACTTAACATCAGTGTTGTTGTTCTTTGTTTGCTTCAAGAGAGTTGTTTTTTTGTGTGTCATGTTCAAGACAAAGTGTCAGTGCTGTCTATTTGTTCATCTATATTTATCACCTCTCAAAACTTTAAGCATAGGTAAAGATAGATATTTATAATAAATAAAGAACATGACAGATCCAGCATTAGTTTTTATAACAAGTGACTTTCTTGCTCAATATAGCTGTTACTTGGTGTCAGTAGGTAGTTGATGTTTGTTGTTTGTCGTACTTTGTCAAGATGGAAAATGTGTGACTATTCGAGGTGAACTATTTATTGGAAATTAGAGAGATGGTGATAGTGACTTTGTAAATATTGGTATTATTCCCATAACACCCAAACATTGATCCCCTTGCTTAAAAAGTTTGTGAATTGAGTTCTGGCTATTGCTTGGTGTTGATAATTTTAATTGGGGAGGATAAAGTAAATAGTGAATTTTTAGCTAGTGAATTTGTTGTTTTAGATCATTCGTAGGCTCGGATACATGGTTTTTTGTAGATAATTGGTGTGTTTCACCTAGGTTATTTGTCAAATTGCTAAAGAATAACATTGCTTCTGATTCTAAAGAATCGGATCTGCTTTGAAAACTAGGTTTGACAAACCAAGGGATTTCAAAGAATGTAAACTAAAACAAATTAAGGTATCTATAGGTCTTCAGAAGGAATTTTAGCAATTATGTGAAAAGGTAAAAAGGAAGTTATTGTACTTTCCACACTTCACTCAGACCTGAATTTTGGTGAAAGTAGAATAAGAGAGAGGAAATGGTGTGTTCCAGAGAAAATGAAGAAACCTGATCTTATTATTGATTACAAAATGGCATGTTTTGTGTTGATCGAATTGATTGCTGCTTTCCCTATAATGAGAAGAACAATCAAGGTCTATAAAATAATTTTGTTTATCTATATCTCGCAATTTACAATTAATTTACTGTTTATAATAAATTAAAACCTTAAGACTGACAATGTGCCAATATTGGACAATTAATTTGAGAAAACACTTGCAAAATTACTTGGTTATGAAGATTTCCAAGCAAGTGTTAGTTGGCTCAATCAATTCTGCGAAAGATATGGGGTAACTTTGCCTGGTGATTTGTGAGGAGTTTCTATCAATAAAGTTAACAAATGGAGAATATAAACCGTTCAAAACGTTATCAATGATTATACCCAGAAACACATTTTTAAAGTCGATGAAACTAGTATTTTCTATCAACTGTTGGAACAAAAAATTATTGGAACTTTTGGAAAAAAATGGATAATGGAAATTGAAAATTTCTTCTTTTAGTAGATAATTGCTTATACAATTACAAGCTAATAGAATTACAGCTTATACAATTACAAGCTAATAAGAATTCTTTCCACCTATCTGTACTGTCATCATACAACCACTCGATCTGGGGACCGTACGATCTGTTAAGGTTACAGAAGACTTTTTCTTTGGAAAATTCTATTGAGTCTAGATTTGAATACTAAGAATAAAATCAAGTTAAAAGGTGCCTGGTCCATAATTACATATTGTTGGTGATTGCTAAGAGATTCAAGAATAGTAAATAGCCGGAATAAATCAAAAGTTTTAAAATTGACCAGATAAGAACCTGAAATTGATGAATGTTTAGGGAAATAAAGGGACTTATTGGGAAATGCTGTTGTTTATGCATCAAACAGTTGTATGAATTTGGGAACATTTGATGACTATATTAATATGGATAACGTTTTTCTGGTAAGATATAAACCAAGTGATAATAAAATTGTAGAAAATGCAAAGGGAACGGCGTCAACTTCTACATCTACTAACTGGAATTCAGATAGCAGTGAAAGTGGAGAAGAAGAAACTAATGAAGCGTCATTTCTGAAAATAAATAAAAGTTTAGATACAATTCATTCATACATAATGGGATTTGACCACTAATTTGCAAACCTGTGATTTAGTCACTGTTATTCCAAAATCAAAGTTCAACCTGTTATGTAGCTAGACGAAGTAGCATATTCTTGTCTAACTAAATTGTAATGTAGTGGCACCTGGGGTTGGAGCGGGATGTGTGTTATTGATTTGACAAACAGAACTAAGCTGGAAATTAGAACTGTTTTTTTGTGATTATTCTCAGTTTCTCTTTCTCACTCACTTTAACTGACTGTGACTTTGATTTGTGTCAGCGACCAGTGGTGTTGTGTTTGTGATTGCAGAAGATAGTTATGAAACAGAAATGCAGTAGTTTGTTGTTCATTTATTAATAATTTGTTTTATTTAAGTCGATTTTAGTATATATTACATAGTATTAATAAATACAGCCTGTGCCTGAAACTGAAATATCTAGAGTAAGCAAAAGAAACAGTCAGTTTTCTTGTAGTAAGTGTTTAATTCCCTGGTCTAAAGGTGTTTTGTTATACCTAACATTATTATAATATTGAATTTAGCACATGTGTGGGTATACACACACCACACACACACACACACACACACACACACACACACACACACACACACACACACACACATGCATGCACACAAAACTAATAATTAATATAGAACAATCATACTGACATGATCAACTCACATATCATTACCTAACCTAAATAACTAAAGCAACTGACAATCACAGTTAAAAATCACAGTTACTTCAAAGTAGCAATTACAGTTGACATGTGTAGAGGTAAGGCTGATAACTCTTGAGGTCACTTGGATCTTTACTTCAATTTAGAAATCAGTAAAATTTCTGCTGTTCTCCATATGTAAGGAATGCCATGATGCCAAATCTGGTTGAAGGCTGCAAGAAAGGTGCCCATGGCATTCTTACCTAGGTGAATGATAAACTCTGAAAAGATATGTCTAGTCTGCAGATTTAAAGTGTTTTGAGTGCAGCAGTGGTCTGCTTCTACTCAGAGAAGTTGAAGTTGCTGTTGATGGATGTTTCAGTGGGTGGTCTAGATGGCACTAAGTGTTTTAGTCGGTGTGGAAAGTTTATATCATAAAAAAATGTTTGCAGAAGCATTCCTGTAATTTCTCTTGGCCAGTGATGTCATCTGTGCCATATTTATGAGGTGTCACTCTTGGATGTTGATTTTCATTATTCAATTTAGAGATTAATTTTTTGCAATTTTTGCGGTAATCAAGATTTGCCACAGTTTAGAAACTTGTTTTTCTTGTTCTGGATGATCTCTTTATGCAGGTTAGCCAAAGCCTTTCTCAGTTGTATGCAGTTGTATTTAGATCAGGGTTCTGTTCAGCAGTTTTCTTCACTTTGTTACAAATTCTTTTCAGTTCAGTCAACTCCTTAATCCAGAAAGGGGAGTACCTGCTGACCTGTCCTTTAGGTATGTGTTTAGAGGGCGCAGCAAGAACTGGCTTTGTAATCTCATTAAAGGTGTGATTGTTATCCATAAGGTTTGGTGTAATGGTAATATCCGTCTATGCTGCATTGTCCTTCCATTTGGCTCTCCTGAAGTTCTACTTAGGGAAGACCTTTCTTTTCTCAGCGTGTGCTTTGAGTACTATTGATGACACAATTATGCGTTGGTCGCATCCTGAAGGGTAGTGAAAAGAATGGTGTTTATATGTACCTACAAGATTTACATGTGTTAGATGATTTATTTAGGCAACAAAGAATAGGAATTTGGAGTCCATGTTTAGAGACTGTAGTGAGGCTAATAATAAATAAAATGGTAGCTAGTATATCTTCAGTTAAAATGTTCTCATTCATCATTAAAATCTCTTTAGGAATGTAAGGAAGTGACTTTTAAAGAGATAAAAACCATATTTGTTGAGTAGGTACTTAAGTTGTAGAAATCCTGATCTCTCTTAAAAATATAACTTGAAAAGTTTGTGAAGTAGCTAATGAACTTCAGATTTAGAATCAGAATGGACTTAGATTAAAGAAAGAGAAAGCTAATCATATATTTGCTTCCAAATTATTTTACCAAAACATTTATCACTGCAACATCATAAATTTATGATGTCAATATGAAGATAACTTAAATGTGATCGGAAATACAAATCAAATACTTGTTTTTGTATATTCGAATAAATACAACAATAAATACAATGGTAGAAAATAAGTCATTATTAAATTGATAGAAAGGAAAAGATTTACAAAAAAAAGTTTATGGCTGTTTATACTAAGCACCAGTTACATTTTTTAAAACAATTACATTTGTTATTAACTGTTAGGAGGTTTTGTATTCGTAGATTTATCAATAACAGTACAGTGCTAGTTATATGTGAGTGTTTTACAACTATATAAGGGAGAAATTTTGTTAATATTCTTGTACTTTATTCTTACATAACCAGTGATTTCTGATATAATCTCTTCTCATATTGAAAGTCATACATTTCATAGAAAAACATTCTATTATCTTAAGGTTGACCTCTTTTTTTCAGTAATTGTTGTCATTTAAGACTAGCTGGGATCCCAGTCCATCAACCTGTTATCTGAAATTGTTTTAATTTTATATTTATCAATCAGACAATAATATCAAATAATTTTGCTAAACATTCTTTACTCTAACAGTAATTGATAGCTAAACATAGTATTGAGTATTCTTATCTCGTACTTGTCAACTATTAACATCATAAGCTATGGGTTATGAACGTCATTAATGTATAATGTTTGCTGTATCAAAATATTTTAAAATTATGGAATTTTATAAATAATTTTCACTAATAAACTGATTTAAATAACACAACTTATCTTTAAAAAAATATGTCAGTTACCTAAGCTGATTTTAATTAGACTGTTAATTAAAATCCCATTACTAATACGATGCAAATGGTTTGTTATAATTATCATGCAATGAATGTAATAGTGAAATTCTGCTTAGAATTTGTTTTCCCTTGATAGGTCATTTGTTTTAAATATATTTTTAGCCATTCATATCTTAAAAAATATAAAATGGGAGATTTTTTGACGTCTGCTTATTGTTGTGTTACAAGCTAGAAATATATCAGTCAAGAAAAACATATAAAAATTAGATCTTTTGCTACTTTAATATGTGTATGATATTTGTGAGGTAATTAGTTTATACACATTACATAGAAAAACCAACAGTATTAAATACATTTGGAGCTCTTGATGATTAGGATTGAGTTTATGTGATAGAAAAACGGTACAATTATTTTTTAATTTTAAAATTTTTAAGAAATGCAAAGGTAGTGCTACTTTTAAGTTTGGTTTAATGAATAATTTTTGTTTTAAACTTTTAAACTTATGGTAGTAAAATAACAGAACTAAAAATAAAAACATTTTAAATAAACAAACCAAGTACAAATCACATACACGTTTTCACCACATAATTGAAAACCTAGCTTTGAAACCAGTGCTACACAACTCGGCTACTCATCCTAGTGGCCAACTAATGAAATCACCTTGCTGAGAACATTTTTTGTCTCAGTGAAGTTTTAAAAACTTAAATATAGGTAGATTTGTGCAACTCATACTAATTTTCAACATTAAAATAATTTTTGTAATATTATGTTGGAAAATGTGTTGATCCACATGCATGTCTGTGAAAAGAGAAGAAGGCCTGCTGCTTAGGATACACCCAATATCTATGTTTATTTTTACTTGTATTTACTGATAATATGTGTATGTTTGTAACAATTACAATAACACCATACACCTAACATCTATAATACCTAACATTTACTCTTGAAATGAAAGACAACCACAAAATAAACTTTTTAGGTTTCATCATCACCAAACTGAACAATAAATACAACTTCAAACTATACAAAAAATTAACATCTACCGACACAATCATTCACAACACATCTAATCTCCCTACACAACACAAACACCCACATTTAACAGCATGGTATACTGTCTAACTAAAATAACCATGCTATAAAAAGTTTGCAATAAAGAACTAAACACAATAAAATACAATACTCCCAAAGACCAGTCAAACAAAATAAATCACAAGTTTGCAACTTTTGGTGAAAATTGTCAGTTAAAAGTTGACTCCATAAATGGAAGGAGGGTTTCGAAAAATCTCAGTCAAAAGTTGGCTTCATAAATGGAAGGAGGGTTTCGAAAATCCTCAATACAGTAGTAAGTTGCTACAGTTTTTTCACTTGGGTATAAAACATTATGATAAATACAATCAGGAAAATCAAGATAATTAGAATAACTAACTTTGTCGCAAACTGATTTTAAGTTAATAATCCAGCATTTCCTAATTTTAATACCTAGTGCTATCGCAAGGGGTGTAGAATAATGTTTTGTAAACGGACGATAAAATCAATTATATTTCGTATTCAAATCTTATTAAAAAAGTTAAAATTTTATCATCTACTTCTACCAATTTGATTTAAATTTTGATCAAAGTTGAGGGTTACAAGTTTACATTCTGTAAACTGCCATTTAATGTTTCTCTTAATTGCAAACTAAGCCTTTCCTATATTTCGGACATGAGTTAAAGATTGAGATATATTTTTAATTATTGAAAAAAGTGTATAATATGTGAAAGAAAATAGTTGTAGAACTTGTAATACCTCTTTAAACAATGAAAATGCTTGAATGAAGAAAGTTTTTTTATAACTTGACAAATGTGGTAAAGAACAAAAAAAATAATTAAAGTTCTTGTTCAGTTATTTCTGTTTTGAAAATAAAAATTTGAGTAGAAACAAAAAATATTAAAATTTCAACCAAATTAATAATTTTTTGTGTAAAAAAAAGCTCAACTTATTTTGTAACTGAAAAAATATATTTGATATTTTGGCACTAACTTTCTTAGTGTCAAAATATTGAGTTTTTGATCAGTTGAAGTTGAGTTTTCAATCAGGTCATTCAAAAATGAGAAACTAGACTTTAAAAACAAAGTATGTTAATTTAATTTTTAGATGATCTGCAAAAACTAATTTGGATAATAATAAAGAAGTAAATATGTGCTTGGATAAAACTTTAAATAAAATTAGAAATAAAAACTATGTCTATGGTTAGTTCTATGAAGATAATTAAAATAAGTTCACCATATGCAAAATGTTTCTCCTCCTACATGATACCCAAACAAATAAGAAACATCAGCAAACTCTACTCCTACTCTCAACCTGTTCTCCTGGCCAGCTGGTGACAAAAAATCACCTACTAAGCACTAGCCCACATCACTGCATCATTTTTTTATTTAAATTTTAAATTAAAAAATTATATTTTTTTCAAATATACATAAAAGTCAAAAGTTAAACCGTGCTACATAAATAAATATAAAAATATAATTTTCAAATAATTTATTATATTCTTTTAATTGGATATAGTATTTTTCATTGTATTATCACATGAATTTTTTAAATATGAAGAACTTTGAGTTTGGACTCGTTTTCTTTATAAGTTTTTGTAGAAGATAAAAAATAATTTTTTTATAACAAAATTTAAATTTTAAAAAGTGCAGTGATGGATGTGGGGCAGTTATTAATAGGTGAGTCATAGTAGGGAGTGTGTCACCAGCTTGCCTGGTGAGGGTTCAGGAAGAGGAGTCGAATTCTGAGAAGCTTATTTATTGCTTGGGTATCATGTAGGAGGTGAAACACTATAACTATTACTTCATTTGAAGTTAGTCATTAGAAAGGTTAATGAAAAAATCAATAAATAGGACAATCGTCAATGGCCCTAATCAGATGCTATTCCGATTGGAGAAGACATTAATGAAACAAAATTAATAATAGTTGTAATTTCATTTTAATTACTGTATCTAACTATTGATTTCTATAGCTGAATTTTTATGAAAAATTAAAAGCTTTTTGGAATTTATCAAGTTGAAACTATATCCATTGAGAAATAATAGTCATTAGTTCCCAAGTTACGGTACAATTTTAAAATATTTGATGTCTTTAAAATTTTGAAAATAAATTAAGCTCCAGTGGTAAATAAAATTCTAAGATGAATAGTCAGTCCTGAGAGATTTAAGAAGAGAAACTAGTGAGAGGTTATAATGAAAAAATAACCTGTTCCCACCATCGTAGTTGATTCTAAGCTTAAAAAATATATAGTTAGATAGGATAAATAAATTACAATTTTTAAGAGTTTTCAAATTGTTAAACGAATATAATGGAAAAATATATATTTAGCAAACCTTGAGAGAATTATATTTAGAGGTATGTCAAAATATAATTTGGAAGCTTGAGAGTTTTGTCTATGATAAATAAGTACAAAGTTTTTGTGAACTTGACATTGATCCCATTAAATGCACACATGTGAGTGTCTGTGTTAGTTATTTGTTATTGTACTTAAAATACCTAATCTGATTTTTGCCTCTGATCAATTAACCATTACCATTTGATCTGTACATTTTGATCTGAACATAACTGCATTTTATTGATAATTTCTTCTACTCATAACCTTCCATCTTGATTTATCACCTTGTCTGTAATTATTGCATCCCAGCAGTTATTTTTTTTTTTTTAAAGATATTGTCAGTTTTGTCTTCTTTGCCAGTTTCTTCCTTTATTGTACATATATTATACTCGAAATAAAACATATAATTTCAACATGTTTGATTATATCATGTTTATTAACAAACTGTCTATTTTAAAGTCAGGACAAAATTAAGCTAATAAGTTCACCAAAATTTTGTTCACTTCAGTTTTCAAAGAAAGTCAGATGCAGTAACATTTTAGGAAATATTAAGATCATTCTTAAGCATGGAGAAGTTGCTATGATTACGTTTTGTAATGTACAAGAAATATTTAAAAAATGTTTTATTTCCCATTTCCTTATAAAGATTCTACTACTATTTTATTGAATTCTGTTTTAATTACACTAATATTTTAAATTTATCCCGCCTTATTCTCATTATGACTCAGAAACACTTTATACCACGTAGTAAAAATACCATACATAACAAGTGTAACCTCTTAGATGTTTTAAGATTAGACTCAATCTTATCACTCCTCTTATTAAACAGAGATAAAACTAATGTTGTATAAATGTGGTATCAAATAATTGGATTTTATTAATTAAACTGTTCAAGTCGGTGGCTTATGTTCTTACTCATTTGATTTTCGTTTACAAATATTTAAATTTTTTCTATGTTTACAAAGTGCTAACCTACTAACAACTACCTTATTTATTATAAAAAGTTGAAATTCAAGGTGTGCCTTAAAATAATTCTGCTGGTGCTAAACTTTTCACAACCCCAGATAAAAAGTCAGTTAAACCATTGCAGAAGCTTATAATTAAAAACTTTCCTGTTACAACCATCATTCTAGTTATTTTAAAATATAAAGGATTTCCTTTAATAATTTAGAATTTTATCGAAGTTATTATAAATTTGTGCTATAACCATATCTAAAAACTGTTTCTATGATTTTAAACAAGAGTTTGGTTTATAACCTACAAAACCTAACAAGATGCTTATTAAAACTAAGTTTTACCAAACGTTTTAACTTAGACAGTTCAATGTATGTCCAAGTTAATAAAAATGGACAAAGAACTTAGATATTCTACAAAATGGATTAAGAAAGAATCATTGATTTGTGATTACTACAACATCAGTGACTGATTACAATACACAAAAGATCTCACTGGATCAACCTAATTAACAACAAGTGTATTGAACTGAAAGTTCTTAACAAATTGTTTCTAAAATTAACCAGGGATAGTAACAATTTTTTAAACTATTTTCATGTATCCATCTCAGCTTTAGATAAAATAAAATTGAGTACTAGGGATGGCAATTAAAAATAAATATTTAATTGCTAAAAAAAGATAAAAGTCATTTATTATACCTTAAAATTAATACAAAAAAGTCACGAGTAGTTGAGCAGAATATATATGGTATAGTGCAATATATAAAAATATCTTTTTGTTGAGTTTCAAATAACTCTCAGTTTCGAAAGATAAAACTTACTAGTGGAAACTGGAAAAAAAACATTTTGAAAACACCCTCAAATAGTAAAGGAAATGTTATATAAATGCATTTCATATTGTATAGTAAATATTCACTAATTATTTTGCTGTTTAGAATGTTAGAAATAAAATGTAATATTTTGTTGCCAAACATTATTAAAGATATTTTTAATAAAGTTTTTGCATTTATCATCAGTAGTGGAATGGCAAAATGGGACTTCTAAAGCATTTATTTGACTAACCGTTCTGTGCTATTTATTGCCAATCATCCTAGATTTTGTAATATCAAGGAATCTTTTATTTGATTCGTAGATTAAAAAAAAAATAAAATATTATAAATAAATATTTGTTTATTAAACCCCCGAGAAAATAATATTTTTCAGAATTATTAATTTTTTCAATGTTCATAAACCTGCTCAATAAAGCAATCAATGTAATTGATACTCAGTATAATAAATACTAATTTATATTCACTAACTAAACAGTGGGCGAAGAAATTAAAAGTTCAAATCATGTATAGTAAAACTGCATAAAATGACAACTCTTTTACATAAGACATAACAATTCGTTGCTACGAATTCAGAAAAAGCTAGATTTTTCTCATATACTCTCTTTGTACTATGTATGTTAGATAAGTAAAAAGAGTTAATTAAATTGATTTTAATAATATTTGTTAGTGAAAAGTTTGAAAATTTAAATAAATGAGAAATGAATTCCCTAGCTGGTACTACAGTTATTTATTACTTAATATTGTATTTATTTAAATAAGTTATTGATTGCATTTAAAATATGATAGACTTTTAGATGGATAACCATTTGTGAAGTATAACTAAAAATGTGAAGCAATTAACTGCAATCTTTTGTAATACTCTTACTGGAATAAGTTATAAATATTGTGTTTCTAGAGAATTACTTGGAGAGCATAATAAAATAAATCAGATAAAAATAATTAGTTTGATTATGTGATTCCAAAGGTAACACTCTTCAATCTAGATCAACATTCTGCTGTTTGTTGAGAAAAAGGATGATTGTAACTATGCAGATTTTGATACTTAAATATATACAGTTTTTACATTACTAATAAATCAAATATTTTATACAGTTTTTATGAAGATATTAAATAATAATATTTCAGTAACAGATAATTTCTTGGACTTCATAGTAATAATTTGTATGACATAATTTTAGGCATTTGTACTGTTGATGCAGCATACTCCAGCATGCTCAAATACTTGCAGATGAGCATAGAAATTAGATATAAAGTGAGAAACATTTCCAAATTTCAAATAGTTGTTAACCAAATTTGCTACAATTCTAGTGAGAGTCATTTTTCTAAGCTCAATATTGTAGTAACAAAACTGCAAGTTAAAATGGGAGACATTTCTTTGGAATGTCTTTCCAAAAGTTCAACAATTTTTAAGAAGTAAATTCCCGTATTAGTTTTATTGAATTAAACAATTTTAAAACCAAGACTTTTTGAAGTTTTTATTTTACCAAGAGGTGTTTTTCAACAAAATATTTAAATAATAATTTTGTTGGTCCAACAAACACACCCAGTAGAAGTTTTAATTTCATTTGTTTGAAGACCAGGACAAATATGGTCATCACACCAATGTATTAGATAACCCTATATACCAAGACATGTATTTATTTTTCCTATAATATTGAAACAAAATATTTATACATTTCCATCTGTACACATGCTTTTATTATATTTGTATAGCAGGTGTGCAGTCATTTTTACAAATGAGGATAACTGAAGTCTCAATCAGTATTTTTAATCACACAATCTGTTTATGACACACAATTTTGTTCATATTACAAGCAATACATACCTTCTACATTTTCCCATTCTCTCTCCACTATACCTGACTAACTTTCTCTTAGCTATCAATCCAATCTTAGGCTTTATCTGCTCATCTGTATGTATATTAATAAACACAATTATGTAATCAGTACTATATATAAAATTAGATTAGAGTCTGCAATTAATTGTTCTCTAACTTTTACTTCTTTTTCTTCACCTTAGATATTATTTATTTTACAGTTAGCTCCTCCACTTTGTTAGATTAACATGGTCATTGGTATTGATCATGGATGTAATAATTTAGGTAACCTAAAAGCGTTTCTTTGTTTAAAGAGTGATGAATCTGCTTGTTTATTTCAATTTCGTCATTATTTCTCTTGTATTCAGTCTAAACAGTTTTGCTCAGTTATAGTCAATATCTTGACAATAGATTGCAACCTTATACAGTAGAACTCCAATAATCCAAATCAAAGGAACCTGACCCAATCTGGATAATCAAAAATTAGGACAATTGGATTTATTTTTGATAAAAAGACCAATTTTAATAAATGACTGTATATATGATGCAAATGGGAGAAAAAGTACATTTTTTATAAGCTTCATAAGCTAAGATCTGAGCTTATTCACAAAGAATCAAGACCCAAAATTAGGTTTCCCATAGAACGTTGTTGCAAAAACCACTTGAAAACAAAAACTTTTAATTCTTTGTTTTTGCTGCTTTCATTGATTTACTTAAACAACTTTCATCTTCATTTTAAAGGCTCTTTTATCTGATTTATCTTTTCAAACTTTTCACTTTCTCAAAAAAATTACAATCGTCTTTTTTACCTAAAATATCATACTTATATTTGAATCTGCTTTCCTACTACACAATGACATTGATTAACCTTTTTTTATAACTACATGTTGCAAGGTGAGTTGTGGCAATAATAAAAATAGAACAATGTGGATTCAGGACTTTTTATTTGAAATGTGTTTTCTATTTCTGAACAGAACTTTTTGAAAAACCATCTCTTAAATCAATTGCTACTTTATCAAGCTTCCTTTTGATGTTAGTATTTAAGGTAGGATAGCATGTTTACTTTTTAAAATTTTTTGCATTTTCTATTTTTCAGTAGTAAGGACTAGTCACTAATATTTTATAGTCTCTCTTTAGGTAATGTATTCTATCATAGATTTGTGTTCTCCCATTGATGTTCATCTCCATGCCTTTCAGCAAACTTTTCAAATTAAAACTTTGTGTAAACAACTTACATAAAATAAAAATGAAAACAGTTTTTTATGTTTTTATTTCATAAAAATCTAAGGAAGTGCTATGATATAACAAGTGATAAGTTTCATTATGGATCATTTTTGTTGTTCACAAAATGGGTTATATGTCCTAAGAATCTTATAATTCAGTCTTGCCTTTTCATTATTATAGATTTGATTTAGATTAAAAATACTGTCTTTATTTAAAGCTATATACTTTTTAAAAGTTTCTTGCTATCATCATCAGCTGAGAATGTCTTCTACGATAAAGACACATCAAATTAATATTGATGACACAAGCCCTTCATTGTTAAAATCCACATTCACCTCCAATGAATTTTTTTCCTACCAATGTTTTTTGTGCATTTTAATTTTAGCAGAGTTCCTTTGTTCTGATTTTAATAGATATGTTCTTAATATGCATCACTTGAAAATTTATGATTTTGGTCTTTAAAACATTTTTTTAAATTTTCCGTTTTACTATCAAAGAATTTTCTCTACAGCCCTTAATTATTTTGCATTTACAGCTCGAAAGATAAAACATACAGACAATTAGTTGAGTATCAATTGCAACTTACAACACTATATTTTAATATTTCCACCCTACTTTTACGTGGAAGAATTCCTAAATTACGTATAATAAAATATTTCTTAAAACATATGTACTAATTACATGCAGTAATACATATTATTTACTTTTGTAATTAATTACTTGAGATATGCAACATTATTTACTGACAGATAAGTCAGCAGTCAACAGGTGACTGGTGTAGTTATTAAAAGAAGAAACTTATAAGAAGTAATAACTCATTTTCTAGGAATATCAATTTGAAGATATATATTCATAGAGAGCCATACAAAGAGAAATGAAGGGAAGCAAGGAAAGCAGTAGTAAAAAAACAGCTATTTTTCTCAAACAATGTAGAAAGATAGAGGCATACATCAGGGGAAGGATGTGAACTGAGGCCTGGAAATTCATCAACAAGATAATAATCGACAAGAATTCAAAATATATCAGTAGATTCATGGGAAGAATATTTTGAGAAACTACTAACAGAAGGTCGAATAGAATTCATGAAAGTAAATACACTAATAGAAATAGAAGGGGAGCTGATTGAAGTAAATTTGGAAGAGTGTTCGGAGCAATTGAGCAACTGAAGTTAAGAAAGGCAAGTGGGCTGGAAGGAATAAGTATGGAAATGATGAAAAACGGCACAGATAAACTCAGAAGAATGATTATGAGCTTTATAAATAGATGCCTATGAAAAAATCGTACACCAGAAAAATGGAAAACGTATACATGACGGAAAAGAAAAAAATGTGATAATTTACTTGGTATTGCAGTAACAGCTACTCTGAGTATGCCCGGGTATGTGGAAGAATACTTCGAGATATCAAATGTAAGAGGAAGAACAATTAGGATTTCGGGCAGGAAGGCCGTGCACGGGTAACCTGTTTTATATGAAACAAATTATAGAAAAAAGTTAGCAACAAACAGAAAAGTGCATATGTTATTCGTGGATTTATCAAAGGCGTAGATAATGTACCCAGTGTGAAATTATGAGAAGCTCTATTAAAAAACCAACATCATTAGTGAGAACGTGATTAAAGCTGTCCAAAAATTATATAAGGCCAAAAATTATTTATATTAAAATCAAAGTTGGAAGAAAGGTGTCACAAAGATTTCCCTTGTCGAAGGGACTGAGACAAGAGTACTAAATCTCTCCAACTCTGTTAAATAAATATGTATGTGGAAAAATTACTCCATAACTGGAAAAAGAATTGCAGGGTGATTGGGTTCCAAATAAACAATGTCTTTTCATTATAATTTATGGTGACCAGATCATTATAGCTCAAGAAAAAGAAGACTTGAAATACATGACACGAAAAATAAAAGAAGAATAAAAAAAGGAGGGCTGAAAATCAATACAGATTAGGCTGAATGCATGTGGGTTGGAAACCACGTGGAGACTAACTTAATGTTTGAAGGGGATGAAGGAATCAAAATCTGCGACAAATACCTAGGAGTGGAAATAATGAAGGATGGTAAGGAAAAGGAGAAATATAACATAGAGTAGGACAAGAATGAAAAGCATAATAAAGACTGAACAGAATATGGTGGAACAAAGAAATAACAAGAGGACGGGATATATATATATATATATATATATATATATATATATATATATATATATATATATATATATATATATATAAAACACTAAAGTAAAAAAGTATCTTGTCATATGGGGCAAAAATGTTGGTAATGTCTCAAGCAGAGAAGAGCAAGATCAATCCAGTAGAAATGGACGCTCTTAAGAGGCCATGTCAAATCTCTAGATGAGAATATATGATAAATAAAAACATTAAAGAAAAGATGGAGAAGAAGAAGACTGTCATGGAGAAGATTCAGAGGAGACAGCTGATATGTTTCAGACACATGAAGAGGATGTTGGAGGGAAGCTATGGAATGAGAGATTCTATGGAATGAATGCCACAGGAGAAAAGAACAAAGGGAAGACCCAGACTAACTTGGGGAGAAACCATCAATAAATGCAGAAATGAAAGGAACTTATTAGTGGGAAACTGCTACAATAGAAAAGAAAAGCATGGAAGCAAAATTTAGACATTGCACATCGATGGCAGACACTATAAAATGTACAATATATATATATATATATATATATATATATATATATATATATATATATATATATATATATATATTCATAAATTTAAATTTTTAGGTAGTTAATATAGTATTTCACAATAAATCTGAGTTTAGATAAAAGTTCAGATATATAAATTTAAAATGTATGTGCGTGTGTGTATATATTTTGCAATGGGCCAATCTGACCATGAAGTAAATTTTTTTTTATTGTATTATTTATATCACTGTAAGTGTGGGTTGTTTTATTCATTTACAAAAACAATTCGTTTTTTTTAATTCCTACTCTTGGACCTTCTTCCTATTTTTTGTGCTATTTTGGGATAGATACCTTGATATCTACTGACATACAACTTTTCAAACTACTATCTTTTTATGGTATTTTGTGATACCTACGGATATGGAATATTTATACCTCTGCTCCCTCTTACCTTTACTCATTTTCTCCTAGTTTGTCAACAATAACAGCCTTCCTTACTCTCCCTAATATTTACCAGTAGGGGTTGGCAATGGTAATGAACTAACTTGGAAATTCAATCTAAAATCAAAACATGTAAACTCTTTAAACTTGAATTTTCTATGAAATTAAATAGCTAGATTTGTATAACAAAACTAGTTAGCCAAATATTTGCCTCAGATATTTTGTCTTGTTTTAGAGATGTTATATATTTGAAAACCTTTTTATTAACCACTTAATGGACTAATCCGAGATATCTCAGGCAAGTCCTATGTTCCAAACCAAGCCCCCCCCCCCACTCAGTCATCTTGGGCGATCATAAATATTGAGTACTACCTTAAATTAACCTGAGTTTGTTTGTTCCACACATTTTAGTTTACCGATCTTATACATTAGCATTGTTATCAATCACTGTATTTTTTTCCTCCTTGATAGCTCCATGGTCCGTACTTTGCTCAGGGGCTGTTTTGAGTTCAGTAGGCTTACAACTTGTCATTTTGTTCTTTAATATAATGTTGTGTATTGTTAGTGTGAAAATGAGTGGCAAATAAGATGAATATGAAAGTGTGAACTTAGAAGACACTAGAAGTGAGAATGAAAGCGAAAGTGAAAGTGAGACTGACAGTGATTCAGATGACTCAGTTGATGTAGCACAAGCCTGGAAATGAAAGGAAATAAACCAAAACAAGCTACCCCATACTCCTACATATTTTCCATTACTACCATGGTAGGTGTAAATGTACCTTTTGATACTGAGGGTAGCATTCTCCAGTTTTTTGAATACTTTTTTCTGATGACATTAATCTTATTTTTGAAAAAACAAACTGCTTCGCTAATGATTATTAGAGTAGCAAAACCATTTGCTGAATTATTCGCCAATGAGCATAGAGTATTTTTTGCTCTAGTTCAATGCATTGTAAAAGTACTAGAAGCTGTTGTGATCAAAAAATCCCTTACTTATTACACAATTTTTCCTTCAAGCAATACCTAATCACAGATAAAAACAACTCAAACAGTTTTTACATTTTTCAAACAATAATGAGTACAAACCCAAAGTTGAACAAAATTTGCCCATAATTGTAGATGAAATCTTGCTTATATCCAAGGGCCGTTTGTCTTGGAAACAGTTCATACCTCTAAATCAAGCTCATTATGCCATATAAAACTATTTAGTTTGTGAATGAAAAAGTGGTTATGTTTGGATATTGTAATTTACATGGACTAAGGTGATCACGCCAGAAATATAGGGGCTGAACAGGGCATTGACAACTTCTGCAGCTTGCCTAAGTCCTCACAAATATTATTGTCATTGTGTTGGATCTTATCAGGAAAAGGGCATGATTTGACCACTGACAGTTAAGGCATGAAAAATTGTTCCGATCACAAATTCCTTTAAATAAAAACGTTGCAAACTACCCCAATACCACAAAATAACCAAAAATAACTGATAATACAAGTTACCTAAGATTAAACCCTTATGTGCATTTCGATGACCATTTCATCATCAGAGGGTCTTAGTACAAAACTAAAATCTAGAAAACAATAAGTTACAAACTAGACTTACTAAATTGAACACTCTAGTTTGTAACTTATTGTTTTCTAGATTGTAATTTTGAAATAAGACCCTCTAATGATGATGACATGGTCATCGAAATGCACATAAGAGTTTAATCTTATTTAACTGTTTTATCAGTTATTTTTCATTAAGTTTGTGGTATTTGGGTTGTTTCCAATATTTTTATTGTAATACAGTGATACCCTGTACTTACGTGATAGGTGGGACCGAGCGATAACCGTGTAATTCGAATTCACATTAGTCAGGGTATAATTTTACATAAAATTACATAGGAATCATGTTTTTATTTAGGATCAAAGACTAAATAAACTAATAATGTAGAAGAAAAATGTGTACATATTAAAATCTTAAATACAACAAAATATTATGTTATATAGATACATATTGCAAGGAAGTAAGTAAAAAGAAGTTATTTTGACATGGTTGATTTCATATAATCTTGTAAATTCGTTTGAAGAATTGGACATTTTTTCTTCTCAAGCAGAATTTCCTCGTAACTTGCTAATTTTTACTTTTGTGGCAGAAATACATTAATCATTGGAGTCTATGTTTTTCAAAACTTACTCCATTAAACTAATGCCTTTTGTCAAGTTTCTAACCGTCATTTCATCTTCTACATCAACTGAATCTAAAGAAACTGCATTATCAAGGTTGCTCTTGCTCACTAATTTCTATGAATTCATAAATTAACTGTCAGCTCCTGGTTGTGTAAATCCAGCAGTTCTTGAACATCATCATTATCCACTTCCAAATTTAGTGGTCTGGAAAACTGACAACTTCTTCAATCACATCAGCAATTTCATCAGACTTTTGAGTTTCAGTGGCAAAAAATAGATAAAACTTTATCCAAACACCATTCAAAGTTTTTTTGTGATATTTCATTCCAAGATTGTCCAATGACTCTCAAATCATCTAAAACATTGAACTGTTTCCAAAAATCTTCAACAGAGAGCTTGTTGTTCTGTCTCATAGCTTCATGCAGATGCGCAAATGATCTTGTGTAGTAAGCTTTAAATGTTTTGATGTCTCCCTGATCCATCGGTTGAAGCAAACTAGTTGTGTTTGGTGGCAAAAATATCACTTTCACGCATGTGCGTAATTAGTTAAAGTAGTAGAAGGATGGCCAGATGCATTGTCACATAACAGGAATTACTTTAAAACGAATTTGTTTAGACCGACAATAACGTTCCACGTAAAAAGATGACCAAACAAGTCGTAAAAAAAAGCTGTCACCCAACCCTTCCGATTCGACTTCCAAATCACAGAAAAACTAGCTTTAGAAATATTTTTTAATGCCCTTGGATTTTCTGAGTGATAAACTATGAGAGGTTGCAACTTACTGTCACCAGCTGTATTTGCGCCAAACCATCACTGTCAATCGGTCTTTGGTGGCCTTAAAACCTGATATTTTCTCTTCATAAGCTATAAAAGTTATCTTACGCATTTTTTTCTAGAAGTTTCTGCTTAACTCGGACAGCATGATTTAAAACTGTGTAACTTGGGAATCGCGTAAGACGGTGTAGCGTAAGTTGAGGTATTACTGCGTATTGTACCACTGTGCTCTTGATGTTGCATAGAAATTCCTTTCAAAATGAGAAAAAAAAATTTTTTTAATCAAAAATTGAAGAAGACAGTAGGTTGTCAACGAGGAAAGTGACTGTAATGGGTTGGAATGACAAAAATGTTTGAGCTGGAAAAAAGGGGTGTTACAACAAGAAGACTTGAAGTGTCATTACATACAGTGACACAATTGGATGTGTTGAGCAAGTAGATCAACTATTGATCAAGTAGATCAACACATTTCCAGTTACTCCACACAAGGAAACGAGGTAAAAAGTGGTATAAAAAGTATTTTTCAACTTCTAGACATTTCTCTTTTTTAATTCATATGTAATTTACAAAAAAGAACCAAGCTCCCTGAGTCTTCTCTTAAAAATACTTGAAGTCATTGGTAAAATATCTTTCAGATGGAATGAAGCCAAAATCTGGTAGACCTAATCAGTCTCTTATCCCATGAAGGCTGGCTTTTTCCAAATACATATCAGCTACAGTGAAAAATGCAAACCCAACATGTCATTATGGATTGTGGAGCAGAGGGAAAGATGCCAATGGAAAGAGGAATAGCTAGAACCATGATATTACTGTCCAGAATGTGATGTAACCTTGTGTGCAACACCCTTCTTTAGATTGTATCCCACAGTTGCTGACATTTGAAGAAGTACTTTTAGAAGATCACTTTCAACAGAATGTAACAATTAATTTTTGGACTATTAACTTTTAAATTTAACACAAAATATGTGTAAATGTAAACATATATTGATTTGTTAAACATTTATAGCCTTCTGTAAAATAATAAAAATAATAAACTAGTGAAACAATTAATTTGTGTGTGTTCTTTATTACATGAGTTGGGTTAATCGTTTTACTTGTTTTAAAAAATCATGAAAAAATGAAAATGACTTATAAAAAAATGAACTAATTAACTGGGCCTAACATAAACTATTGATTTCACAAATAAAAAAAATATGATCTGTAATAGTAATTTTTATATAAATTAATAGACCACTAAGTGGTTAAGGAATCTGTGGAAAGATATGTTCATTATTTAAATAACTTACAGATAACTTTTTTTTAAAATTTTACGTGACTTTTTCCACTCATACTTTCTTTTGTTCAAGACAACTTTTGTTCAAATTTTTGACTGACAACATTCTATTTAAGTTTTACCCATTTTAAATTAATAATATTCCCTTTTTAAATAATAAAATTAATTACTTTTATAATCTTCGTTTTATAAAATTTCATATTTACAACACATTTTAAAAATATATCAATCTGTAAAAACATATATAACTAAGCAAATATATCTTGACCATTATAAATAACAAATGTTTGATGCTAAATAATGCTGGTTAATTATGCTTTATGTGAAATTACAACCATTGATTGTTTAATTGTTTTTCTCAATCCTTTATTTCTTTATTAGTTTAAATTTAAAAAAATATTCTGTGTTCATTATTATTATTATTATTATTATTTACAAACCGACATTGCATTTCAGGTTATATGAAGCCCACAAGCGTGTGCAGAAAGTTAATCAAAACCTAGAAGATAAACTATTAAGAATAGTTGATAAATGTGAAACAGAAAAAAATACTTTGACATCCGAAGTGGCAAGTTTGACTCGCCGATTAGTTGATGAAAAGTTCAATGTTGGAAGACTACGTGATGAAAATGTAAGTGTTTTTTTTTAAAATTTCATTTGTAAGTATGTATTTAATAATTAATAATGGTTATTTTTGAGAGATATTATATAAACTATTGTTTAAATTAGATAAAGTTGATTTAATCACTAATCATTTTAAGTTTTAATATTTTCATATCTGGTCAAAAAACAATAAACATAATATTTTGTGCTAGCATGTTCGAAATTAATTTAACATTTCATTAATTATTTGGATTTGGTTTGAACTTTATCAGAAACATGAAAAAAAGTCAATTGGAATCTTAAATAGAATAAATTTATAGGTAATGATTTACAGAAAACTATTATCTTGAGTCTTGGGTATTGTTTGTTTTTATAACTGATTGGCAGAGTATGACTAATGATTGTTTTGTAAAATCAGAAATTAATTAAAATAAAAGTTATTTGCACTATGTGATGTTAGGAAGCACTTAAATATTGTTTTTGTATATTTCTCATTAATAAAATCCATGTTAAATAACCGTTATTGATTTTTTTAAAATCATTTTTAAACATCTAGAAATGTCCAGTGCTTAGAAAAGTTTGTTGTTGAGCAATATTCTATAACATTGGTTCCCAAACTAGGGGCACTCCCCCCTTGGGAGGCGTGAAGGCAAGTTAGATGGGAGCGATAGCAGTTGGAAAGTAATAAGATAAAATAAATATATTTAATATTATAGGAACAGACTTGATTTTTGCTACTGACTTGGTTGTGGCCTTACTAAATACAAACTCAATTAGGCATCCCAGTGTAATAAATGCAGTCTCAAGCATCTCACTAACAGATATTTTCGTATAAGTTGAAATTCACCTTGGAAATTACAACTTGAAATGTTATATCATGTTTCTTGTGTATATATAGTATATATAAATAAATTGTTTATAATATATATATATATATATATATATATATATATATATATATATATATATATACACATATGATTCTTTTTCAAATGTCCATACTATTTATTTGTTGTGTAAAGGTAAGGGGGGCGTGGACCCAACAAGTTTAGGAATTACTGTTTTATAAGAAAGTAGGCCTAGTACCTTATTTTCAAAATTGGAACCTATATCTTTTTAATTTATAAAATGGAGAATAAAAATGTTACAGAAAGGAATGTAAAGAATGAAAATTACTATATAGCTTCAGAAGCTATAGCTGAGGAACAAATAATTTTGGTACTATATTTTGTAGAAGAAGTACTAGAATGAAAGAAAACTTTACATTGGAACCGGTGGTTAGCAAAGAACAGGAAGGTTGCGATTGCAAAATGATCTTTCAGTGAAAATTATAAACGTATAGGGGCATTAAATTAAATAATTTTTAAACTAGAAAACTATTAATTCAAAATCCATTGTAACTAATTAGTATTCAAAGTAAAAATGTTTTGATAATTTGTTAGGTTAGTCTGTATGACATGTGAAGAGAAACTAGAATGTTCTGTATGGCTAAATTAAAAAATTATTAGATATATCATTTTGTTTGCATACAATGGATTGCTTTTGTATTCCCATCTTAAAATACTTAGATATTAATTAATTTAATAACTGAAATTGCTGTCTTATATTAATGATGATGAAAAAACATCAGAATTCTTTTCCCAAATGAACTTGAAAGAGAAAATGCATGTGCAGATTTTATTAATTTGTTTTGAACAAGATAGATATTTACTTTAACAACAGATCAACAGAATCTTTTGCTGCCCATCATTAGTAAAAATTATTCAGTATATTTGAATATTTTGAGAGAGTGTTTTTCCATGTACTTTCATTAGCTTAGACAGTGGAATACTTTGGTTGTGTATACAATGTCTATCACAATAAACCTGGCTTATACAATGGCTTTGTTTTAATGCCAGTTATGGAACACAATACTTCACTCTTCTTTTTGTGTCTGGCACATGTCACTTTATTAAGTAGTTATTCAGTGTGTCAGTCAATGGTATGACAGTCTAATTGCATCAGTCAAAATGTTTGCTAAGTGTAATTACTAACTTTTCCTAATAACGTAGTAGCGTATTTGAAGAAATGAGTTCCAGAATGTTATTGTGTGATGTCACACTGATACTGAATTGAAATAGAGGTTGAATCAAGATAAACCAATGTAATTATAGAAAATTCTTTGCTATAAGGAAACTGTAATATTATTGTTACCTCTATGCATTTTTGCTAATGCAGTTAGCTCCAGCAGAAGGTTACTGCTGAACTGTAGAAAAGTAATAATAATCGAAAACTAGGTTAGTTACCCTAGCTTGAAGTGTAATCAGACGACTAGCTTCAATTAAATGAAGGAATCTAGCTTGATCAATCAACAAAATAGGCACCTACTATGTACCAAAATAAATGGATAAAAGTTATTAATTTACAAATCTAACTTACTACTGTATTATGTAATTATACAATTGAAAGAAAAAACAGTTTAACATCTCATATTGTTAAACACTAACAGTTTTAATAAATATAAAGCACTAATATGCAGAGATATTTTATAAAGACAAAAATACATTAGAATTATGTGTAGAATAGATTTGTTGAACTAATAAAGCCATGTTTTTATTAATATCACTTGGCAAAAAACAACTATTTACTGATATTTTTCAGCAGACACGTTTCACACTAGTTTAATGCATTGCTCAATGCTGTAATTATCATTGTTCATAGAGTAGTTGTTAAATATGTGTTTAAATATAGTATTTGATTGTGAGTGTATTTTGTCATTTTGATTGTAGAATGTGTTGTAAATAGTTTTTGTCGTTTTAAACAAACACACTCACACCACAGAACACCAAAACACTACAGACTTACAATAATACAACACATCTGAGCAGCAGTCTTGTCCTAGACTCATAGTATTAAAAAATGCACTGGTTTACTATGGAATGTGTCTGCTGAAAAATATTGATAAGTAGTGCTATTTTGCCAAGTGATATCAATGTAAACATTTTTTAAAACCTCAAGGCGTACAACACAACACTGCAAGTTTTAATAAATCTATGTTCTGTCCTGTGTTCTATGTCTGTTCTATGTTCTAGTTATAGTTTTCATTCTTATCTGACTATAAATATTACCATAGCTTTTAGAGTTTTAAAATTTTATGATCTCTAAAATACTAAAAGTTTATCTTTAGGATACTCTAAGAATCAAGTTAAACTGTTATGGCTTCTTTAGGCTATTTTGAAATTTTTTAAAAATATTACCCTAGCTTCTATTGAAGTCCTTTACCAAAAGGTAAAGTAAAGACCATTGAATGATGAGTGAATGTTGATATGGGGTATAAATGATGAATATGTTAAAAATAGTGAGAATAAATTATTGGGTGGAAGTAACAAAAATGAGATAACTAAATTTGTAATTAGTATTTCAATAATAGTCTATTTGAAAGCATTGGGAGTATTGATAATGATGAAGAAGAGGATGAGATGATAAATACCTGCAAATGTTTACATTTATTTATGTAGTTTATCAGCATAATTTGTGTATATAATTTAGATTGCTGTTTACACCTCTGTTTCTTAAAAAGTTTAATTAAATTAAAATTGTAAAACAATTTTTTTTGAGTACTTTATGGTTTATACACAAACTGTATAAACCAACAACCTTTTCAAACCAACAACTATTGAATTGATTGAACATGGAGAATCAAAATACACAGCTAAAATTACAAGTAAAATTTCATTTTTTATTACAATTTCAAGTAATAAATAAAAACTTGAATGTTTTTGAGGAACATTCACAAACTTGATGTTTGTGAGGAATGTGCAACTACTGCTTATAATTAGTTTTTTAAATAATGTGTATATTATGTGATAAAATACATCACGTTAATACGAACAGTTAACGAATAGAGAGACAATGGAGAGAATAGCGGTAACAAATATTACATGAATGAATGTTAAAACTAGCAGTGACCAGTACAAAATGTTACAATTTTAGAGAAGTATTGGAAAAAGGATAACTAGAGTAAATCCCTGGTAGAAATACCTGGGAAGTACTGGATATTGCTCTAAACACAGTTCAGATTATAAGATTAGTCCTAAAATTAAAAAAAAAAAATATTCCTAAATTTGTACATAAAAATGTAACTTTAAAACCATATCAAAGATTAATCAGAGTTCTAACAGTAAATGCATTGCTTAATCGAAGGTTTCTGGACAACCTCCCAAGATTTGTGTTTTAAAGTTGTTTTCCTGCTAATATTATGAAAAAACAGGTTATGTACTTTATTTGGAGAAAATATATACTAAATCTGAAAACTTCTCAAAATATTTCTCATTATTATTATAAAGCTGTGTTTCATTAATTCAAAAATAAAATCATATTTAGGCAAAATCAAATAATACACATTTGGGGAACTTGTCAGTTTCCAGTTTTTACATTAGTATTCAATTTTAAGAGTGTTAATTTTATAATATTTTTATATAGCTTATTTTTTTCAACTATGAAAGCTTTTAAAACAAACTAAATTAAAAAAGAGGAAAACGTTAATATAAATATTTATATTATTTAGGTAAGAAAATTTATAGTAACGGTTTTAATGGATATTTCATACAGTTTGTTATTTATTAGCACAAGAGATAAATATTTAAGATTCATAACTTAAATAGAGTAATAGTAAATATGTGTAGTCTTATATCTGAATGTTTCAAACATATATTATCCAGTTATGAACTAGTTGAGATAAAGGTTAAAATTAAAGAACATTAATGCTATTCATGAATAAGTAAAAAATATATTTATTAATTTCATCACAATTGTAAGTAAAATTGTTTATATTATACTTACAATTTTGAATTATTTGTTGTAATTGATTATTTTCAATATTTCGTTGATGGTTAAAATTTAAATATTAGTGATTTTTTCTTTTGTCGTAACCAATGTTTCCTTTCTCAACATCATTTCAATCTAACACTTAGTGTAGAACATGCTTGAAATTGTAGATAGTACTTATTTTTTATTCTTGAATTAAAAATATATAATCATTTGAGCAGTTAATAAATAATGTATGTTTTGATCTTATTACATCAAATCCTCTCTGGAAAATTAACAAGAAAATACATTTACAAGCGACTTATTGTAAAATTACAGTAAAAATGTATGTAAATACAAAATGTTGACTTTTAAATAAAGTGTATACGGAAAAGTATAGGTCACATTTATATGAAAAATTAAATTTAAAAAAATGTAAAATAATTCAGGGTTGACCAGTGTAAAACTCTATTGCACTGATATTTTACAGATATTTGATATCAGACATGTTTCACACTACAGTGTATTTTTCAGTGCTGTAAGACACAGACAAGACATATTGTCTTGGATCGCCGATCCCTGTTAAAACTTGCAGTTTTTTAGTTTTATATCTTTACATTTTTAAAATTTACTACTACTGGTATCATTTGGCATAAAAACACTACTTACTGATTCATTACTTTCTGTGACTCAGAGTATTGAACAATAGACTGATCTAGTGTGAAATGCATCTGCTGAAAAATATCAGTAGGTAGTGATTCTTGCCAAGTGATACCAATAGTAGTAAAAGAAGGATATTTTGGAAGTTCTTAGAGAGGGAGATGGTAGGAGAAGAGATAAACTTTCATTGACTGAAAACCTTAAAATTTAATAAAGATGGTTCAGTGGATGTGTTAAAGCTATATAGTGCTCGTAGAGAATATTACCTGACATGCTTATGATATTTATTTCAGACTTTGAGTCTTTGACATAATTAGAATATATGTTCAAATATAAAAAAATTAATTAAATTACCCCCTTTAAAAAAACGTTATTGTTTGATGTGCAGTCTTGAAACAAAATTGTTTGGCCAAAAATTTTTGTGAAACATGCCAGAAAATAAACTGTCAGTCCAACACAATACATGAAGATATTGGAGAATATTTTAATAATAGAATTTTTCTGATTTTCTCCTTAAAAAACAAATTATTTTAACAGATTGGCACAACAAGCTATCGAAGAAAATGTAAATACAATTGTTTGTTTCCAGACCTATTGGCCCATGACTAAGAGGATGATAACACCAAAGTGTTTATACATTCTATTCATTCAAATGGTTACTGTCCTAAAAATCATAGTAATGGTGTTAGAATTTTTGTGACTTTATCGTAGAACACTTAAAAGTGATATGTTGTAAGTGTCAAAATGAAGAGCACTAAAAATTATGTTTCGTGCAAAATAAATTTCTATTTTGTCACATTCAAAGAAAGAGGAGGATAGATTGCAAAAATTGACGAAGTGGAGAATATAAAAATTATACATTTAGAAAGTCTAAACCTAAACAAAGTTTAAAAAGAAAGTAAATCAAAAACCGTTATTATTATAGAAATTATTAAAATTACCAACATGGTATTTAATTAATGAGCAGTGTATTCATATATTTAGTGACAGATCTAAGAAACATGCATCACTTTATCAGATTATATTTATAGCTTTGAGTATCAATTCAATTTAAAGTAAATATGCTGGCCTAAAAATAATACTTTTACAGTAGTCAGACAACATTCAACTGATTGCTAAAATTTTTGTTAAGACATGTGTCCGTCACAAGTGCTTCTTATAATATCAGTGACGATTCTTATTATTTATACATCAACTACCCAACTTATAGACAGTTGTATTACAGCGTGTAGCAATTTACAAAGTAATTCCAATTGAATCGTGAGTTTAGTTGTGATTGTGTAGTAGTGTTACAAATTATGATGACATAAGTCATTGAAACTCATATGAGAATAAATTGTTTACAATTTTGAGTATGTGTACAGTTGTTTATTAATAATAGTGTTATATTTTAAAATTAAAAAATAAAGTACTATTGTAACTACAGCTTTTATGATAAAAAATCAAAAACGTTTTGCTGAATTATAGAACATGATGACTAATTGTACTAAAAATAGAATTAAGGACTTTAAACTGTATTTTAAACATTTTTATTCAACTCATACAGTTTGCATTATTTGTGTTTGTGTACAAAGATACAACCCTTAGAACTGTAGGAGCTTTGGTCAGAATCTTAACATTTATTTTTAACATAATTATTTGAGACATATAAAAAGAGTAAAACAGTTCTGAACAAAATCATACAAAAAAGAAGATAAGATTATTTTATACTGGCGATTGAAAATAAATCTATATTTAGAAATGCAGTAACACTTGAACATTATCAAGTAGCAATTAATAGAGTTACTTTTTTGTCGAACTTTTTTTTACCTGACAGTCAATCTGTTCTTTGTGACCCTGAACTTATTGGATTGACATTTGTAGGACATTTTAAATCGCCATTTAAGCATATGGCTGTTGTAAATTTTACGTTCAAATAAAGATAATCTGAGATTTATTACATTCAATGTGCGATAATTCTTTATCTAAACTGCCATGAAAAATTCAAACAGAATAGAGTAAGAAGACTTTTTATTAATCTCAATAAATGTGTTACTTTCTAATGCAATTATATAATTTTTGTTTTATAGACATGTAATACATATTATTAAAAGACTAACAGTTAACAAAAAAAAATGTTTAACAAATCTGGTTCTCTCCCACAAACACACACACACATGCACAATCACTAAACTCAGAAAATCAGAATGAAATTTAAACCTAAATTTTGTCAACTTCCTACAAAAGTTATGTAATCAAGTAAAAAATGTTGACCCTCAAAATTCATTATAAAGCTATATTTTAATAAGCTATTCTTGTTTATTTGAGCACAAAGTTGATTTATTTAGTGCAACATTTCGGCAACTAATTTGTTGCTATTTATTTAGTGCAATTAGTATGGAAAGACGAGATAGCTGAACTATACCTCAAAGAAAATTTTTGGTAAAGTGTAGGGGGTTTGATGTTCTGCCTCCTCACATTACTCATTTGAACTCTAAATGTAAGGATTTTGTTTTTCATAGCACTACAGGCTTGATAAGGGCAACAAATCAGCAAAGTTTAGTTGCTGAAACTTTGCACTAAATAAATAAACTTTTGACTCGATATTCAACCGGCTAATCATTTATTCTATAATTCTATAATAATATAAGACTCTGTCATAAAGAACATGATTTGATCTGATGATTAGTGATCCAATCTCACTAATCGCTGTGATATCTATAGTACATAGGATTATCATTCAAGTCAAACTGAAGATAGGTGAAAGATACCATCAGGATGTTGAATTTTTTTACAAAAATTGTCAGGTGTCGCACATTAAGAGGTTAACTGTTATAGTCTATTTCCCTTAAAGGTCTCAAGTCTCCGAATCTCCCAGCTCTAAATTGAAGGTTTGAATTACTGTTTAGTTTTGTTTTTTATAAGGCAGATTACTATACTCAAGTGTTTAAAAATAACCACAAATTTATTATTTAATCAATAGTTTGTGGATAAAAAGACCAAAAATTTATTTTATTAATTTGTATTAACCTCAAAGTAGACAACAAAACTCTTATTTTGTTGTAAGTAAAATATTTTCCTCTAAAAAACTTATAGGATTTCAGGCTACAAATTGGATATTTGTAAACAACAATTCAAACTCTTCTTGAAAACAAATAAAAACCCGAGCACAAAACCTTTATGCATAAACAGCTATTAACCTATGAGAATATATTGCAACATCTTCACTTTTACAAGCTTACTTATTGTGGGAGAGTCTTTATGGTTTAAAAGTTTTTATTGTTTTCTTGTGTTTTCTTTGCGACAGGACAATTATCGACCAAACCAAAATCAAGCCATGCACAGTGTATTCTTTCACTATTGCATTTATAATTGTTTTATTGTATAGATGTTTTAACACTATAGCTGCTGCAATGGTCATATCTGACCTGCAAGTAATGATCGATATATACGTCACAGCCAGCACAACACCCTTGTAATTGCTCAGTTACAAGAGCTAATATGTTCACTTATTTTGTTATTTTTTTTTGTTTTTGTTTTGTGAACTAAAAGTGTCATTTTTAGTAAACTAAGCTCAAATATGAGTTAATATGTAGGAATTAGGTGTCACATTTATGGACTACATGACATTTTTTTACTGTTATTTAGCTTTAAAAAAAACTGCATCACATCTCCCCGACAATATTTTACGTTGTGCTCGTATATTTCAATAATCATTGTTCGTACTAAACACAGAAGTTAACTAATATAAAGTAACTTCTTAAATTGTTTCAATATGCTGAAAAAAATTGGTACTGAATTGAGGATGCAGTTATTAGTTGCTAAGCCCACTCATAAATATTATCATTTTATTTACTCTCATTATGCTTTATCTTGAAATGGTCAAACTTGATGAACACTTTGTAAATATACCTTTTTATTCACAAGTGCTATATTTAATGTCCTAAACAATGAAGTCTGTATCTTAGAGACTTCATACTTATCCCAAAATTGCTACTTTATGAGTACTTTTTTTCAGCACTGTTTATTAGTTCCTTCACTTGCACTAGTATTCTATAAATAACACTAGTATTCAGAATGCATTCTTGAGTAACATGTGTGAAAACGGCAGAAATCGAGCCTACCCAACATTTAGTAAAATATTACCCTTTATTTTCTAAAATCTGTTCAATAGGATCAGCAGTTTATTTAGTCCATTAGAAAATTAGCAATACAAAATTAAATAATCGAGGAGACTACAGCCCTATAAAGCTAACAGGTATATGTATAATACCTTACATAATAGCATATAACTACATACTTTATTCTAGAATAAAAACAAAATGCTTTATAAACATACCATTTGCTCTTCTTTGGTTATTTTTAAAATAAATTGAAAGAGCTTTAACTTTAAAATAAATTTAAAACATTCTTTATACATATGTTAGATGAGTATTTTTTCTGTAGACATTTTTATGTAAAAATGGTGCTATTATAATCTATATATATACAATCACATAAAAGAAACAGGACACAAATACACTAATTTACCATAACCTAGAAATCTTACATATCAACAAAAAAGGACCACATTTCAACACACTAGAACAATATGAAATTTACAAACACACAAAAACATAAAGTACAAACATACTAAACAACCAAATCCAATACAAATCACACATACTCTTTGATACTATTTAAAATTCTGCCTTTAAAACAGTCACCGCTTAATCTAACAACTCCAAGCAGAAGACACTGATTAAGATCGGCACATAGCGATCGAAAACGTTCTGTCTCAGTAAGTTTTTACAAAATTTTAAGTTCGGATAGTCATAAACTAATGTTAAACTGATTAATTACATATAAAGGTTGTATAATTATATAGGAGACACTCTAGGATCTCAACTGATGCTACTTCATTTAGAAAAATGTAAATCTGATTGGCATTTGTTGAAATCAAATATTTCAAAGTCCAAAAACTGTTAAAACTACTTCGTTAGAAACAATTGGCCTTGTTCGCCAATATTTTTGAATTTGATGCAGGTTAGCTCAAGGCTTTCCCTAATATGGATCTCATCATCAACAAATAAAGATCTTTGGCTACTAGCAAACATGTGCTTAATTGTATATGACTATTCCAGGGACTTCTTGATTTTATCTCATTTATTTTTTATCAAGTTTTTTTTTTATAAATATAGTTTATAGTTAATTTTCAATATTTGTTTCATGTATTATAGGTCATTAGATAAATCCCTAGAAAATCCAAAAGATGGTGTTATTAGTATAAAAAACTATTTGTTTTAGTAACTATTATTTCTCAAGATATAGCTCTCAAATTTCTCAGTTTTATTTATTACATGGTTTCATTTTTATTGTCAATTGAAGCAATAAACATTTGTTTATTCAAAAAAAAAATTGTAAATAAAAAGTGTGTCTCAAGCTACTATTATACATTTATATTTCAAAGCTGAGTTGGATAAAGTTAATGACGAATCTGTACCCTTATTTGCAACTGAACATTGTTAGGAACGTTGAATGAAAGTGCTCACTCCTGAAATGATTGCAAAACTCCACAACATGATTTTGATTGATAGTTGAAACAAAGTACATGAAATAATTAATACCACAGGTATTTTACAAAGTACAGTGTTTTCAATTTTGCTCAAAAAATTGGTTGTGAAGAAATCTTTACAAGATAGGTGCTGAGTTTACTCTCGGAGAATAAACTAAATTGTGTTCTTGATTCTGAGGCTGTTTTGATGCTTTTCTGTCAGAATTCTGAAGAGTTTCTGTATCCAAACATAATTATGTATCGGTAGAGGAGACATGAATATTCTACTATTATAGTACTCAGACAAACAGGCTCTGAAGAAGACAAAGGCAATGAAATTATTCAGTATGGTGATAGCAACAGCGTTTTGGGATGCATATGTAAAATTTTCATCTTTTTCTTTGAGACAGTGGAGGGGTATACAGTTGTCATGTCCAATATTATGAAATTGAAATGTGGATTATCACCAGATTTTGTCCCCAGTAACTACTTTTTATCTCAGCAGAAAATGATTGACATCAAAAGGTCAAAACTCAGACAAATGCCTATTTTAATGATCTTTTAAAATCATACTTCTTAGACAACTTAAAGTTGGTACACTTAGAAAACAGTAGGCTGTACTTAAAAAAGTATATAAAGCTAATAAGAGATAGAGTTGAAAGTTTTTTTTAACTATCCAAAATAAAAAATTTGTTGTATGGAAATCTAAATTTTAAAAAAATTGTCTCTGAAAAACTTTGAATTTAATGTATTTGCTTGGTTAATTTCAGCATATTATTTTGTCATTTTTAAGGGGTTTGTTCCATTTTAAAGGTAAAAAGGATAAAACCATTATTTCCCTATGTAAAAATAAACCCAAATTTGTTGAGGTTTTTCATGCAAAAGTTTTGACTGCTATATTCCAAAGGTGGCTAATGGTATTAATTCTAGGCTATAAAATGTTCTTTATAAAATATATTTCTTGTTATAAGCAATAAAACTAAGTTTAGTGTTTTTCTTTTTTAGGATCGATACAGAAATGATGTAAACACTATTATTCAGTTTCTACAATGCAAGCCATCAAATTTTGTCTCTCAGAAATATGACACAGTAAGTATATTAAAATTTTAGTTTTAAATAGAAAACTCGAGGGAATTAATTTTTTTCAAGTGGTCAGAAAGTTTTCAGTTTATAATGGTTTTACCACATATGTGACTATATGCAGTTTAATTAAGTTTGTGTGTGTATACCTGAGCATGTGGACATGTTCTGTATGTGTGTGTGTGTGTGCGTGCGCGCGCTTGTATGCACATGTGTATAAACAAACTAAATAATATATATATTTTAAGTATGTATGATTTTGGTTTTATAATGTCTTTTTAAACAATGTTTACCTCTAATATTAAATTTACTTCTAGCTTAAATCTTAGTTCTTTAACTATGATTTAGTTTTAGTCTGATGAGTAGAGTATATGAGGTGATAGGAGAATACATATAATAACTTATATACAATTTTTAAGAGGTAATTATAACAAGTAGTCTATGATAATTGTAGTGTAATTGATGTTAAGTACAAATGTTGGATGTGATTTGAAATGTTTTTAATTTCATATGGTTCACTTGTAAGAAGTAAGTAGTTAAATTATGCCTTTTCAAAGAGGAAGATACTTTTCAGTCATAACAGTTTTCCTGAGTATAAAATAGCTTAATTGTTTTAGTCTAACAAGTCTTTCTCTTTTAAAAGAGTGGCTATTTGATAAATGTTATGTGAATTATAAGTAAAGGATCTTTTTTTTCTATGGTGCCTATCTATGGCTACTTTCAGGTATACTTAATGGAACACCTTTTAATAGTCATAGAGAATAAAGAATTTTTGTAATGTCATATTCTATAATATGATACCGATAGTGTCTTTAAAAATATTTCTACAAGCATCAGGTAAAAAAGTCATTTAACTTTAATCTTGTACAGATGTTGTCATATATAAAAATATATACAAACCTGTTTATAGTAGCTTTTAACATTCGATTCTAAATAAGAAGTTAGTTACTTGGAATTTACCCACATATCAGCTTGGACTACAACTGTTTTGTATATTTCAGCTCAGTTTTTCATGTTTTATATATTTTGAATGTGTTTATGTATAAACTAGAACTAGTAGCTCAAGTTAAAAATAGAAATAATGTCAAAACATTTCTCTGTTTTAAATGTTTACCTAATATAGAAAATATTTGACCTCTTACCCATTTGAAATCTATACCTTACTGTTACAAAAATATATTAAAGTAAATAGAATAAACACGATTAAATATTATTATCCTACTGGCTTTGTTTGACAAGTGATAAATTGTATATTAATAATAATTAACAACCAAAAATAAAATTGGTATTATGCATGTACACTATACTTTATTCATTTCATAAAATTTTTTAAAAGTACTGGAGTATCAACAAGATTAAACTAAAAGTATGTCAAATGTTTAGGGAAAGGTTTTTTTTAAGCATAAAACAAAAATAAATTAATATGTTGCCAACGTGTGAAAAAATATCTTTACAATTAAAATTTTAAATCAGTTATAAATAAATAGTGGCAGTCCTTACCTTACTTACTTCTTACTTATTCGTGCAGGCGTCCAGCTCTCTGAGTAGCCTATAGCCCTATGTCCACGGTAAATCAATTCTGCTACTGACCAATATTTTTGCTTGAGAAGAATATCTTTCCATTTTTCAACCTCAACTCTCAGGATGTCTCTTTAGATAATGAGATAAATACAGTGGAACAAGATATGTTCAACTGTCTCCTCATCCTCGTTGCAGAGAGCGCAGAGTGGGGATTCAGTCAAATAGAACCTGAATAGGTAGCTCTTCGTTATTATGTGACCTGTTCTTGCTCTGGCAATGATTCACTCTATCTGACGTGGCAGCTCACCAAATTTGTCATTTGTGGCTGGCTCGGGTTGAAATTAGTCCTTACTTTAGATTAGTAAAATATGACTGTGCGTAGATAATTGTTCCTATCAAATAGTTTTTTAGAGCTTGTAGGTGATATTATTTTTCAAAGCAGTTACTCTTTTTTGAATTGAACCTGAAATAATAAATTGGTGTGAAAATAAATATTTAGTTAACACTTTAAATGTTTTAAATTGTTTTAAAATGTTATTAAATGTTTTAAAATCAAATCTATATACAAACATCCCCATTATAGAAACCATCGACATCCTCAAAAACATGCTAATAGACACAAATACACCACATACACACATTGACGAAATCATCCACCTCACAAGATTAATCACATCTCAAAATTACTTCACCTACAATAACACATTCTACAACCAGAAAGATGGACTACCTATGGGCTCCCCCATAGCTAGCATCTTAGCAGAAATATTCATACACCATATTGAACAAAACCACATTTTACACAACAACAAATACTCAGATAACATAATTTACTGGTACAGATACGTTGACGACATCATAACATTATATAAAGGCAACACATATATTTCAAAAACACCTAAATTCCATACACCCTAAACCAACATACACCATAGAAACAGAACAACAAAACTCCCTCAACTTCTTAGGCCTCACAATTAAACGAACAGACAAACAAACACATAAATTCAACATATACCGAAAACCCACCAGTACTAATATGACCATACACAGTTCCTCAAACCACCTACACCAACATAAACTAGCTGCTTACAACACCATTATATATTGCCTACTTAAAACACCACTAGACAAAGATGAACACTACCAGGAGTTAAACACCATAAAATATATAGCACAAACGAACGGATACAACCCAACGATGATTGACAAATTATACAACCTCCTAAAAAATAAACATAATAACCCAAATACAAACACACAAGATGACAATCCCATAAAATACTTATCAATACCATACAGATCATCCAAAACCCACAATCTAACCAACACATTACGAAAATACAACTACAAAATAGCTTACTCCACACACAACACTCTCAACAAAAAATTTAAACCCAACAGCAAAATCAACGACATTTACAACACCACTGGAGTTTACAAACTAACTTGCAGTTCATGCCCCAGTTTTTACATAGGCCAGACAGGGAGGTCATTCTACACACGTTACCAAGAACATATAAAAGCACTAAAAACAATAACTACCAATCAAACTTCGCCGATCATCTCAACTCCACAAAACATAACTACATAGACATAACATCTAACCTACAAATTCTTCATAAACAACACAGAAATAACCAACGCTACACAACCAAACAATACGAAATATATAGGCACTTCAAACTACACCCTACACACATACTCAATACACAATTACATTACAACTCACACGCACTTTTTAACATCATAACTCCTAATACACACAAAATACACCCACACCACCAAAATATCCCACCCCCACCCTAACCTACGTAAACCTTGAGATCAGTTACGGTCTGAGTTGACAAAGGGACACATCTCCCGAAACGGCCCTCCTCAACAAGCAAAGTAAGTGCTACTATAGGCAAGCTTAAAACATTTAAAGTGTTTAGTGATTACTAGTAGCTCACGTGAAGATGGAATCAACAAATGTAAATATTTAGGTTTGGTTATCATAGGTAGTGACAGAAAAAGAGCTTATAAGACAAAACACTTACAGCAAATGGTAACCTGTAATAAAAAAAAATGTTAGAAACATTGTCTTGACCTTCCCCTACCACAGGACCGCCCCAGACATTTTGTAGCTGCCTGTTTTCGATTGGTGACTGGGCCTGCCTATTTTCACATATATACAGAATAAAAGTTTAAGCAACTAATACTGCACACTATCTTTAACCAGGATATCATGTCTGCAGCGCACATATGTCTGCAAGTTGTCTTGGCCTTCCCCTACAACAGACCACCCCAGACATTTTGTAGCTGCCTGTTTATTTGAACTATCATGTCTAAAGTGATCTTGTCCAAAAATGAATATTGGAAAGCGGAAAGGGACATTAGAATCATTGGTCAAACAGATTTGTTAAATTTGTATTTAGGATTATTCAAAAATACTTCTTAACAAATAAATACTGTAATTACAGCTTTCATTAAGCAGGAGTGTTCTATTTATATTCCATTATTCTTTTCTTTGAGTAAACGTTGAGTTTGTTCTTTGAGTAAAATTTACTGATGGTTGGTGATTAGGTAAAAATAGCTCATTTTTACAAATGTGTTTTATAGCCTAGTATGTTTTAGAAAATGAGCTTCCAACGACCCAACAATTGTGGAATTTAAAGTACCAAAATAGCATAAAATATGATTTCTAGAGAAAAATGATCAAAATTACCTCAGGGGCTTTACCTCCCTGGGTCATGCCTCTTCCCCAAATACATCTTTCTGGCTCTACACCCCTGTGTAAAATCATTATTTGTAGAGATAAATTTTATAACTTTTATAGATTACAACACAAAATATTAAATATATTTTGTATTAAATATTAAATATAATTTTTTAAAAATAAAAGTAATTTTAATTACTTTTAATGTAAATGACCAAATTTTTTAAAATTTCATTTTTTAATAAAAACATTTTTTTATATATTTTTCTTAAAATAAAAACCCTACATTATGTATTTTATTAAAGAACAACTAAAAACCTATATGGAAATGAAATTTTATTTATCTTTGTACACAATTTAAAAAAATATATTATCAGAAGACATTATCGAGTACAGGTCAGGTGCACACTAGACTACGACATTATGAAGTAACAGGTTGGTCAAATACACAAAATAAAATAACTTGTTCAATTTTAAATGTGTGCAGAGAACATGCCAACATGATCTAGCATGTAAATAAGGAATTTCATTATAAAATATCTATTATACCTCTACCATGTGTAAAATTTGTGTTTCGTCAAAATGCTCGCAACGAGTCAGACTCGTTTGCCTACCTCATTGTAGTCTACATAAATATATACCACATTATATTTCACTTTATAAATTTCCTTTCCTTTGGCTCAGTGATTTGAGTCTGTAACTGGAGAGAGAAGGAGAAAGTCATCCTTTGTATCTTCTCTGGGCTAAATTAGGTTAAAAGTGGAGGATCTCATTTGTTGCCTTTACTACTTAACATCACAACAAAAATAAAATTTGGATTTTCCATAGATAATAAAATACTGCTGATGGAAAGAATAACAAATGGACTTGAGAAAAGTCAGTATTCCCTCACGTTTGTTGGCTAAAAAAATGATAATTCAGATTATTTCAGAAGGTAAGATATTTAGTATGGATGAAAAGTTGTCATGGGTGTACAATCCTTTAGTGAACTTAAATGCTTTATCTAGCAACCTTAAGCTTCCTAAAGCAAACTTTAAATCTGAGAGAAAATGGATAATCAAATCCTATACCTATGTAAATGAGTAAATAATAAGGGCGATGAAGGATATTAACTAAACTGTAAAAGTGATTGGATCAGTTTTTATATAAATGTTTTGTGAGTAAATTGAACATTGACAACATTAAAACTATGTGTTTTATTTGCTTTTTGCTTGCGATGTAAGGAAGGTAGTTTGTTATATTACAAGATTTATTACTTTATAAAACCTGTTAAGTAATTGTCTCTGGTATACATCTTCCAGTATGTTATTTAGCTAGTTTTTAAAATGTTATTATAACTTAGATACTTTAACAAGTTCTTCACATATTGATTACTTCACGTATTGATTACTATTTTAATGTTTATGTTTACAGCTCCCAATTGATTTACAGCAGAAAGTAAAGAATTATATTAAGATCCCTGATAGCAACAGGAGACTGTCATTATCTGATGGAAATGGAAATATACAAAACAAACCTGAAATGAAGACAATCAAAGTGCCAATACCCACTTTCCCACCTACAGCTATGGTATATTCTGTTAACAAAGGACCTGCAGGTATTATACTTCAAAAAGGTTTAAATATTTTTACACAGTGTTATTCTGTTTATCCGCTTACTTAGCTGTAAAGACTTTGAAAATTACTATAGTCTTGAATTGAGGTTTTTTAGGAATTACTATTTTTATAATTTCAACACTTCTAAAACTTATATTAATTAAAACAACCTCTCACCACAAATTCAACAAATTTTATTTAACCTTATGTACATTTCAATTACAAAGTAATCATCTTCAGAGGTATTTTTACAAATAACTGGTTAATAAGGTTAAATAAAATTTGTTGAATTTGTGGTGAGAGGTTGTTTTAATTAATATAGACATTTACGCCACAGTTGCTTCAAGTTGTTGACTTTTAAAACTACTGACTATAAAATATCTTTCAGCAGATGAACTGAACTTGTGGAGAATGTATTTACTAGAAAATATTCGTAAGGCAATTATTTCTTTTGACAGCATTTCTTTAGAGTTTCAACATATAACAAAAACATGCTAACAGGGTTAGTACTTAAGGTATAAGTTTGACTTATATCACTATTGACTTATATTTTGTTGATTTAAGTTGCCTAGAGTTTTGTAAATAAATAAATATTTATGTACTCCAGTGTCTGTTTCTGGTGATAAGGTGTTAGATTTGTTCATTTATGCTACTTGATTAAGAGATATTGAAGGAATTTATAGCATAAAGTTTTTTGTAGGCGTAAAGCATATAAATGCTTATAACCTTTATTAAGATAAACAGATAATTGACTAAACTTTTACATGAATATCTGCAGAGCTAATAATGCTCCATGAATTACCAGGAGTTTAGGACTAAACGCCCTCAAATCACTAAACTGCCAGGAAAAGTAAAAGGAAATGGAATACCAGAGTTACTTGGATTCATTAAAAATAATTATTAAATAATTTACTTCAAAAATAAAATAATGTTAATGTACATTGTCAACATTAATGTTAGTGTAATAATACTAGAGGTTATTTTTGTACTTGTTATGAAAACAATAACCTTTTACAGTGAAATTATAAATAGCTCTAAAGGATTGTATGAATACTTCGCTAATTTATTTTATCAAAAAATAATCTACATGATGATGTAATATTCATGTATTTGTACCAGGTTTGAAAGATAATCAGGTTTTATCTTTTGTTTTCACAAAACCACACTTTAATGGTATAACAATGCTGTGAATAAAACATAAACTTAGTTGCTAACTGGCAATTTTACTTTGTTATGTAAACAGCTTGTTTTTCATCTTGTTTGTATTGAAATGATGAGTTATTATGCAGGGTACAATTAACTGATAATATTCAGTTTTTTTAATGATTGTATGCATATGATTTGCATAATGTATAAGATAGTAACATGAAATTTTATACTTTAATGTGATGTATTGGGGTCCAAAATATGAGATGGTGTGAAATATATCTTTTTATACACAATAAAGAAATTTGGAGGTCTTTTTTTCTGATACTATCTTTCTTGGTGTGAAATATATCTTTTTATACACAATAAAGAAATTTGGAGGTCGTTTTTTCTGATACTATCTTTCTTTAATTGCCTAGTTCTTTTCAAAGTGCTAATTCATTAATAAAAAATAATACAATTTTTTCAGTAATATTGAACTTAATAAGAATTTTTTTTTAATAATTAATTGAAATAAATTACCAACATATAACAAGGATATTTTTTTCAGATAAAGAGATCACTCAAGATGAAAAGATGTGTAAATCAGCACCTGTAGATATTGTCTCTGCTGCAATTATGGCAAAAGTATTAGAAGAACGAGAAAAGGAACGAATGCATACAAAACACTGTGAAAGCTGTACTTGTCCTGTATTGTCAACAACACAGTCAAAATCTACTCAAACAGATTCTGTTGAAAGTTGTGAAAAATGTGTTTGTACAAATCTTCTGGGTAGGAAAGACTTGACAGGCAGAAGTTCAAGCCCCATGACAGTGCGGGGAAAAGTCTCAGAAAGTTTTAAACAAAAAGACATTGAATTAAGTGTGTTAACAAAAGAAAGAGTTAATAAACGTCTTGATAAAAGTACTTCATTAAAACTTAATCAAAATAAGCAATTAGGTAAGATAGACGCAGACTTGGATAGATTGGCACAATCAAGAGCAAGAAAGACAGATGATAAATTGGAAAAAGTACAAGAAGCTATTCTGGTCAATATTGATCAATACATTGATGAAAATGATAGTGGTTTCAGTAAATTGTTAAGTGGGGATGAAGATTGGCCACAATTCAGTGAATCTCCAACAGAAGCCGACTCTTTGATTAGTTTTGATAACAAAATTAACAAACCAACAGGGCCTAGGCATTGCTCTGTTAGAGTTCAAGCAGGCACAAGCAACATCCTGTTGGACAATGTGGTTGATCCTTACACTCCTATACTATATAAAAGTAAGTACACTGATCCTTTGGTACATCAAAGATCTAGGTCTGCATCAAGTGCATCAAGTAGTGATGAGGCTTTAAATAAAAAAGTAGTCTCTCAGTTACGCACGGAAACACAAATTTAATATTTCACTTTAATTTAGTCTTTGTATTAAAATTGAAACATATGTCTTTCTTCACATTTTACTGTCTCATTTGACAGTCTAATGTGACAGTATGTGTATATATAAAATTTTCTTGTATAATAATCAAAGCAACTGAGGATATAAAAATAAATAAATAATTCTTGTATTTGTATATCATCAGTTGTTATGATTTATATATATATATATATATATATATATATATATATATATATATATATATATATATATATATATATATAACTGAGGTGATATGCTTCCAAATATTTTAAACCTATCTTGAAAGCCAAAGAAATTAGTTCAGTTGTTTTTCAGTTTTGCTTTAGAATTATCAGTTACCGATTGTTTCTAAATTGAAAACGTATATTTTGATTATAGATGTAATCTACTGAATATTTTTGAATCTACTGAATATTTTTGATTGATACTTAAAACATAGTATAAATTGTTTTGCATAATTTAAGTTATCCATACTTATACATTTAAAAAATAAATGTTTTATAAACACCAACATAGTGTTGAAATCACTTTTAAAAAGACAGAAAATAAATATTTATTTATAGTAAAAATAATTTTCTAATTCAGCTCTTAATAATTCATCAACTTTTATAACTTATGATGTTTAACAAATCTTGAAACCTGGACCATCAAAACTAATGTATTAAAAAAAAATTCCTCTACAATTTAGGCTGTTATCGTCTCTGAAGTTGCGAAGTAATGTGAAAAGGGTTGTGAATAATATACGAGATTAAACAAACTCTTTTGGTTTGGGTTGTGTTATTGTGGTTCACTGTTGAAAGCAATTGGAAATAATTATTTTGTTATAATGAATACTCTTCACTATAAATAAAATAAACTTATTAGTATTTAAATAACAAAACTAAACTGTATTGTTATATAAAACTTGCAAAATAACTAACCACTAGGCATTTATTTGAAATCTAAGAAGTGTTATTTTTGTTTTGAGAAGTACTTTGAGACAGTTAGTTGTCCAACTAAACTCAAGCATACTCTCCAGAAGTGTGTATATTTCTTAACTAACTCCAACAGCCCTCTTGTCTAGAAATTTGTACTTGAAACATGATATGGGTGATGCACGTTTTTTAAAAGACAGCTACATACACATATGCATTGGATATTACTAACTTTATTTCATAAAAATAATTTATAATATAATTTTGTATACCTTCACTTCTTTTGTAATAGAATATATTTGTAGTTTATTTTTAGTATTTTTTGTTACTTTTAGATTTTTGTTATTCCCTAATCCACCTATATTGTTTTGTAAATCATCACCAATTTTTTCCTGAATGTGAAACATTACCAACTTTCTATTATAAATATAAAACTCACAAATTCATTAATAGATTCACAAACTCAGAGTTGATCTGTATTCACTCCTTTTAAAAGTTATCACATTAATAGTGTTTCCCTCCAGTTGGTACCATTAGCCTTAAATTTATTTTACTGCTGGAAAATATTTTTCTCATTTTCTACTGTATTGCTAGTTTCTTTTAATGAATAGATTATAAAAATGCTTATTTATTTTAAAACAAATAAAAACATACCAACTGTGCATAGATCTTATTAAAATTTGTGTTAACAAATGATAATAATGAAATGAACATAGAAAGTGGTATCCTTCTATTTATTTTGTATTGAGAGAAAATGCATTGTGCATAAAGTATGATGCTTCTTCTAGAGTATTCTTTAACATATCTTAAACTAACTTGCCTGAAAGTGTACCAACTAAACCCCAGGCAGGAGAAAAGTTTACCACTCTTTTTTTCCAATGTTATCATCATTTTCTATGCTGTCTATCAAAAAAGCATGTCCTGACTGACTAACATATCTTAAGCTTACTTGCCTGAAAGTATACCAACTAAACTCCAGGCAGGAGAAAAGTTTACCACTCTTATTTTTCCAATGTTATCATCATTTTCTATGCTGTCCATCAAAAAAGCATGTCCTGACTGACTGGCAATAACCAACATCTGACACCTCTGGTCTGAGAAGCATTCACTCTCAAAAAAACGTGTCTTTAGATCTACAATTTTATCCCTGCAAAGCTTAAATTTCATGAAAATTACTTTTCCATTTTGTAAAATATTATCTGAAGTATCTGTGACTTATTAAAAATTGTGACACAAATTTATCTCTGGGTGCGGTCTGTCCAATCCTTCTTGCACTTTATCAGCTAAAATATTAATCTCTCTAAAAGTTTATTATCACATCAATGCTAACATTACCATGGAAGTGACTTTGGCTCATTTGGCCACCTTCTTTATATACCAGATATCAATAGTTTGATGAGGCTTAAACTTACACAATAACTCCATCATACAGTACAGCATCGGTTACCCAAAGTAATTGCATCTGCAGTGGTTCTTACAGTCAAGTTGTTTGGATAAATAACAAGCTAAATATTTCCCTTTACTTACTGTAAGTAACCTTTAACCTTAGTAGATTAATAAAAGCTAACATAATATCTAGATTTAAACAAAAAATACGGTAATACCTCGACTTATGCTACCCAAGTTATGTGGTTTTAAATCATGCTGTCTCAACCTTAAGGTGGCATGTGGCTGTCAGGTCATAGCATCGCCAGAGCTTGTCTCGCTCAGTCCGCATTGTGGGCAGGCTCAGTTGTGTGTTAGCTTTTGATTGTATTCAGTCGTGTATATTGTTGTGCCGAGTCGAGAGAGTTATCTAAAGTGAAACACTTATTATTTGTGTTACAAAGTTGTTGTGTAAGTAAAAGCTGTTGTGTTGTATTCATTTTATTTATGGACACTTGATAGACTTTACTATGCCATCCAAAAGAAGTAGAAGTGATTGTTTCGCATTTACAAGAAAAGAAAAACATTATCTTTGGAATGTAAGCTTGACATTATCAGAGACTTCTATACAAAAAAAAGAAAATTGTGAATTAGCAAAGAAGTTTGATATACTTGAATCAACAGTCAGAAAAGTTATAAAAGGTAAAAAAAAATTCTCGAAGCTATGAAAAATGCCCAATTTTAAAATTCGACTATCATTCTTAAACATCTTGGTATTATATGTATTATATTGATTTGAGAACAATTCGTGTTCTGGTCAACAATGATGGAAACAATGTTAAAATTATGGTGTGATAATCAAGTAACAATGAAAAATTGTCCTATTGACCAGAACACGATTTGTTCTCAAGCTAAGCTGATATTTGACAAGAAAAAGCTGGGGAGGTAGCTAAGGATGAAATGTTTAGAGCTAGTAATGGTTTGTTCAGTTGATTTAAAAGTCGCTGTAATTGGCACTGCATTGCAGAAAGTAGATAACAGCAACTGCTGATACAGAAGTTGCATCCCTTTTTCCAGAAAAACTTAAAACTATGATGGAAGAAGGTGGCTGGACCAGCCAAACCGTATTCAACATGGATGAAACTGGCCTTTTTGGAAGAAAATTCCTAAAAGAATTTTTATAACACGTGAAGAGAAATCATTTTCAGTTTTTAAGGCCACCAAAGACCGATTTACAGTGATGGTTGGCACAAATGCAGCTTATGATTGTAAGTTTCTACCTCTAATATCTTATTTCTCAGAAAATCCAAGGGCATTAAAAAATATTTTTAAAGCTAGCTTTCCTTTTCGAGGACTGGTTTGGTCATTATTTCATACCTCAAGTCAAACGTTATTGTCAGTAAAAATAAATTACTTTTAAAGTGATGCTGTTAATTGATAATGTTCCTGACTATCCTCCTACTACTTTAACTAGAAGATGATTTACTCATCTGCATTAAGCTATGAGACGGAACCACGAGCTCTCTGTTAAAGATTTTTGGAAACAATTCAATATTTAGATGCTGTACGAATCATTGGGCAATCTTAGAATGAAATTTAACAAAAACCATTGAATGGCGTTTGGAAAAAGCTGTCCATTTTTTTTTCCACTGAAACTCAAGCGGAATCAGTGCCAGTCTGATGAATTGCTCATGTGATTGAAGAAGTTGTCGGTTTCGCGAGACAACTAAATTTAAAAGTAAATAATGATAACATTCAAAAACTGCTGGATTCACACAAGCAAAAGCTGATAATTGATTAGCTCTTAGAAATGCACGAGCAAAAGCAAAACTTTAAAAACCTAGATTCTTTAGACTCACTTGACGTAGAAGATGAAATGACGGTTAGAAATATGACGAAAGGCCTTAGTTTAATTCTACAAGGCTTACAAATTTTGGAAAGCTTAGACTTCAATGAAGAGCTACAACGAAATTCTCCATGAGAAAAAAAATCTTCAATATGCCAAACAATTGTACTAGATTTTAAGACGCCTTCTGTGTCAAAATGGTTTCTTTTTAATACCTTCTTTCCAATATTTAAGTATATTATATAATTTTTTGTTGTATTAAGTATTTAAGATATTAATACATACTGATTTGTCTTTTAAATTATTGGTTTATTTAGTCTTTGGTCCCAATTAAACATGATTCCTATGTGATAGTATGTAAAATTATACCCCGACTTACACAGTTACCACCTATCGCGTAAGTGCAGGCTATTACTGTACTATTTTATAACAATAGATGCCAAGCCTTAGTCCTGACATTAAGCACTGCCAAATAGTCCCACATTTTATGCCAACTCACTGCACCACTTATCTATTGCAGACACATTGTGCTGATATTTAGTGCTGACACACAGTTCCGACAGTTAGTGCCACTTAATATTCTCAACATTTAATACTGACATATAGCCCAACATTTTGTGTCAACTCATTGCATCACTCATCCATTCATTGCTGACACATTGTGCTTACATTTAGATTACTGACACATAGAATACTTCTAAACCCAGTATTTAGAACAAAAAATAGGGTTTACATTTTACATGCTTTAATATAATCTCATATTATAAATACAGTAAGTTTATTTCATTAATTTTGTTCTATTCATGGTGGCTTTGGGGGTTTGAATAATTGATGTTTCATTTGGGTGTCAGATGATTAACATTCTACTATATTCTTATAAAATTCCTTCTATTAGTTTACACTCTCCTGACAGATATCTTGTACAAAATTTCAATCATTCATAAAATATGTTTTTATTCATCCAATCAAGTTGAAATACGTTTTTCCAAACTTGTAGTGGATGAAAATTAATGTTAATGTAGCCTTTTCAAATATTTATTCAATAATGAAATTATAAATAACATTTAATGGCCCATTCAAACCATTTAGATTGCTATCACTTTCCAGAAATTCAGGTAACCATATGTGTACTTATAAATTGAATATATGTGTCATTAAATTTCCTACCTTCTCAGTTTTTACTGTATGCTGCAATTTGAATCAACCACATCCTAAATTCTTGACTAGTTCAGAAACAAATAACTCTTCAGATATACAACTGACTATTCGAGTGTTTTTAACTCTTTTTTTTATTTTCTAAATTATTTTATATATAATTCAAAGGTATAAATTGACTTCAACCAAAGAAATAAATAAAGAAGTAAAGGGGCAACTTTATTTGTTAATCATTGTGTGTCTAAGTCTAAGAACATACTAGAGCATCGAACAGAGTTGCGATGAATAGGACAGAGAAAAGCGACAAAACGTGAATAAATGATGATAGAGTTGCACACACACACACACACATATACTGAGGAGCTCAATGGATTTGTTAAATTGCTACTTTTAATTACATTTTGGACCCATATTCAATATAAGCTAATTAAGAATCGGACAAACTCTAACATCAACCTAATTAGTCCTACAGAACATCTTGTAGATTACCTTAAAGTAATTTAACGTAAGATATAGCAGTTTATTTTTTAGAAATTTTAAAAATATTTGTTGTAATATGAAAATGAATTTTTAACCAGCATCAACTTTGAAAAAATATAATATCAATTTTGCAATGCATTTACTGTATTAAATCATGAAGTACAACAAATGTTATAAACTATTATATTATAACAAAATATTACTTTAACCTAATATTATAACTTAAAATAAATCAAAATTCAAAAAACTGTTAAAGTGTTTAAAACTCTTTGTAATTTACTCATTTTATTTATTATATATTCATCATGACATTTACTATTCATAAAATATCCATATATAATCAACAAAAAATGTTTCATCAGAGAAATTGCTCAAGTAAGATAAATTAGAATTGGATTATTCAAGTAGATTGAATTAGAATTGGAGTAATTTTGTATAGTTGAAAGTTCATTAATTTCTTCTGATGTGTTTGGCACTCTCCCTAGTAACAAGATATAGTGTCCTAATGTATAGTAGTATACTATAGAAAACGTGAATCCTCATTGCCATTCTTCAACTGTTCTTATTGTAGAATTATTAATTTTTTTTCCTATAGTCTAACCTCGACTCTACCAACTGGATTGTTTTATTTTTAATCTATTTTGAAAAGATGAATTATTTGGTTCACTTTAATAATTTTCTTCAGGCGCCGATCAACAAAAATGTCTTTTGAAACTGATTGAATAATATCTGCTATTTCAGAGCCAGCACAAGCTTCATAGCTTTCCAAAATAAAACTGTTTTAATATAGCAAGACTTTCTAATCCCAAAGTGTTTTTTTCTAATCCATTTTCTATAAGTTGAGTTGTCTGTAAACAGCGATTAAGGAGCAAAGAGAACAAACTGGCTTGCACGCTCTGCTTTGCTTTATTATAACAGTGATGACGCATCGCTGTCCTGCGCTTCAGTACTCGGAGACTACCATGATTAATCAGTTTGTTTTTGCTGCTTTGTTCTATGCTATGAGAATTGCTCTGCTCGCTGCTCCAGTATGTTTTCAGCCTTAGTCTTAAATATTGATCATAATTTTTAACAAAATATTAAAATAAACCACTTGCCCTCAAACTCTAATAATTTTTTTTTAATTTACTAATTGCAATATTTACAAAAATACCATTTCATACAAAATTAAAGTGACAAATGACTACAAGGAGTACCACTAGATTGTATAATTGTGAAACAATATTTTAGAGAAATATGTTGCTTCTAGCTGTTGTTTTGACTTTTTGTTTATTAATCTAATTTAATTTAGCTTTATAATCTGGAAATGTGATTATGTAATGGTAAATAGAAAATAAACTTTATTGTGAAATCAAAATTAACATATTTAAAAAAAAAAATCTAGTTTTGATAGTGGTTCTGTACCCTAACCTGTAATAAACACCTGTGATTAGGCATGTTACGGAAAGTTACATGATTAGTCGTGTGGTGAGACTTTTACTCCCTGTTTAAAATTGAAAGAAAATAATTTTAATCACTTCTTATATTGACATATATATTACTAAACTAAAATATAGTTTTTATAAAATGTTTCTGAGAATTTACCGTATATGGGTCTAATAATAATAAAGAATTTATTTTTAAATTTTAAAAATTAAAATATTTTTTCTTTTAAGATTTATTTTTTCTTTTTTTCTGTTACAATATCTTACTGTAATAATCATGATAATTATATGTTAATTTTGTTCATGTGTTGCTTACACACAGATCAAAATAAATAGACATTTCTCACAAGACCTATATCTGTTTTTATAGTAAATGTCACATTTTGCTTTGGTAAATTCTTGACTCTAGATCTTTTTACTTTGATTTTCAGTTACCTTTTCAATTTTATCTTTGAGATGCAGAAAATATAAATCGAAGCTCAATTTTAGATGAGTGAACTTGATGAGTGATAGTGAAATTTTGTTTATAAAGAATCTTTTTGTAAATTTCGTGGACATACTGAAATTATAAAGGATTTGCTCATTGACAGTGACTAAGTTCATTAGGCCACAAAAACAATATTGACTCTTCATTTTGTCTTCAATATGAAATCCACTTTTTGTCCAGTTGTAGAAAGTTGAAATATCCAGTTTATATCTATCTAACCCAGTGGTTGCAAATTTGCATCATCAAAATGCATTGTGGATAAAACAATTATATTTGTCTTAGTTTAAACTAAAACAGTACTGTTATTTAGTTCCTGCCCAAAAGTACAACGAGAGTCCCTTTTTATGTTTATGATGTGGAGGTAGTTAGGAGTTGTATAGCAATGAAAAAATATAACTTTATACACACAATATGATGAAATACCACTAACAATCATTCAACAATAAATAATATAAATATGTAGAAAACAAATAGCAAAGTAAGTTAGTAAGTTACACTTTACCAGTGACACAAAGAGTCACATGGTTCAAACTTGACTAGTATCAATAGAATGTTTTTTTTTTACTCCCCCCTCCCTACTTCAAGTGAAGTCAATACCGAAATAAGTCAGTATGCATATCCAGTTACAGATATGACTATAAAGGATTACATGAGGTATAACAATGTTTATAGAAAAAATATGTGTTTAAAAAACTGTGAGAGCAAAATTTTATCTCATCACACAACTGATGGTGGGTTAAGGCTAGTTTTTTTTATAAAAATTGCAACAAATTCAATTAAAAAAAAATTTTGAACATTTTAAAATTGTAAATATGTTCTTAAAGTATATAGAACATTAATTTGCTCATAATCAGAAAATAGCTCAAGTTAATTTTAGAAACTGTTTAACTCCTATATCTGGCAGGCTGATTTCCCTAGTCCCTTATCCGGTAGAGTATGTTTTCAATTCTTCTACTACTATTATAAAATGCTCAATAACATTTTATTGTATGTGTATGCATATACATTATGTATCTTGGAAAATATATAGAATACGATGATATAGTATTAATTAAGTATATTTTTTTAATGTTTTTTAAATTGCTAATTTACAAAAATAAGATAATTTACAATATTGCATTGTAATCTTATGTTTCTGCTGAAATCCTTGTCTATTGTTTATTATTATCATCTACAATCATAGTATTGATTTTTTTTTAATAAGGTCAAACACAATTATGTCAATTACATTTTAAAGTAACTTAAAACAGAGAACATATATTTTAAAAATAAATTGTAAATAATATAAAAAATATGCACAAAACCTGGGGATTATTTTGCCTTTCAGAATTAATAATTTTAATCAAATTTACTAAATGCTGGCACGGCCTTGCTCACAAATAGAGTCCAAAAATTAAATGTAAAATACTAGTTTTAGTGGTTCCCGAAAATCACAAATTATTTCACAATTACAAAAATCTTACAGATGCTCTAACAACACAGGAGCAGAACGCTCCTCACTCTATGACTGAATGAGAAACACAATGTTTGAACAAACATTTCAATATGAAAAATTACCAACACATATTTATTGAAACACTTACTGGAACTGATATCCTTAGTTATTTTAGTATATTTGGATGTTAGTATTAATGTAAATATGATATCATTTATAAACTTTTTTATCAAGATATAATTTTACATTGACTAACTGCCCATAAACCATGTCTTAAAAATGCTTTGTAACAGCAAAAAATAGTCTACAGACTATATGATCAGCAAGGAACAAGATAAGACAGAGTATCTGTCTAATTTCTGTAACAGCAAAATTGACTACCCAGAAATCATTTGAAAACCCGGGTTTTTCTGTCCTCAAGCACAAGCAAAACACAACGTTTATGGAGTTTCTGATCATCAGTATATTTCAAGATACTTTTAAAGTTAATCAAACATACGAAATAAATATATCATACATATAATTGAAAGTGTAGGTTTCAGATTTTGTTTGTACACATAAACAAACACAGGATTTTTATGTTTAGCAAACGTTGCAGTATTGTATTTTTAATTTGTAATTTAACAATGTCGTGCAACTAAATAATAAACATGCCAGATCTTAACAAAAAGCCTCGCTGTTATCACATCTGTATGCCAGCTATAGGATTAAGGAGTATTTTAACAACTATTGGTATTGTTAACAAATAGCTTGTATAGTTTGTCATACAGAAGTGTTTCACAGTATTACGATAAAAAAATGTTACAATAACTACACTCTAGTTTTAAAAGTTGCCTAGACAATGTACAATATTTGATCATTTATGTAAAAAAAATGTTTGCCAGTAAATTTTAAACTTATGAATTGTATTGTTTTAAATCATATTATATGTTATGAAATGTTATATAACATCTCCTTCTTTAAATTTCATGTACCTTAGGAAATTTCATAATTTTAGGATATTATAAAGATAAAAATAAATTATTCTTCCATAATTAAGTTTCCTTAAATATGCCTTAGAAACTTTATTATATTATTTATAACAAGTACTGTATATCTTTGTAAATATATAAAGATAGATTTCATGTAAATAACTTTGTTTGCTTTTAAATATAATAACTGTCACCTTATCACCATTTATAAAGTTATTAATTATGAAATGTTGTAATTTTATAGTGCACAGCTTAAAACATTTTATAGCATCCATTAAAAACCAAAGACTGTTAAGTAGGTTGTAGCTTAGGGAACACTTATACTATGAATATAATTATTGTGATATATAAACTAGTAATAGTGGCAGTATTGTTACTGTAAACTTCAGGGAAACTTATTTACTCTCTTTGATGGTTTGTGTCTAAGAGTTAATATTAACCCTTGATATTACTACCAATTTAATATTACTAACAATTAAGTAATCTAAAGATATAAGACATTTAAAAGTTACTAAACATAGGTATGTAATATTTTGTTTACTAATAAATGGCAAACTATGTTTTATTGTTTAGTGTGTGTTGTGTTCGGTTTTTGTGGTATTTGTATTTTTTGAAATATTTTATTAGATTCTTGCTTTTCTTTATAAAATGTATAATTTTTAGCTTGTTGTCAATGTTGGTGTATGTGTGTAGTGTGTTCTGTGAATGTATGGCAAAATTTGATTTTTGTTGTGTGTTTTTGAAGTCTTTTATGTGTTCCTTATATCGTGTGATAGATTCTCCATACTTGTCCTATGTAGAACCTAGGGCAATGTTGCATGTGATCTTGTATATCCCTGGCTGCTCTGTTGTGATTTTGTGTTATGTAGTTTGTTTTTTAGTTTTGCTGGGTGTTTTGAAGGTTATGTACTTTTGTTTTGTGTGTTATTGTTTTTTGAGGGATTGTGTTGTGTTATAAGTGTGGTTTTAGCATTTTATGTTGTTTATCAAGGTTTGTTTGTATCTGTTTCTATGGGCAATGTATTTTATTGTGTTGAGTTTGTATATTCTGTCTCCTTTATGGATATGCTCATTACAAACCATGGGTAACGAACACAACCAGAAAACACCTACAGAATAAACATGACAGAGCCGAGTTATACAAGATCACATGCAACGACTCCCATAGATTCTACATAAAACAAAGAAGGGGAAACGTCACCACAGAATACAAGGAACACATAAAAGACATGAAAAAAACACCATTCATGTACAGAACACACTACACACATACACCACATTGACATATCTAGAAATTCTACACTTCATCAAGAAAGCAATACACAACAGAAAATTTCAAAACACCATTAAAACCCATATTAACACATACTAAACAATAAAACACATCACAATCAAACACTATACTTGAACACATAATCAATAACCACTCTAGGATGAACAATAACACATCACAGAATACCAAAACATCACAGATTCACAATAACATAACACAAGTGAGCAAAAGTCTCGTCCATGACTCACAGCATTGAACTAATCTAGTGTGAAACAGGTCTGCTGAAAAATATCAGTAAGTAGTGGTTTTTGACAAGTGATATCAATAAGCAAACATTAAATAAAAACCCCAAGATGTTTAACCACAAAACTGGAAGATTTTATAAACATGTACATTCAGAAAAATCAAAATCTCTTACTCATATTGGAAGCTTGAACTCCTAAAATCTGACCAGTAACATAAATCCAAATCAAGACCAATGTCTAGCAGCAACCACATTTACAGGCATAGGATGGTGAAAAACTATTTCTTGTTTTTCTCTATTTGTTCTCATTACCAATAGAAACGCATCTCATTTCTTGTCAGAGACTGTTTCAAACTGGAGAGGCAGTCTTTGAAAATAGCTAATATATATCTATGAAATTGCTTTCTTCTACAGCCAATTGTAGCAAGCCTCCTGTTACAATTTTCCTGAAGCCTTATTTTTTTGCAACCTGAGGGATTCAAATTCAAAGTAGTTAATACAAAAGCAATGCAATTATTTCCAAATTTTTAATTGCAATTGTATTGTCCGTTTTCAGTGTATTTTATCATTGATAACTCAAAAGTGTATTAAATTATCTCATTAAATTTTTGTTCAGTCTTGGGTAGATAAATTTTGTTGTGTGCCATTCAAAAAACCTAAACATTCTAAAAATATTCTGTTTTCATTATATGGGATGAAACTATACAATGAATGTGACTTAAATCTCAAAACTTTGTATACCTAACTCTTATTAAATTCCTTCTATTAGCTTACATTCTCCTCATATATATGTTGTTAATAAAATATGGTTTTATTCATCCAATCAAATTCAAATCACATTTTTTAAACCTATATTATTTACAAATATTTCTTTAATAATTAAATTATAAAATTTGTAGTATCCAGCTGGATTCGAACTGAGAATCTTCATCTTCGAAGTCTAGCGCGCCTTGGCACTGTGCCAACTTTCCAACTCATAGAAATATTTCTCAAATATGTATATGCCTCCCCCCCCCCTTCTGGTTGTAATCGAAACCTCAATTGTACAATCTTGAACTGTTGCTATAGTTACCACATAATATCATAAATATTGCTGTAGGGTAACTAAAATAAAATTTTCCTTTGTTAATCTCAGTAGGAATTTACTTTGAATTTTTTTTTATATTACTTGTTTTTTTGAGAAAAACTTATAGAGACCAAAATTAATAAAACTTTAGGAAGTCTTCACATTACAATCGCTAGGTTTAAATTTTGTAGAATTAAAACAACTGGTTTATTATCATTTATTTATTAATTTAGTAGCAATGTTTTAATAACATATTTGTTACCCTCTTCAGGCTTGTAAATATGAATAGTAGTTAATGTTGATAGAAATTAATTTATAGCTATAAAATAATTTTAATAATATAATACAATTGACTTTTAACAAATGACAAGGACATGCACAGAATATAATAAAATACTCAATTCGTGTATTAGTCATTTCATTCATCAAAAGTGTGGATATTAAGGATGTAGAGATTTAACTATAATAAATTGTTGTAATTAGTATAAGTAAATTGAAACGTGTTTGATGCTATTAAACTATATAATAATAACATATAATATAATTTTTGTATCTTTTAATCTCTTGTCATGTATGTTTGTTTTGTAATTTTACATTGTTCTGTCAATTGCCATTGGAATTTTAATTATGTTTATTTTACTAACTGACAAATTAAAATTTAACTTTGCAATTAAAAATATACTGATAATTAGTGTAATGTTTAAAATTCTAATATTTGATTGTTTATGGTTGTTTACATGTCTTTCTAATAGGTTGAGTTTTTCTTAAATAGTATGTTTCAATAAATAATATGGTTCATTTTTATTTGTATTAAATGTCGTATTTTAGTTTGCTGAATGACTAATACTCAAATTGAGTATTTTATTATATTGTGTGTTTGTCCTTGACATTTGTTGAATGTCAATTGTATTATATTATTTAAATTAGTTTATACCTATTAATTATTTGTATCAACATTAATTGGTATTCATATGTACAGGCCTGAAGATGGTAACAAATATGTTATCAAAATATCGCCACTAATTTAATAAATTACAATGCTTGAATCGCAGACTAGTTGTTTCATTTCTACATAACTTAAGGAAACTGTGCCCCTTAGACAAGCAAAAAGAGCTTGTTAACTTCTTACAATAATTCAAAGAACATTATTCATAAAGAACCTAAGTAAATTCCTTGCTCAGTACTGTTGGATTTAAATTTAGTAAGGTAAGTGAAACCTTTTCATGCCAAGTTATTATAAGTACCTACTGTGTTAGTTCAGATTTGAAAAAGATCTACATTTTATTTTAAAATCTGAGTTTTATTAAATTTTTTGTATTTCTTGGTGTGTTTGGTAGTTTTCTTAAATTGTTTTTATTTTAATACGTTAACTGCTGACGTCATCCAGGTGGGACAGGAAGATTCTAGGCGCCCTGCTATCATCACACCAGTGCGACATTGTACTAGTTCAGCATTTTGAATCAGTCTTACTTAGTTTGTGTTAGAAAATCATAGTATTTTGGTCATCGTCGTGTAAACACATAGTAAAGCCATTTTTTTACTAGTCAGTTTTTTATTTTTTACAGTCTTTTTCTATCTTTTTTGTTTATTTTCGGTTGCATTTATTTTTATTTTTCCTTTCGTTTTTCAACTCATGTTTATTATTTATTATAATTATGTCAATTTTAGAAGCTGGATTTTTGCATAGAGTGTTAGCTAGTGACAATGAAAGTGAGTTAGATTCGGAAGAACAGCTTCAGGGGAGAACACTTCTAGAGTTTGTGGTGAAGAATTGGTTCTACAACCAGTTTGGAAGACTTCAACTGCTAACCTCAAAACCATTCAATTTAATAAAAAAAAAGATTTTTCCAATACCACCTGAAAACAAACCAGTAGACTATTTCTATCTTTTGTTTGATCGTGTAACATGCAATACTATCAGGAAAACCAACAATAATGCAGAAAAAGTTTTTCTTCTACCAAACACTAAAGTTACTTCTCGTATAACTAAGTGGAAAGATCTTATTGCAGATAAATTTAGAGTTTTTATTCGACTTTTGTTACATATAGGTACTACAAAACTAAACAGGTTAGAAGACTATTGGAAGACCCATTATATTTTGAATATCCCATGTTTCAGGACATATATGAGTAGAGATCGTTTTCTGTTGATCCTCAGGCATTTACATATCTCAAGACTTCCACAAACTGAATGAGAACACAGTGATAAATTACATATGATCAGGCCAATGGTTGATGCTTTCAACAATACACTGCAGAACACATATTACCCATCTCGCAAAATGTCATTGGATGAAGCAATGGTATTGTGATTTAGGAGATTGTCATTTCGACAGTACATAAAAGGAAACCTCCATAAATACAGGATAAAATTATACATAGTAACTGTACCACATGGTATAATAGTTCGATTAGCAATTTATAATGGATCAAATGACGTGTTATCAGGAATGGAGCATGTAAATAAAGTGGTATTTTATCTGGTGAGTAATTATCAACAGCAGCCATGCAGTATACATTGACAGTTATTATAATAGTTTCAGTTTGGCATCACAAGCCAGAAACATATTGTACTGGAAATCATCGGGCTGACAAAAGATGTTGAAGATTTTAATCCAAAAAAGGGAGAAACAATAGCGGACCATGCTGATATTGTTATGATTGGTTGGTGGAAAGAGAATAATTGCCTCACATACATCTTAACAGAATTTGAAAATGGAATGGTTGAGTTTTTTTTGATAAGAGAAAAAATGTTGTGAAAAGGCACCTTGTTATAAAATATAATGCATTTATGAAGGGTGTTGATAGGACAGACCAACTGATGTCTTACTACCCTTGTGAACGAAAGACAGTCAGATGGTACAACAAGATTTCCATTCGCATAGTTAGTATGTGTGTGAATAATCCCACCAATATGCATAGCATTGATAGTAAGATAACAATGTTTCCGTTTTGCTGGTCAATATTGGAAAGCACGCTTCCCAAAAGAGATGACCCTTCTCTTGTTCATTGATATCAGAAAGAAAATAACAGACTGGATATGATAACTGAACTCAATAAACAAAACAAAGGGAAAAGGTATAGAGTGTGTTCATCTGAAGGGAGTTCAAAAACCGTACAGTTTTATTGCAGTAGGTCCTCAGGGAAACTCGTTTTATGTCCAACACAGTGTTTTGACAAGTACCATTTTTAGTAATCTTTTAATAGAGCATAAGTTACATAGTTTACCATAATGAGCATATAGGAAATATAATGACAATGCTATAGGATAGTGAATATTCATAATTTCTACAAAATATACATTGTTTATTTGTGTAATGGATAAATTGAATGAATAAAGTCGATGAGTGCTATTCGAAAATTTGTTAGCAAGTGCTGTCGTTGCACTAGTGCTACATTGTGAAAAAAATGCAATATGTACAAGTAAATTGACACGTAAGGCAATTTCTGCTATAGACCATCCACTTACTTTGTCTTAGGTAAGTTTTAGCATGCAAAAATCTATATAGAAGACTTTATCAATAAATTTGTAGCAGTAAATGTGTTAAGTAAAATATCAGTTATAGTTTCTTTTTAAATTTTTATCACTATGGATTTATATCAGTAACCTTTTACTACAAAAACAACATAAAGTACAAAATCTGTTTCTTTGATTTAGAAATTGATTCCTTTATAAAAAAAAATAATCTCTTAAAAGACTTCAAGTCTCTTTATTTTAAAGGAAAATAGTAAGATTAAGAAGCATGGCATTAATTTACCTAGGCTTCGAATTGGAAGCTAGTCATACGCTCATATGGGCATAATCATTTTAACTACTACAACATTGACTATCTTTGATCCTCTACTTAAAACCAAATTTATTATTCTAAATATTTTACTAGTTTTACTTTGTTCTTGATAAGATTTATCCCAATTTTTATTAAATATGATGTGATTAGCAAGGGTTAATATTAAGAAAATGAAAATTATATTTACTTAACTTTATTGCATATGCAAAGATTAAATTTTTCTGTTTGTGATTCTGTGCAATAAACACAGTTTAAGTAATTCTCTGAATCTAAGTTTCAACTGTAATTTTCTAAACTTGACAGAAATTTCATTTCGTTCTATGTATTTTAGTTTCTGTTTATTTGATTAAAAATGATTTAAATGAATATTTGCTACATTCTGTGTTAATTAAAATTAAGGTTTATATGAAAAAGAACTCCTATTCACTGCCTTGGTCTTTTTTAATGTGGTAATGATTATATAGTAATAATAACAAAATTATAGTAAGAAAAATAATTTGTTAATACAGTAGTTGTTACTTTGTTAATACTAAATATAAAGTTAATTAATTGTAATAAATTAGTTGAAATATAATTGGAAAATATTTTAGTAATAAAACACAATTAGTTGCATCGTGTGCACACACACACACACACACACACACACACATACACACATGCTTATCATTATGTATTGATTTATGAATAGTTAATTTCACTACATGGATTGTTACATATTAATCTTGAATATGCTTTTGGGAGAATGCTTTTTACATAATGAGAACATTTTTTATAGGTAGTTTCTAATTTTAATCTGGTGGCCAATGTATAAATGTTTAAATCTGTGCCATTACAGCTGATAACTGATTCATCATAAATCAATTAGAAAACCTGAATTTATATTTTTAGAAGTACAAAATGCGTGTGTGTGCATGCAACAATACCATGTGTTGTATTTTTAAAAACATGTTGAATTATTGCCCAACTTCCTTAGCAAGAGTAAACAAGGGATAGAATTAAATATTAAAATAAATATACAAGAAATATTAACAAAAATGTTTTACTTAAAATAATTTTTTCTGCTTAAAGAAATATTTTGAATGTTCTTATTTCACAATATTTATGTTTCTGAATAAATTCGTGTTTTTCCTATTTAAGTTGGTGTTTTGCTTCATTATTATATTTTGTTCATAAGTTTCAGTTGTTTTGAAATGAATGAAAAATAAAAATTGATTCAAAATGTTTGTTTTATTACAGAAAACAAATAATGATAATTTTTATTATTAAGAAAAAATTGTTTTATCACAATGTTTAGGACTCAAGAATTACTTTGTAATATCAATTTTAGTTCTTCATTTAGGTTTTTGTGATATACTAAAATTCTAGTCTGTTGTCTCATAAACTGGACTGTTAAATATTGATTTGACTATAAAGTCAATGACATATGGATCTAATTTGGTGGACCAGTTTGATATATACTTCTAGATGAGTAGAATGTTCAGCATAAGAATTATGTTACTTTTAACATCTTATACTATTTGCATTCTGTGGGACCTAAAGAGCCATGGCCATTCACATTTTTATGTTACTTTAAACATCTTATACTATTTGCATTTTGTGGGACCTAAAGAGCCATGGCCATTTACATTTTTCAATCATATTTTTTCTGAGCTAAACAAAAACACATCTTTAATTTTCTGCTGCAGCAACTATAAAAATTATATCAAAAGCAACAAATTTTATACTTTGAAGAAATGTTATTCAGTTTTGAATTTGTAGATCTAAAAATGTTCATGAATCATCATGGAGGAGAGTTTGATAAGTTATTGAAGATATTCTTCACAAAACCCTCAATAATTACAAAATATCCCAGTACAGCAGTGTCTCAATAACTCTTCAGATATGGGACTAAAGCTGTGACGGAAATTTTGGAAAAACTACAATCAACAGCAAAGTAAATTCATTATATATGTAAAGTACTTCTTATTCATCCACTCAAGTTGAAATATATTTTTTTAAAGTTTTAGTGGAGGATACTTGATTTTAATACAGTTTTCAAAAATTCAATTCCTACTATTGGTTCACACTCTCCCTATGTATATTAATACAGCTTGTTCAAATTTTCAATCTTTGATAAAATACTTTCTATCCATCCATTCAAGTTCAATTAATTTTTTAAAACTTTTACTGGATGACACTTGATGTTAACACAGTTTTTTCAATTATTAATTCATTAATTAATTTCATTATTGATCTCGCTTTCTATTTTGCCACTTAATATTTTTATTCTATCATATGAATATATATGTTTATATTAATTGTAATTATTTGATAAAAAGTAACAAAATAAAGTTTTTCTTTGTTGGCCTAAGGAGGATTGACTTGATTTTTTGTAAAAATATTACTTGTTCTACATTGGGTTACACAAACAAGCCCTTTTATTGTATTCTAAATACAAATAAATAGACTCCCGCTTATTGGCATTTCCTCTGCCTTTGTTTATGTACAGGCTATGTAATGTTGAGAAACTTACCTAATATGCAAAACCTTTCTCAAGTTTACCTGATGTGATTTGGCAAGGGTATTAGAAACGTTGATGATGTTACAAAAAAGATATTTTTATTTAGATGGCAAAAGGGATTTATCCGGTAATGACTTGTTATGTTATGGCAATTTACTTATCTTGATTGGTAATCACATAACCGATTGTCATGTAGAATATAATAGGAAGCAAAAGTGGCTTGAGGGTTACTAAATTAGTGGCTATAAATAAATAAAACAGTTGGGAAGAAAAAGAGGGTTCAGACTGTAACTTGGAACTAAAAAATAGCTTGTAACTGACTTGTACATGTTTTGGTTGACTTTGTTTTGTTGTATAATGTTGTGAAAGAATTTACAATAAACGTTTTCTTAGTTTTTCTCACTTTTCAAATTGTCATTGTTTTCAAGAAAAGAATGAATTTAATCTTATCACCATTTTATCTAATGATGTAAATGGTAGTAGAGCTGAGTTAATCCCTGAAAATAGCAGGATTACTTTCAGAGGAGTGAAGTGTTGGGCTATAAAGAGACTGCTATGTATTAAAACAAGATTGTTGTGTGTGAGTATTCCTCAATTTAGTCAGTTGCTAAAGTTACAAAAAAAGATAAAACATCGTTTAAACTATTTTCTACCTTTTTTCAGTAAATTTAGTGTTATAATATACATATTCTAGGATAACAATATTTTAACATTTGTTGATTCCATCTTCGCGTGAGCTACTAGTAATCAAAACACTTTTAAATGTTTTAAACTTGCCTATAGTAGCACTTACTTTGCTTGTTGAGGACGGCCATTTCGGGAGATGTATCCCTTTGTCAACTCGGACCGTAACTCAAGGTGGGTAACGGAGTTACGGTCCGAGTTGACAAAGGGACACATCTCCCGAAACGGCTGTCCTCAAGAAGCAAAGTAAGTGCTACTATAGGCAAGTTTAAAACATTTAAAAGTGTTTTAATATTTTAACATTGTTTAGCGTTTTCCTTGTTTGGTTCTCAGTATTGTTTTAATCAAATTTTTAAGTTTAATAATTTTAATATAAAAAATTATCTCCATCTTGCTTTTGGGAGCTTATGTTTAGTTTTGCTTTCTTAGTTCTGCAATAGGTTTATGTGCACATGTTTGTATTTTATTAATGTTAATTATCTGCACACAAAATATTTGTATAATTATGTATTAATCAACTTTTATATTTATATCAATGTTATGTTCCTTATTTCAACATTAATTTTACTTTTTATTTTTTTTACAGAACAGTGAAAGTGCATTGTATTAAGAATAAAAAGAAGTTTGTAACATTTAATGTATTAAATTATTACCAGTATAAACTGAATTTTTTATTGTCAGCCTCCTGTATTGGTTAAATAAAATACTAAAACAAGAATTGGCTTTTAAGATTTTTAATCATTATTTTTAGGGTGTATGTGCATTTTATAAAAAACATGCAACAAAAATTACCAAGTTATATTTTTTAACATAGACAAATAAAAAAAAAAGATTAAAACAATTTACCCACCTTCTACCAGGGTCTTAGAGGGGGGATAAAATAAATATAGAGTTATTAAGCTCTACTGAATAAAAATAAATATAGTTATAGAAATTTTCCTTATAGAAAATAAAACAAGCCCTGAACAGCCAGGGAGAGTTGGTAGCTAGGATTATTGTTAATGTTGTAAAGAATCTTTCAGTAGTAAAGAAGTACAACACCAAGAACCACACTGGTGAAACAGTATTACACTTGTTAGTAATAGGCTTATGTAATTGGTCTGACTCGACATACATGACTTCACAAGTATTATATTCAAAAGACACACCAATTATATACAATATTTGAGTTTTCAAGTAATTAAGATATAAAATAACTGAAAAGATATGTTAAAAAAAAAGAACGAAACTCAACTGATATTGGTCAGTAGGACCTTATCTGTCATTTGGTCTATATATCTATCATTTGGATCTAAAGGACTCGGCAACTAAAGATTATAACTATAGAAATATACAACTAGGTATAATCCTGCTGAGTGTGTAAATCCCTGCAGCCAAATCCACTCGTTGCGACGGCATAATTAGCTCCTATCTGAAAGTTCCATCATTCCTGGGACTTAGATTTAACTGTTGAGAAAATTAAATCTTAAGGTTTCTAAATTGTCCAGTAATTAACATATAAAATATTATACATCTAATAAGTTTTCAACAATTTCACTCCAAGTTAGCAGTTTACAATTGAATAGACTAGAAGTAATAAAATTACATTAATAATGAACTGCTTAGTTTGTTTTTAATTTCATCAATTAAATATCGAAATCTTGTTGCTGTTCATGACGAGCTGGTTGTTAATTCTTATTACACTTTTGCTAATACTCGCAAGTATTAGCAAAAGTTCATTAATTAATTAAAAGGCTTATGAAATTATGCATTACAAGAAAATCTAACAATATTTAACAAGTTAAGTTGTAACACAAAAACCGTAACAATTTATTTTAAATAAATTCTTAAGGAATTTAGGTGTTGAATATTGCAGTTATCTGTTACATAATTAATAAAGTTACCTGCAAAGTCAAGAGCATTCCTAAATTGAACTTGAGAATGGGGCATTCAATAAATTTACCAATTGTTTCAAAATAAAATATCAAATTTTAATGTACAAAATTTACATAAAAGAGAAAAAGAAAATACAATTAGAAACGTTTACACTGTTTTATATCTGGTTTTTACCTTTGTTTAACATGTTAAGAATTTACACAAATATTTTCACTAATTTAGAATTTATGGCATTGACATGTGATATCCACAAAGAGATTGCTTCTATATAAAATAAAATACATTGCAAATTATTTTATCTAACAGTTGAAAATTTGTTATTGCATCCCATGGATTAATCATAACTTCCTGAATTATTAAAATATGAAAACTTGCACTATTTTGCCGCCCTGAGTTAAATTTTGATTTCACATCACCTTACATAAAATTAATAACTTATCTGAAACTGGAATTCATGTTGTACAGAGTGGCTCCTGGATCAGGCCGTGCCATTATTCATTTTGCATACGTGTTGGCTAGGGAGCTCACTAGATGTTGACTAATCAGTGATGAAACGTTTTTAAAAATAATAAAGGAAACTTTTGGATGCTTCTTTACTGTTGAGAATGGTGCATAGATCAAGTAACAGCTGGCATTGAGGTTACGTTGCATCCCGTTAGAGTTCTCCACTGACCTAATTTTCTTGTAAGTTTTACTCGGTGTGTAACTGCCTAGGCCATCTTGTCTTCTACCGCTTGCCCGCCTAGCTCTTTGTTGTCAACCTTGTATTATACCGCCGTAAGTTTCCAATAACCGCATTTTACTTGTACATTACCCTCTTTAGTATTTCACTAAGTTTTCAAGTGCTTTTTAACAGTGGTTACCCGCAATTTAAGATCGTATCAAGTGCGGGAGTAAATAGTTTAACCTAGGTACGCTTCACTTTAGACTATTCCATCACCTACCGCCATCAGTAACAAATTCACAAAGACTTAGCTATTATGGAATCATTGTATATCGTTTGAAGCTGTACTTTTATAACGACTTTAGTGTTTAACCGCGTGTGATATTATATGACATTGTTTATAAGTGAACTTTACTTAGGATATTGAGTGCACTCATTTAATGGATTTGTGTTATTTAATATATTGAAACCATCGTTTAGTGTTCCAGATAAGTTTCTAGAACTTTTAGAAGTGATTCAACGGACCGCTGACGCATTTTAGGTAAGAACTAGGTATTAAAGACTTTAGGTGTAACTATTGCATATTTACTAACTTTGTAAGCTAAGGTACTTACATTCATTTTAACTCTTTTCCGTTCGGTTTTGAACGGTGGTCCTCCGGCAAGATTACAAGCTATTATATCAGTTTCTTTCCACTAAAATAATTAGGTTGTAAAACCAACATTTACATAATTAAATTAAATTAATTAAAACTGTTAAAAAAATGTTCTTGATACGTCCCATCTTGCAGCGTCCTTTCGGTTCGAAGACCTAACTGAGAAAAAAATGTTCCTGACCTTCTGCGCAATTTTCCGGCGCATTTCTAATTGCCAGCTCTTTTCATTAAAAAAAAGGCTTGTGGAAATCATATCTCAACCAGTATTACTGTACATAGAAATATGATTTACAATTTTTTTAAAATTTTAAATTGCCTAAAATAATGTTACAAAGTTAATATGATAATATGCAAACCATCTAATTACAAGCAGGTTATTTAAATAATTATAATTAACTGCCTTACTCGAGTGTGTTTTCTGGTCTCAACAGTTGTATAGTAGTACATAATGGATATTTGATTACTTAATATGAAGTTAGCTAGAATGGAAGAGAATGCCAGCAAAATATGTAACCAAAACATTGGTTGTTAAGTGATATTCTAAACAATGTACACAATTTAATAAAGTAGCATTTATTTAGGTATAAATTCAAAATGAATAATTGATATATCAATGGGAAGAGGAAATTTCAAAGTCTTTATAACACGTTTTAAAATGTTCCCCTTGTGCTGCATGGGAAACATCCAAACTCTTATCACACATGAGAAAGTATATTTTCTGATACTGACTGCATCACGGCAGTGATACGGTTCCACAGATCAGCCACAGTTGTTGGTAGAGGTGGACGTAAATAACTTCCTTGACATAATCCCATAAGAAATAGTTACTAGGGGTGAGAATCTTGGTGGCCAGAAGTGTAGAACCAGGTCTTGGTTGCCGCTGCATCCAATCCAGTGTTGACGAAGGGACTGATTCAAAAAGTCTCGGACATAGAGTTGCCAGTAGGGCAGAACTCTATCCTGTTGGAAAATGAAGTTCTGTGAATCTTCCATAACTTGAGGGAACTGCCATTCTTCCAACAAATCCAGACATTTCATTCTAGTCACAGTACTTTCTCAAAAAATGTGTTCCATAAACCTTGAACGCGATTAGGCATAGAACACGTTTATCTTTGGCAAGCCTCTTTCATGTTTCAATGCTGCATATGGATTTTGTAGACCCAATTATTGGTGCATTGTGTCTGTTGACTTTCATATGACAAGGAAAGTGAAAATCATACGCTGAAGAAACCCGTGATCCTCCATCATTTGAAGCATATCACCACAAAATTTGATACACTCCAATTTATCAATTGGAGAGCCTGCACGAGTTTTAATCGGTAGGGCTTGTACAGCAAACGCCATCGCAGAATTTTCCATACAATTAGTTGGGTTATTCCAAGTTCTCTACTACCTCTGTTGATAGACTTACATAGACTGCGAACAAAACCTTCAATTCGTCTGACATTATCCACAGGCATACACGGTCAGCTTGATCTTGTTATTTACATACATTGCGTAAACCATCGGCTTATGCTTTTCCTAGTTGGTGGTTCGATACTGAATTTGAATCAAAATGACCGCTGCATAGTAGCCTTTTCACTCATAACTAAGAGTGAAACACAATGGCAGCTGGTGGCCCATTGGCGTGAGAACTCTAGAGGCCGTTTCTGCAACTACTGCTCTCGATTCCTAGCATGTATAGGTTAAAAAGCTATGAAATTTCATGTTTCCATTTGTGTATCAATTCAATTGAATTTACACTTAAATAAATACGGATTTATAAAATTGGCTCCATCATTAAGAATAATCCTGTATGTATTAATTCCATCAATTTCTAATAAATCAGCTAATCCACAGATCATACTGGTTTGTGCTGTTCTCGTACAGTTGTATAATTGAATAAATTGTAGAAATAAAAATGAAATGGAATAAAATAGAGAGAGGAATATAGATGAAGCTATTCACTTACCAAAGAATTATCAAAAACACATTATGTTTACACTTAACAGATTAATGATTTGCTTAACGTATAATTTGAGTAAATGTTTTAAAAGCGCACTGTATGAAAATGTTTTTGATTCATTAAGCGATCTTCATCAATATCTGAGAGACAATGACAATAATCGCTTAATCCAATTTAAAACATTTTGTCTCGGTAAGTTTTTCAAAAGTTGCAAATTGTTAATTTATTGAGCTCAACTATAAAAGTTTTACTATTCGTCATTGACAATAAGATCTCTCAATGTGGATAATTAAAACATAATAGCTTTGTTGTCAATTCTTTTTAATAAAATAAGTTTAAAGAGTACTAAAATGAAGTTTAATTGTCTTTCATTTTTTCAATGGTAATTGAAATCATCAGTTCTGCAAGGCAAAATTTATTAATGGATTAGTTCATAGATATTTTTTTCCTCTTTGTTTCTCTTTTGTGACATCAAGACAATTACATATCTATTTGTTTTTTTGTTCTCTTAAACAAAGAATGGGGAAGAAATAACTGCTGTGAGAGTTCACCAAACCAAACTCAAGAAATCTGAAGGATAAATACATATCTGATTTTTATTAAAACTTGTTGGATATACTGATTACTAAACTAGAAAGAAAATTTAGCATTGTCTCATTAGAGTTGGCTGAATCAAGTAAAAACTTTATTCAATTGGATAAATTTGGGTCAGAATGTTTCATTTAGATGTACTTGCTATCTGGTATTGGCTGGGTAGTGTTACAGCCAGAAATTTGAATATTAAGAAACATAATGGAAAGTTTTGGTTTAGGCACATTTAAAGAATGTTATAACAAGTATTACAGATAGAGTTTTGGGCAAAGAAAGTGATGCAACAACTTTCAGATTGTTTTGGAAATCGCTCTAGCTCTGCTATCTTGTGCCACTTGTGAGAGGTCATTTTCTACCAGAAGCAGAATTCAAAACTGGTCAAGGTGCTCAACGGGTCAGGAAAGACTTTACAACCTAACAACTCTTAATAAGACATTGTGTGAAATATAAATTTAGACAGTTTGTGTGATGTATATAGTTTAAAAAAGTAATATAAAAAAATATATAAGTCGATTTCTATTTAGGTCAATAAAGAAAAATATTATTTCAGTTACTATTTATTAAAAAATTAAAATAATATAAATATTTATATTCATATGAAAGAATCACAAAATTATGTGGCAAAATATAAAGTGAGCTCAATTATTAAAATTAATTAATTAAATTTGTCATGAATTAATATTTGAAAAAAATCTGTATAACATCAAGTGTCATCCAGTACAGGTTTTAAAAAATGTATTTGATCATACAATAAGTATTAGTATTTTATTTACGATTGAAAATTTGAACAAGATATATAAATATATATAGGTAGAGTGTAAACTAATGGTAGGAATTAAAAAAGGAGCAAACCTACACTTTTAAACTTTGTGTCAGTGCTTGAAAATGGAGATGAAAGTTGTCAAGAAAATCAATGGAGGCAGCAAAAACAAAGAATCTGTTTTCAGTGGTTTTTGCAACAACATTCTTTTAGAAACCCAATTCTGGGTCTGATTATTTGTGAAATAACCTCAGAAGCTTAGACAAAATATAAAACTATTAACAAAAATAGTTTGTTTTCTTTCAATTCCATTTGCAACTTAAATACTGTAGTTAAATAAAATTGACCCTTTTTTCAAAAAAATCTAATTAGAAATTTTATTTATCCTAATGGGGTCTGGTCTCAATTGATTTGGAGATCTACTGTATTTCCAAACAAACTTTTGGCTATATTACTAAGGTTTTCATTTATTTTAGTTTTTAATAATAAAAAATCGATACTATGTTTGATGTTATATTGTAGTAGTATGTAAGTGGTTTATCGGGACATTAAACAAACTTTGATACTAATTCCTTTGTTTTGCTATTTATTCCTGCCTTCACTTAACTCTATGGAAGTGGCCACAATAACTTTTGTTCTATGATTAACTATATTTAAAAATATTGAAGATATTTGGATAAAAATACAGGCCCTCCCGTAACAGGATTGCTGTCCACCCCTGCCCCAAAATAAAACTCTAAACTCCGCCCCATATGACACTCTTGATCTGAGGTGTCAGAAGTACTAAGGTCATTAGATGGCACAAATCCAAGAAACTCTAACATTTCCTTCTGAATAAACTGATTTGTCAGATTCCACTGAGAAGCCTGTGCTTTTATTCATTGATGAAATTAATTCATTTATACCATTCTGCTATGTAGTTTTTTTATATCAGTTCGTCTGAATTTGTTCTAAAGTATATTTAGAACTTCCACTAAAAAATTCATTTAATTTCTTAAAGATCATTGAAAACACCAAAATTGGAATTTTTCATTTGAATTAGAAGTGAGATTGCAGGTTTCTCAAAGGACAATTGAAAAAGCTATACCAATTTAAGCTATGTTATCTTGAATTGGTAAAAATTCTTGAAGTGAAAAGATAATTCGCTACTTTTACGTTTTTAATATTACTCTGGCCAGCAGGGTAAATAGACCTAAAATTATTGAAACAACTTTTGTAATCAACACTCTTCTAAAATACAGAATCTTTTAATTTCAAAATAAAATTGTTGATAATGCTGTGTTTGAAAAATATCATTTGTTTACTCATTATGTACAAGGTGCCGAATAAGTTACTATATAATAATAGTATAATAGTTCAGCCAGGCTTAGCTCTTGCCTGCTGTGGTAACCCAATATCTACAACAATATTAACACTTCCAGAGGTTGAACCAAGAACTGGTTCATTTTTCGGCAACTGTAGCAACTAATATCTAAAACAATATTGACATTTGCATCTGCCACATTGTTTTTGATATTTGATTCTGTAAAACATGGCACTACTCATTTTCTTGGATAAGTACATAAGTTTCAATTTTAAAATTGTTAGGTTATCTCTGTAGTTTACTTTTATGTAACTGATTGTAATATGTTGGACTTCTAAATACATGGTGTGGCAGAAAAACCTCAAGATTTTCGATACTTGGTAGTGAGCAGTAGGAGACACTCAGAATGTTGGGGATAGCGACAACCGACACAGGAGAGGGGTAAGGTTACATGGCACTCAGGCACGTACACATCAGTCGCCATCGTGGTGTGGACAAATGCACAGAGCTTTTGCCATCGAGGTGTTTATCTGTAACAATAAGTCAGTGTCACAACCCAGTGTGCGTTCTAAATGAGATTTCAAATTGCTCCTTGTGAGTACATACCGGACTGAAAGTCTATTTTATTCTGGGTGGAAACTTCTGGGGGACTGTTGTGAAAAAAATAGCTGAAAGAACTCATAGTGCCCTTATACCTGAAAACATCAATGGAGTTAGGAACTCAACTTTGCATCCTCCTCAATGATCATCTCACAAACATGCAGCTGCTCTTCGAATGTCTGACCATAGTATTTGTAGAATCTTACACATGTACCTCCAGTTTCATCAATATAAAATGGTGTTGTCCAAGAACAGTCACCACATGATTAGCAGAGTCATACAGAAGCCATGACAAATCATACTGAAAACTTTTCCACTAGACTCCATTTTTTTTTCCAGCAACGAATTTTTTTTGTCTGTCTGGTGGTGTAAACAAACAAAGTTTTTGTTATTGGAGTGAAAAAAATCCAAAAGAATTCCATGAAAAGCCTCTTCATAGTGAACATGTTACTGCATAGTGCACGTTGTCATGATTGGAATCATAGGCCAACATGACTGAGGAATGATATTGAACCTGCATAAAAAGTGCGAGCTCACGTGAATGATTCTAGTAGACGATGCCACAACTCTTACTGCTCATATAACAATGAACATTTTGAGGCAAATATTTCCTGGTCAATTGATTTCTTTAGGAGATATTGCGTGGCCAGCACGATCTCCCAACTAAACTCCCTGTAACTTTTTTTGTGGGGTTATTTGAAGGTCGAGGTTTTCAAACATCATCCCAGGAGCCTGCATGACCAGGATTACAACACAGTTAAATATTATTTGCTGGTAAGTAACAAATGAACTGAAATCAGGTAGCTACTTGATTGAAAATACATAAGAAATGATGGAATATTAATTTTCTAGTTTTTCAAGTATGCACAACCAGACATAAAATCAAAATTAAGATAAACCCACTTTTTCTAATATTTTTTAATTCACAATAATCGTACACTTTTCTCTAAATACATATTTAAAATCCTTCCAGTGTTATTATACGCTATAATCATAATTTCAAATTCCTTTGCCATGATACTTCTTGTAAGTCTATTCACAGTTACTTAAAAATAAATATCTAATCCAATGGGTCACACTCTCAACCCAAAGTAGTCTAAACATTGCTATAAATGTTTAAATCTAAATTAAATGTAAACATAAAGCAAGCAATACACCACTGGATTGGCCATCATTCCATGCAGTTTTTTTTTAATAGCACAGCGGAGTCAATGAAGTTACACTGTAAGCCACTGCAATTATCGTCTCCCTTCTAGGCATGTAGTCAATAAGTAATACCCTTTAAGGTAATAAAACTCTGTTGCCATAACCTTCCTTGTGTTCAAAATTTGTTTTGATTTTTTTTGGTTTTGTTGGCAGTTCCAAATGATACCATTCCCAAGGACTGGCGCTTTGTTTCTGTTCACTAATTGCAAAGTGCCTATCTTCTTCAATTTTCATTTCAACCCTTGCTTTGAGTTTGTTAGTCACATCTTAGGGCCAGCCCTAGATGATGTTTTATCATCATGAAACATTCGTCCACCCTGCATTAAACATGATGCACCATTTTCGAACAGGTCCTTCATTACATTACATTCATCACATTACCATAAACCTCAGTTACGTGTTAAGTCGAACTTGTTTCAGGTTCAAAGCACAAGCCTCACAATAGGCGGCATTGTCATTTTTATCACAGATTTTTTAGTCACACAGATGTCATGATTGAAGCGGATTGCAGTTGCTGCTAAACTGATCCAGAAGAATGCCAACTTAATAAGCAGTGGGGGGAGGGGGAGTGAACACAGTATTTAACACAAAATGTCCTTCTCTGCTTTATGAAGAACCACATAGAAGTACAATAACTGAATCTGTTCAAATAATGCTTATTATTTTTAAAGAAATCTTTCTCTTCATTTTTACATTTCAAAAATTCTTTTTTTCTCTTCCTTTTATTTAAATAAATTTTAATCAGTAACTTACTTTCCCATTTGGAACAATGACTTCTCTGCATTTTAAAACATCTACGTGTCTTTTCTGTATATTTTAAAGCATATATATAGGTTTAAAAAGTTTATTTTATATAATTCATATTTTAAAATTTTTGGATTGAAAATAAAATACTCCACAGGACAATATTATAAGTTAGGGTTAAGTAATTTACAAGAATCTGATTTTAGAATAAAACATAAATCTAATAATTCTAAGGTTTGAAATAAAATTAAATGTTAAAGGTAGCTCAATAAAAAAAAACAAGAGTGAATTTTAAACTAGCAATAACAGGCTTTGTTTATTAAATGTTTACAAATCTCTTATAAGAAGCAAATAAGTAAATCATAGAGTACAGGTCAACCAACTTAATTATCGGAGAGATAGAATACGTTAAAATAGTATACATAACAATCAAAAAACGATTATATAATTGTATATGATATCATGCAAATCATTTTAAACCTTATTTGCTAAAGTAAAACGTATCATAAAAAATAAACAAAATTCTACTAACTAAATATGTTTTATCATACTTGTTTCTTAAATAATTACTCTAAAATTAAGAAGCCAAATTAGATCATCAATGATTTATTCTTTTGAAACTCAATTAACAACTCGATTGTGCGCTGAAAATTTGACTATTGTAATATGGTTTTAAAAAATTAACTAAAAACACTTGTAAATATGTTACATTTGCCTATATTAGAACTTAATTTTATAATTGTTGAGGATGGCCCTGTTCGAGAAATGCCAACTCAAACCCTAGCCTTCCTCAACAATTATAACAGTAAGTACTACTATAGGCAAGTGTAACATATGTACAAGTGTTTTTAATTATAAACTAGTATATTGCCCACGTGAAGATTGAATCAACAAATATTAAAAAAATTATATTACCAAAAAAATTGTTAAAAGTATTGGCTAATTTGAAAACATCTGAAATATTGTAATGCAAGATATTTAATACTTTTTAGAATAATTTTGTTTCTTTTTAAAAAATTAAATTTAATAGAAAGACAAAAACAAAATAAATTTGACAATATAATTAAAATCAAATTAAAGTGTTTCTATCAAAATAATAGGTATTTACCTATAATAATAATAATAATAATAATAACTGTTACATGCAAATGTATAGAGAAACCATTATGTGTCAGAATTATTATTTTTAAAAAACCTTAAATTTAATAGTATCAAATGAAAACTAGTTATTTATTTTCACATAATAATTAAACATACACTTGTTTTAATATAAATAATCACTAACATATACTATGCATCAGGAAGAATAAAAGTTTGTCAACAATAATTTATTCCCAAGTATTTTATTTTAAAACTTTGAGCCATAGTATATACTTTAGAATTACTCTTACAGTTTCCAATTATCTTAACTTTATAGAAAAAGTCAAATGAAATAATGTATTCTTTGACAGCAGGATACTTTTGTGCTACTTAATACAGCAGAATTCGTTTTTCAACTGCCTTCCGACAAATTGGACATTCTGACATTCTATCTCCACACATCTGACATGTTCCATGTCCACAGAGGAAGATCATGTTCTTTAATCGATCCAAGCACACAGGGCACATTGTCTGGAAAATTTATCATAAACAATTAGTCCATACACTTAAACCCTTAAATTAAATTAAGACCTAATGTTTTACTAACTGTTTTGTTCAATTAAAATTAGAATTTGAAGAATATACATTTACAAAATGATTTTTTTATATAAATCTAAAGTTAAGTGAAATAATTCAGAAAAATTTAGAAAAATTTTAGACCATCTGGAGTTGTAATCACAGCCTACATAGAGAATTGGAAGAAACAATAATGCTTTACGATATGTTCACAGGCAAACCTGTTCTCATATACCATAAACCTGTTTATCATATTACATCCTATCTTTCATAATTCTATTCTCTAACTTTTTCACTTCAAACTCTCGCTTAGTTACAAACTTTTGATAAGTTACATCATTATCTCTTACTAAGTTAAAAGTGTTCTAAATGCTGTTTTGATTTTATTTACTAGTTTTAAACTAGAAAATAATAACTGATTTGCCATTAGGTTTTTCATTGATGATATTTTTATATTATTATTTTAGGTTTGCAATTTTTTAATTCTGTTAACAATTTTTCTTTGCTAAATGTGTACATGTACAATACTTACTGGATCCTTCATTTCTCCTAGACATATGGCTATTCTTTAGTAATAGTGGAACAGAATTTCTCCTAATTTACTTATCCTCTACTTATAGGTAATAAACTGACAAAAATTGAAATTGATGAAAATTTTGAAAACATACAGCAAAATAAATCATTGATTTAAATTAACACTATATAGAAAAATTATTACAAATGGCCTTCTAATCAGTTCAACAAACTTCTATGCATTACATAATATTTTTGTTACATAAAAATTTCAAAATGGAATCTCATTTTAACAATCCTCAAACAAATTGTATAATGTTATAAAAATAATCTTTTTTCTATTTTACAAAAAAAATGATGAATACATTATTAGAAAACCTGTAATCAGAAGCCGGCCTTAGGTTTTACCATTTAGTCAGGCAAGATTTATTTCTGTGGCTTTGTAAGGGTTAAGTAATTTAAATAGGTTTATAATTATTAAAACTAACTAATAATTGTTAATTATTAGGTTTATAATTAAGTACATCCAACTGCAAAAAGTTTATTAAATGCATAGTTTCAAACCTGGTTTTAAAAATTTTATATTTAGTTGGAAAACAGTATACAAAAAATTAATAGAGATAATTATAACTTTTATTGCAGAACCTACAGATACAAACTTTTGTTTTCCTCATACCTGAGAGAAAGCCACGGTTTTGCACTCACTGGTGAAAACAAAAAAGCTGCTTTTCTCCCCAGGCATAAGGAATATTTTGTGTATACAATAGTAGTGTATATTGTATATTGCTCAGTAGTGTATATTACTATTGTATACACTATTTGGGAGGGAAAGTAAAAAAGGCTGAAGTTTATTTTTGAAAAAGTGTTTTTACACAAGAGTTTAAAATGCATAAGAAGCACAATTTATACAAAACTTATAAACAAACTATTTTTATTGTTTTATGAAGGAATTAAATATATTCTAGTGTACCAAAGGTATATTACATAATCAAATTTAGTATACTATTCATTTTATACTTTTTTGAGGTAATAAAAAATTTGTTATAGTTATTTTGAGGAAAATATTTTTTCATACCTTCTGTATTTCATATACATTTTCGCTTAGTTCTGAAAATTAAGTTCCTATAAATATATTTTGAAGAAATTTCCTGTAATTATGAAAACCCTGGTCCCTAAACAGATGATGCAGTCAGGCACTGCCTGAGCTTGCCCCTCCCCCTATATGTTAGAGACCGACATATAAATAAATAAACCTTGCAAAAATAAACAATGTAAGTAAAACTTACTTATGTAAAAATATAAGTTATAATTAAATAAAACAAACTAATGTTTTAAGTTTTTTTTAAAACTTAATGTGAAATAAAATTTTCTATTGTACTGAGTTTCTTAAATTTTTAGTTTGTGCAAGTCATTAGATTATAATGTTTTCATCTTGAAAAATTCAACATGTAAAAGAGAGAAAAATCAATGAGTCTAAACAATAATTATATTTTACTTTTTTAACATGGCTAGATTTTCAGAAAACATTATTATTATACATATAAAAACTTTTTTTGAAAGAAAATCTTTATAAATTTCCTTTCTCAGTTGCCTAACGTTATTAAATATTAAATTATTATAAACCTGTTCTTTGATGTCTTGGAGCTGTTGTTGAAGTTTTTGTATGTCATTGCTTGAAGTATCTCGACTTCCATTATTCATCAAAGTTCCAGTTAAAACATTAGCCGGTTCTACGGTTGGTGGAACTGCTATTAAACACAATTTGAAGTAAAAATTAGACCACAGTATTGTTGACAAATTAGATGGAAATAAAATTTTTTAACCAATAATATATCCTGATACATAAATATTCAATTATTTTCCTTTTAATATTTTCAAAAAGAAATAATTTTATCTTATTGACTGTAGTCTCACTGAAAGTGGTTCCTTTCTGCATTAATTAAATTGTTCTGCTATTAATGAAAGGAAACTGGAAATCACTTTCTTTAAGGGCATTCAGCACAAAGACAGTATCTTGCATACACTTTGTTGTCTTTCAAGATTTACTAGAATTAGAATCTAACACTATGTTCAGATAATACAGCTACTGTTCTCAAAAGTGTTGAAAACCAACACGGACAAGAATTTAACATGGAACCATCATACTAACTAGTGGAGAGCTTGAATGAGGTGTATTATTCTGTGTTTAACCCTTTGACTAATATGCAAGTAAATTTGTGAATTTACTGTGGTGTTCATCTAATGGTATTAACGTAAATTTACAAAATGAAGTTTTGAACTATCCAATATGGCTGCATACGATCTGCTACCAAAACATTTGGGATATTTACTACAAAATATAAATAACCTATCATAATTTCTAATTTCCACCATGTCCTTCGAATAGTCAATGCTTGAGCATTGATAAAGCGATGGCAATGTTTTTCCATGATTTTGTGCATTCCTGGAAGTCTGCAAGTGTAACGGTCAAAGCACATTCTGAGTCTCTTCTAGGATCTCCTCGGCTGTGTTACAATTACAGCCTTCCAAATGAAATCTTATTTTGGGAAAGAAAAAAGTCACACAGGCTAAGTTAAGTGGTTAGGGTAAGTGGGGAATCACTACCATATTTTTTGAAATGTAAAAATTCTGGAAATCCCAATAAACACGGACATTTACATAGTGCAGAACCCACCTGTTGCTAGCTCACTTATCTGAACATTTCTGCACATAACATAAAGTAGAAAGCCACAAAAATTTCACAGGCATTCCCACTGACAATTTATCTAAAAGGAACAGTTCCCTCGTTAATGGAAAAAAAAGACATTTTATTATGGACTTGACGTTGCTGTGAACTTGGTGTGTTCTTTTTGGACGCAGGGAAGTCAGTGATTTTCACTGCGACAACTGCTGTTTATTTTCATGGTCATAACCATACAATGTCTCATTACCAGTTACAATATTGGAGTTGGAAGTTAGAGTAATTTTTTACTGCATTTTTCAATTCACTGTAAACAGCTATGCGATTTTCTTTCAGGCCATAGGCTTGACATTCCTACGATTGCACAAACAGCATGGATTGTTTTTTTATGATCTGCAACAATAGCTTCTCTTACTTACATGTTTCCAATGTTGTGCTCGTTGACTGTCATTGTGAATGCTTTTCATTATTCACTGTTCTTCCTCAATCTTTGAATCATTTGTATCACAAAACGTTTTACTATGACACATAGCTTTCTCTTCAAATGCTTCCACAACCAAGCGATGGGTTTCAGCCATGTTTTATAAAATATAGTGTCAGGATAATGATTTCTTGATATCATTGAAAATAAACAGCATTCTATAAGGTGATTGTATTTCACTGATGGTGTTAAGTGCATTATCTTTTTTTAAATATTAATTCTAATATATGCTGCATTTGTATTATGTATTAATTTGTAATACATAATTCCTTCAATGATTAACTTTCTATTATGACAATGAATATATACAATATTGCATGTGTGGTAAACTTCAAATCTAATCAACTCTGAGTGTGGAGACTAACACCAGTACTAGACATGGCTGCAATGAATCACCTCTAAGCGTCAGTGCTGCGATCCAACATATTTATTGGCAGTATGAGCAGGTACTAACATCACTGCCTTGTGTTGTCTTTACATCATCATGTGTTGAACATCAACATCATATGTTAAAGCTAAATATAACAAGATGAGTTGGTGCTAAACATCAGTACTAAGTGAGGGTTTATGGATTGTTACTAAACATGGCTGCAATGAATCACCTCTAAGCGTCAGTGCTGCGATCCAACATATTTATTGGCAGTATGCGCAGGTACTAACATCACTGCCTTGTGTTGTCTTTACATCATCATGTGTTGAACATCAACATCATATGTTAAAGCTAAACATAACAAAATGAGTTGGTGCTAAACATCAGTACTAAGTGAGGGTTTATGGATTGTTACTAAACATGGCTGCAATGAATCACCTCTAAGCGTCAGTGCTGCGATCCAACATATTTATTGGCAGTATGCGCAGGTACTAACATCACTGCCTTGTGTTGTCTTTACATCATCATGTGTTGAACATCAACATCATATGTTAAAGCTAAACATAACAAAATGAGTTGGTGCTAAACATCAGTACTAAGTGAGGGTTTATGGATTGTTACTAAACATGGCTGCAATGAATCACCTCTTTGCGTCAATGCTACGATCCCACATATTTATTGGCAGTATGCGCAGGTACTAACATCACTGCCCTGTGTTGTCTTTACATCATCATGTGTTGAACATCAACATCATATGTTAAAGCTAAACATAAGAAAATGAGTTGGTGCTAAACATCAGTACTAAGTGAGGGTTTATGGATTGTTACTAAACATGGCTGCAATGAATTACTTCTAAGCGTCAGTGCTACGATCCAACATATTTATTGGCAGTATGCGCAGGTACTAACATCACTGCCTTGTGTTGTCTTTACATCATCATTTTAACCATCATCAACCATTTTAAGCAAAATTTAAAAAAATTAAAAATATTTAATAGTAAACTTACTTCAGAGGTTGCACTTAGTTTGTAAAGACTTACAATCAAAGGGTTAATAATACTTAGATATATCAAGGTTGAAATATTAAAAATAGTTTATTATGCTTTAATTTGAAATAATTCTCCAAGAAACACATCATATAGCAGACAAGTTTTTATACGTATGAAATATTAAAAACAATTTTCTAAGTTGGTAATATGGGTTTTGATGGTTTTAAATAAAGCTTTGCCAACATTTGTACTTTTTGGTGTTTACAAAATGTTGAAAATAACACTGTCAAATTTTTACAAGCTGTGTAAAAGATTTAGTCATGATATACTATTGATCTGCATCTTCTGAACTCTGATTCTTTCTCATCCTTTATTGCACTCTCTTTTTTAGAATTTTTCCATAAAATAATTTTCTTATAAATGTTTTACATATTTTTCTTATGAAATTTGAAACATAAATATATCTACACAGATCTAATTGTCGGCATTTTACTCAAGTTCAGTTGTTCTTATTTCTTACTATTTGTATAATACATAAAAGTACATTTTTTATTTGACATGTAAAATATAAGATAATTACAGACTAAGTCCTTACCAATATTGAGAGGAGCAATATTGTTGTCTTCTACAGGATCAGAAGGTGTCTCCGCAGCACTTCCTAGATTGAAAATATAATATATGTTATAACATAAAGATATGAGGCATAGTATTGTAAAACTAATATTGTTAAAAAAATATTAACTTAGAAATATTAAGGAAACAGCCTACAAAGGTAGCATACTAAAAGCCGACAAAAGAGGGCTTAAAAATTGTAAATTTCACTTAGAGTAATAAATCAGTCTTGGCTACTGTTGCCAAAATTAGAGTGAAGATTATTTCTAAGGTTCAAATAATTCAGAAAAATCAGGGTACGGGAAAGTTAACATCTAGTGGAGTCAGGGAACTCATAAAATTAGGGTGTAACATGAGAAAACACAAACAGCAGAAGCCTGTTGAATGAACGTTCCTACTTCAAAATTTTAAAAGTTATACTCTTATTGGCTGAAATACATAACGGGTGAGAGAATGCTCGTTCTTAAAAAGTAAAATCATTGGGCACACAGGAACTAAGTTTTGGAGAGTCCAGACATATTTGGGGAGTGGGAGGAAGTCAAGCTGTAAGAAAATGTTTTAAAAGAGGTAATTTTGTGTAAAGAATTTATAAAAGTGCAACAAGTAACTAACTGAGCAGATATTATAAAGAAAAGGGCAATAAGGTTGAACTTGATTACTGTGCAGAAGTGAAGGGAAGAAGTTAATCGCCAGGAACCGTGGAATTCCAGAAGTTGCCAAATAATCGGTACAAACATTATTAGACTAGATTCAGACACCAGAAATCTCTATACCTTAGTAAATTCCTTATAGAATTTAATTCATTGTATTTATAAAATTAATCACCACTTTTACTTTACAGAAGATCCCAAAATAACAACCCAAAAGAAAGAAAACTAACACTGTATTTTATTAAATTTCATTGAAGAACTAAAAGCCTCAAGAGTCCACCTTTGTATTACATTTATTATTAGATATTCATTTAAAATTATCACTAAACCATATTATTGTAATTGAAAGGCATAAATTTTAAAAAAAAAACTGAATGTTAGGTAAATAAATATAAGTGATATTAAATTTATATGTTTGTTCAATTATTTAGAAACCTAAAGGTATGACTATAGGAAAGGTAACATTATTAGAATAAATAGTATAAAGGCAAAACAAAATTATTTATATATATCTATATATATATATATATATATATATATATATATATATATATATACATATATATATATATATAAATATATATTTATATAACGTCATGTCTGTGGCCATGGATGGTCACAGCATCAGAATGAATGGCCACAGACATGACGTTGGAACCATGAACATAGACAGGCCAACCGCTCAACATTCTGCTAGTCACAACATCATATCTTTCAATGATTATTATACCACAAAATAATTAAGGCCCCCCCCTTCTTCAGAATTAAGAAGATGGGAGTTATCATACCAGTGGTACACCAAATCTAGAAAGCCTCCTAACCTCAACATCAGATAAAACTCCTTTTACCTTCCCCTTAACTTCTACCATTTTTAACAACTCCATTTATCTTCCTTCTGACAGACTATTAATATCTTGTTTCAAATAATCAATATTTATACTGTACAAATCACATATAGCACTATGTCATAAACTAACAATCTGTGAATCTGTGACATTTGGATATTTATACACATCTGTGGTTCACTTCAGTCTTTTCTTTTTCTCTTTTTTGACTAACAAAGATCTTTTTGTTCCAAAAATTCCTACATATATATATATATATATATATATATATATATATATATATATATATATATATATATATATATACTTACTTAAGTTTTAACTAAATGAGATTACATCTTCCTATTTTCCAACTGGTCTAGTACTTCCCCTGACAGGCCCCTGACCCCCCAAGGGAGGCGCACCCCCTCCCGTTTGGGAACCTATGTTTTAAAGTATTTTTATTGCATTCAAATAATCCTTGGAGGAATCAGTCTTTTGGTCACTAGATCTAGTTGTTAATCTATTAAATTATATAAAATTGTTTGTATAGTATTGTTATCCTTGCCAATTCTCATTTCAGTGTAACTTATTTTGTTAAATTTGATTATACTGTATTCTTGAATTTTGTAGTCCATTACGTTTGGTGAATCTTATTAATCACTTAAACAATAGTTTATGACTATCCGTACTTTATATTTAGTAAATTTGTTAAAACTTACTGAGACAGAACGTTTTCAATCGTTATGTGCCGATCTTCATCAGTGTCTTCTGCTTGGAGATGTTGGGTCAAGCGGTGACGGTTTTAAAGGTAGGTTTTCGATAGTATCACCTTCATAAAGACTTTCTAAATTATAGGTTATACCAACTCCATTTAATTCTCGCGAACACAATCGGACACGATATCACATTACAATTGGTAACAGACACAAATAATTGGGCAACTAATAAAATAATAACGTCAAAAATAACCACAAGAAAAAAAATTAATCAACTATTATGTAAAACAAAAAACACAACATACTCTCGACCTACACAAAAATTCTACCCCCGTACAATTAACCTCACTAATACCAAATTCACACAACATGAAATGGATTTAATAAACAAAGGCCTAAAATATAATCTACATTATAAACCAAATAACATAACAAACAGAAACATTATATTACAAACTGAAACAGCCATACAAAAAACAGACACTAAAGACCAAGACTCACTTCGACATGACATAAAAAACCTAACCAAAAAGAAAAACATAACCAACAAAAACATGAGCAATGAAATTAAAATCGCTGAAAACATAAAAGAAAAAGCACAACTAAACAACTAAACAACATCACACTCACCACAGCAGACAAAAGCAACACTGCAGTAATCATTAATACAAACAGCCTAAATGACAAAATCAATGACTACATAATAAATAATAATATAATAAAACTAGATACAGACCCAACAGAAAAATATCACAAAACCATCAAACAACTAATTAATACATCTAAATACATTACCAACAAAAACAAAAAATTCCATCTAAAACAAATTCACCCTAAAGCACCTACCCTCCACACTCTTCCCACAATTCACAAACCCAACATTCCCATCAGAGCCATCATCAACTACCAGAATGCCCCTGCACATAAATTAGCAAAATACATGGACAAAATAATCAGACAATCCATAAACTTAAACACAGAAACACAAATAAAAAACAGGACAAACCTCATAAATAAAATAAAAGACATAAACATACCACACAATTCAACACTACTATCACTGACATAACAAATATGTACACCAACATACCCATACCTGAAACACTCAACATCCTAGAAAACCAATTAATACAAAACCAAGTTTACAAAACTACCAATTAATACCTAAAACCCACGTTACCAAAATCATAAACATCCTCCAAATCATCACCGAACAAAACTATTTCACCCACAAATCAAATTTCTATTCACAACCAGATGGCCTACCCATAGGAAGTCCTTTCAGTAGTGTCCTAAGCGAAATTTTTCAACCGATCCCTAAACTTCCTCGACCTAACCATAACAAAAAGCCACACACAAAAACACATCTTCAACATTTACAGGAAACCCATAACAACAGACACACTTATCCACAACACCTTAAACCACCCTATCCAACACAAACACACTGCCTTCAGATCCATGCTCCATAGACTTAAAGACGTCCCAATGACAACAGAAAACATGAACATGGAACTAGACACAATTAAATAGTTAGCATACACAAATGGATACAACACCACAATAATAGACAAACTATGGTACAAAATACAAAAAAAACACTAAAATTAACACTACAGAGAAGGAAAACAAGTACATCTCATTACCATTCATAAACAAAACAACAAACAAATTTCAAAAAATAGGTTACAAAATAGAATACAAAACCAATAACAAATTACAATACAAAATACAACACAACACCAACAACAAAGATAAACTACAAGCACCAGGCGTATACAAACTAAACTGCAACGAATGTAACAAATTCTATATTGGACAAAAGAGGTAGCAGCTTTAAACAAAGAGTCGAACAACATAAACATAACACCAACTCAACATTTTACAATCACTTAGAAAAAAACAGAACACAAATACACAGATATTTATCATAATTTAGAAATCCTACACATCAAAAAAAAGGACCACATCTCAACACACTAGAACAATATGAAATTTACAGACACACAAAAACATAAAATACAAACATATTAAACGAACAAACACAATACAAATCACACATACTCTTTGATACTATCGAAAACCTACCTTTAAAACCGTCACCGCTTGACCCAACATCTCCAAGCAGAAGACACTGATGAAGATTGGCACATAGCGATCGAAAACGTTCTGTCTCAGTAAGTTTTAACAAATTTACTAAATATAAAGTTCGGATAGTCATAAACTATTGTTTAAGTGATTAATATACTGTATTATTTAGATTCATCCAAAAACCTTAAAATCTGTTGATGCCAGTACGATTTTTCCTGCTCTTTCACTCAGTGATTTTCAAGTGTCCATTACCTAATTTCTTTTATTGATTTAGTTCATATCTGAAATGGTTTTAGATAAATTTAAAAAAAAATATTCTGTCAAAGCAATATTAAAATATTTTATTCATTGATTCAATTAAAATATACATATCAATATGTGTATATATATTGATATGTATTTTTGGTTGGTTTCTTGAGCTTTATATAGTCTCTGTAAAATAATTATGGATAATTTGTAGTCCAATTTATTTAATTCGAAGTTATTTGTTTGGATATGAACTCAAATTTCAGGCACATTTTCGTCACCTTTCAAGAATCCTTTACGATTGGATAAAGGTCACGGTGGCAAGAATCAACTAAATTTCCGCTCTTCTCAGTAATCTGTTTGTTTTTACAGTAATGTTCCTCTGCATGTCTTTTGAAAGTGATTTTGTAAATGTTCGCCATATCCTTGAGCAAACCAAGTGTTCCTCACAAGATGTTAACATTTAGTGAATGCTGTTATTTGTGAGATGGAAAATGTTCTGAAGAAGAAATGTGACATTGCTAAAGAGTACAGGATAGCACTCACTACATTGTCTACTTTTTGAAAAATAGGGAGAAAATATTAAACAGTGCTTTGAGTGGAATTGCAAAGGACCCCAAAAGAGTTAAATAACCCTCAAATGGATGAATGTATGCTAAAGTAGTTTAAACAAGCTAGGACAAAAACATTCCATTATCTGGACCCTTCCTTTGAACAAAAGCAGCATTGTTTAATTATTCTGAGGCAACAATTATTTAAAAAAGACAAAAAATTGTATAAATTTATATTCAGATTTAATAACTAATTACAATTTAAAATTGAGAATAATTGAAAAAAGTTATTGGAACAGGTAGTTCAGCAGTAATTAAGAAATTGGCTATAAACCTGCTTTGATAAAGTTAGTTCTGAGACTTGATTCAACCCAAATGACCTTTTTGTCAAGAATAATGATGTTATAAATTATTGTTGTTGCTCAGAAAGTGTATGCAAAGTGAAAGTGAACTGTTGTGTCTACAGACATTTTAAATTCAAGAATATTTCTTAATTACCTGAAGCTCCACAGCATATACTAAAAGGCACCATTTTATCAATCTGAACCCGACAATGGACACATTTCTTCATCAAAGGTGCACAACCTTCACATGCTACCATGTGATAACAAGGTTTGAATAACACGCTAGCTTTCTTGTAGGCACATACTACACATTCTTCAATCTGAAATTACATATTTCAAAAATTAAAACTTATTTTAAAAAACCAAAAAAGCCTACTATTTTTGTTTGATGTTTTGAACAAAAGAAAAAATTCATAAGGCCTTTCAAATGAAAGAATGTTTACATGGGATTAGCCCAACATTAAAGAAGAAAAAAAAACATTATCAATAAGTAAAACAAAGTTTTATTTAAATAATTGATATGGGTGTGTAATCTTACTAAGTTTTAATAATGAATTGGATCCAATGTAGCAAGGAGGGTACCATTCAGTGTTTGGACCAAATAACTAATTAAAAGAGTTTGGGCTTAAGAAGCGTTGACTCTATTCCTTTTAAAAGTTTCAAATTATTGAGAACCTGACTCTTTATATTAAAATCCTTGTTTAAAGGATATAGTGCTAATAACCAACTTGATTTTTAAAATACACTGGGTCATTTAGGGCTTGTTTTTTGTGTGAATAATATTTTAGATTATAGGCTACTTTGTTACTACTTAAGATTGAAACAAGAAAATTTCATATAGAAATAGCTTGAACTTTAAAGAAAGGTATTTTTGTTAAAACTAGTAGATATTAATAAGAGTCATATTTTAATATTTTATATCTCTTATAAGAGAAATATTTTATTAAGAGAATAATTTAAATAAATAAATTAAGTAAAATAATTCAATATTTCTAGTAAATATTGTAAAAACATCTAGTAACTTCAATCAATATCAAAATCTTGTTGCTGTTCATGACGAGCTGGTTGTTAACCACTTATTACACTTTTGCTATTACTGGTGACCAGACTTTTTGTTAACTAAAGGTTGTTAAATTGTTAACTTACACTTGGAGGAAACGTTTTCGTCTTACGACTTCTTCAGCCTCGTATTTTTGCCGCTAGAAATGCTGCAGTTGTGCTATATAGACATAGCAACACACATAAAAATGACATCCTAATGAACAAACGCGGCACAGATCACACATATTCTTCGATCACATCACTTCTAACTTTCAAAGAAATGGTACCGAGGAAGTACGACTGCAGCATTCCTAGTGGCAAAAATACGAGGCTGAAGAAGTCTTAACACAAAAACGTTTCCTCCAAGTGTAAGTTAACAATTTAACAACCTTCAGTTAACAAAAAGTCTGGTCGCAAGTAATAGCAAAAGTGTAATAAGTAACTTCAATCACATAAATTTATAGATGTTAGGGGAAACAAAATCTTATATTCAGTAACTAAGATAGATGTTATATACATGATTAAATCATACTTGAAAAAAGCAAACATTATTCCAAATTTCAAAAGTTTATAAAGAAAATGTTTTTCATGTTTTGGCATACAAAAGATTTTTAAAATGACAACTGCTTTATTTTAACAAAATTAAAAGCAAAATAAAAGTAATATATATATTTTTTTAGTCACTTACATGTACAGTAAACTCCCAATTATCCATGGGCGGATTAACCGGTTTGTGGATTATCCGGGATCTGCCATTGTTTTACAAATATCCAATTTTTATTCCAATCAGATTCATGTGTTTAAATTTGCAAACGGTGAATTACGACGTAAATACATATAAGGCTTAATAGAAGTTAAGATGAAGGGAATAGATATGTAAATATGTACGTACTAATTTTTACATTGAAAGGGAAGCATCCCGACTCGAGCCAGCGAAATAAAAGGGGCGAGAAGACTACTGTATATAAAAGACAATGACAAAATACTTGGACGCCCGAAAACCTAATGTGTATCATAAGATTGTAAACAAATGTCAGCTAATCTCGGCTATAAATAGTCTAGAACGTGACATATGCATTATCCATGTCTGTCATATACATTATCGATCTTTATGGCTTTGTGACACAAGTAACACAAGTAGACACTGTGCGACAAAATGGTTCTCAAGAAACTTAGATCGCACATTAAAGCTAAATCAATGCTCACAAAATAACAAACAAAAGTGACAGATTTTTTTGTGTTATGTGTAAAGGAAATTACATATGTACATACATACTTACTTTTGACATATACTTATGTACGTATTGTAAATAGTTAGACATATAAATGTACATGTTATAATCCGTCAAATACATCGACATTTTAAATTATTTTCTTTATTTATTTTGTCCTCTAAAGATTATTTGTGAACTGCATTAACCGGGGTCATTATTTGTGTAAATAATCAATTATCGATCGTTTTACTTATTCTTTGTTCATAGCGGATTATCCGGGGAATTCGTTATTTGGCATTGCCGGGCCACCCTATTCCACGGATAATCGGGAGTTTACTGTATTAGGCTACACATACAATGTGAAGATTATAGGGCCTTGAAATCACACAAAAGAATATTATTGAAACTAAATTGGTTTGACAAAAATAAAATATTGGCTATTATAATTAATCATAAACTCAAGGGCAAATATTCCTTTGAATTTTGTGGTATAATCAGAAATATTATTTTAGTAAACAAATTGCTGTGGTAAACTTTGTACATCAAGAATTATAGTTATAAATAAAGCCAGCACCTTTTCACGTGTAGTGACTTGCTCCCTGCAAACCAAACATTTCTTGACTCGTGGAGCGCAAACTGAACAGCAAGCAACATGTCCACAAGGTTTAAATAATGTGTCTCTTTTCAAATCAGAACATACCAAACATTCTTCCAATGTTGCGACATAATCAGAAGATTCTCCTTCAGTGTTTCTAGGTTCAATTTGATCTCTAAACAGAATGTACAAAATTAACAAATAACCTAATATCCAAATTACTCCAAATCAATTTAAAATATAAATAAAGTCACATATATGTTATGTTGTTGTCTAAACACTACCATTAAAATGTGTTTCATATAAGGTAGTAGTAACCTACTGTCTAAAGATTAATTACTCAAAATACATTTATAGAGATACATTTTATATTTCATATACTTAAAATATTTATAAATACATTTATAGTTACTCAAAATATTTATAACTAAGAATACTTAAAGATTGAAATAAAGTACTGTATAATGTATAATGTAATTTTAAGTTTGATATCACAACAGTTTAGAACCATGAATGCCTTTTAAGCCACTGTTACAGATTAGTTTACTTGTTGCTCATTACACACTTTAGAACTTCAAATAGCATAATAATCAAATAACAATTTTTAAATAAATTTTAAAGAATTCTAAAATTATTTAGTTGTATTTGGGGTACAAGATATTTATATTTGAAAATTATTTAGTTGAAAGAATTTTGGAAGTTAAATATCAAGGTATATTACAATATTTTCAGTTATGATATTAAGAAAAGTTTTGCAAATTGCAGGCAATATATACATTTATTAACATTAAAGGTGTAGTGGAAAGATATGAATTTGGTATGCTAAGTGTTTAAAAATAAATGAAAAAGGTAAATTCTGAAATATAAAAATGTTGTAATCTATGGAAAACCCAATTTATACTCAAATTTGTTAGAACCTTTTTTTAAAAAGTTTTTTCAAGACAATTATAAAAATTTATTGTGGTTAGCTTTACTAATGCGTGTGTTTTTTTAATTAATAACATTATTAAATTGTATTTTTTGTGATTTTCACTGTCTCCTTTAATTTCACCTTTCAGAACTTATGGCAAGTAGATCAGGACTGCATACGTTTTTCATAGGGGCAAATCAATAGAATCTAGAAATTGTGCATTTTCTCTATATCATTATTTATTATTATTATTATTATTATTATTATCACTTACATAGTGTATTTTTTATATTTTAAGTATTACCACATTCATGTTATTTGTTACCTAAAGTCTTTTTTTTAAATCCCATAACAGTAATTTTTATTCATTACATTTATCTACACCAACATGGATGTTTTGTTAAAAAAATACAAATTAAAATAATTAATAACTTGCCAATTTTATAATTTAAGTAATTTAATGAAAAATTAGAGACAAAATGTTTTCTCCATCCCATTAAGTGTTCTCTGTCTGTGACCCTTAGTGTGATCAAAAAATATTTTGTTTCAGTAAATTGTCTATAAATTTACAAAAATTATAATTAAAGTTTGGCAAGTTTTTTAATATTTTAATAAAAATTTTTAAGTTTTGATAATCGTTATGGACGGTAAAACCCATAACACAAAATAAAATTATAAAATGTTTTACAATTATTATAAAATTTTTGTTGAATTATTTTCATTCTTTTATAATTAATGATTACATAAGTAATGAGATTTTTACTCACAAATATTTTAATTTTATTTTCATAAAACTATCCATAGCAAAAAGAATTATATTAAATTTTAGTTTTTTAGTATTTGCGCTGGCAATGTTTTTTCCCAAGATTAATATTTTTTGTTGTCTTTTTGTATTTTAATCAGGCTTTACCTTTTTGTAATAATCTATATGAATCTTTAATGGCATGTTTTATTTGATCGTGATATTGATTTATTGAATTTTTTTTAAAGATGTATAAATATTGTTTGTTTTTATAATTTTATGTTTTAATAATGTGCACTTTTTATCTGTTGTTACTTTTAGACTTTTTTTTCAATTGGTTAATTTTGATTATAGTAACTCTCCCTAATCTGGTAGATGTGGGGCTGGGATACTGCCAGATTACTGAAAATGCCGAATTACTAAGAGTCCATTAAAAACACAATGTACATTGAACAATATTTAAGTGTATTGCTAAAAAATAAAGAAACCATAGGAAAATAGATACCATTTCATTCTCGTACTGTACTTGAAATGATATAACGAGAATGAATGTACTTGTCTATACTTTATAATAAAGGGTTACCTCATCTTTAATGGTAAAAACAAAACTTTAAATATGTTTCCGTTTACACTGCAACAGCATTGTTCATTTTCACTTCAATAACAGTCACTGTACAATGTACGGCTTTAAATTTTGTACATCACAAGCTAGACAACTAGAACCGGGCGGCTTGAAAGTCACTGACATCAACATTCAGTGAAAAAAATACAAGTTGTGTTTACATCCTCTGTCCTTGTCAAAAATTCCAGATTACTGGAGGGGCTGGATAGATGAAGGTCCGGATTATAGAGAGTTTACTGCATAAGGTTATTTTGTTTTAATTTTTCACTAATACTCATTTTTATTTAAAATGACCTATTTCCCTAAAACATCTGTTTCTTACACTCAACTCTTAATTCTAACTTTATCAATAAAGAGAAAAACTCATATGCATGTACAACTGACAAATGCCAAAAACTGGCTGGTTATTGGGCATTTATACAGCATATGAATTTTTTCTTTATTTATAAATGTTTAGTTTTTGTGAAGTTAAAGCGTGAAAATGGCTAGAATTAAGAGTTGAGTGTAAAAAAAAACAATGTTTTAGGGAAGTAGGTCATTCTAAATAAAAATGTTAATATTAGTATGAATAGGGTAGATTTAGATATAAGAGATAATGATTTCGTTTCTAATCTAACACATCTAGTGTATCTCATGTTATAAAGAAATAATTAGTGCTATTAAAAAAAATACGTTTTCCCAATGATAAAGATGTTAATAACTTATTCCAAGAGCAGGAGACAGAGTGTCGAGTAGTAAAACTATTAATTTAACTGAATATTATCAAGACTTCTGAACTCTCATTAACATATCCTAATCAACAGCAAAGCAATTGCTGCAGAAAAGGTATTCAAGGGCTTGGAAATTAAGCTGTGCTAAGAAAATGGAATAACTTTAGAGTTTTTTGGATATCGAGATTAACTATTTGAATACAGCAAATGTAAGGTTTTGGTATATTAATGGTGGAGGTAAATTCAAGTTGTAGCTGTTATATTACCAAGAGTTAACTGAAAGCTTTATCTTGAGAATGTTCATAAATAATAAGGAAGAAAAACATTTAATTACAAGACCTGAAGATGGTAACGAATGTTTTAAAAACGTCGCAGTAATAATAAATGACGATTTTTGACTTGTCAACCTGTCATTTTATTTGTAAAAAATTTAAATCTACCTAGTGTAATATGATGATTAATGTCAATGAGTAAGAATTCTTGTAATATAACTTATTAATTGATTATAAATAAAGCAATGTACATATATTTTCCACAAAAATTATTTATTAATCTATATCATAGCCCTTCTTCAGAAGTGGCTCATATTAATCGCACAGATTTATTACTATAAACAATGTTTGGGTTGGTAAATGTAGTTCATCTTTGTGAAGTTTTTAATCCCTATTTCATTTTTTTCAAAAAGATTGATGAATATCTAAGAATTTATTTTCAATTCATTTTATTATATTCCCAACAAAACTGGTTTCCTTTTCTTGCGAGACACAAAAAATACTTTCTCTCATTGTAAGATGAGTGACTATGAATTTTTTAAAAAATTTAGACTCTGAAGTATTTGTTCTAATTTTATTAAAAAAATTTTCAACTAATTAATTTTTTTACTTACGTGTCTTTATCTTTATGACATTTTGCAAGTGCTTTGCATAAGTTAGGATCTGGGCAAAGGTCTAATGGAGTCTGACCTTTTTTATTCTTGATGGCCAAGTTTGCTCCATTACCTGCTAGGAAGCAAGCAATGGATGCAGAAGACTTTTTATCTGCACCCTGACTGCCAAGGCCGACAAGCAACTAGTAAAAACAACAATGAAATAACATTAGAATTTTTTTTTAATTATTGATAAACACTGTTTAAGTTCCAAACTTGATATTGAAAAACTATCATCTAAAAAAGTAGTTATTTTTAAATTAACCATTATTATGGCAGAGCCATTATTGTCACTAAACAAATAAACCTGTCAGAGATAATTGTTTTGAGACTCTTTAGGAGATTATACTCTGTAAGAGAGAGAGAGAGCGAGAGAGAGAGAGAGAGAGAGAGAGAGAGAGAGAGTTGAAATCAAGTTATGATATTTGTCATACACAGCCTCCTCCTAATAATAAAAATATAAACTTATTGTATATTATTCTAACAATTACTAAAATGAAGAAAAAATGGTAAACATTCACTCTGCTTCAACAGTATAGATATATAAATACCAGAATCAAAGGAGAGTAAACTTTCATTATATCAACACGAACAGTCCCATTTGGTTTAATAAACCAGATATCATAACCCTTAAATACATTTATAGAGTACTTATGGAGAAATCCTAATTTAGTATTTGTATCAGGAATATTATAAGGGAATATCAGATGGGAAGTAACTGGAAACTTAAACATTTTTCACTATATTTAAAGAAAGACTAATACAATAAAACCTCTCATATCCGAACTAATGTGGTGACATCTCGATCTGGATAGCAAAAATCCAGATATGAGAGGGGTTTGTAATGATGATGTACATTTGTACTACATAATCAGAACCGTTTCATTTGGAAGTAGATGTACGAGATGTATAGATGGTATGATCAGTACTTCAATGTAGGTAATCTGGTTGACTGTAGAGCCTTCAGGGAGGTACTCGTAGTGAACAACACCCTTAGCATAAACAAAAACTGTCATCATCACCTTCACATTCGACCGAACTTAGCGAGTTTTTTGGGGTCTTAGGGATGTTTGACTCACCCATTGGGATGATTGGACCTTCGTTTCAATGTCGTAACCATACACCCATGATTCATCACTGGTTATAATTCTTGACAAAAAGTTCATATCTTCATTTGAACGATCAAGCAGTTCCCGACAAACCCGGACGCAATTGGCTTTTTGGTCGTCGGTCATCAGGCGTGGCACAAATTTCGCAGCGACGCAGTGCATCTTCAATTTTACGGTCAAAATCTCGTAACAAGATCCAACTGATATCCCACACTTTTCGGAAAACTCCCTAATGATCAGAGGTCAATTTTCGCGCACCAGGGTGTTGATTTGTCAACAGTTGACGATGAAGGACATCCAGGACGCTGATCGTCATCAATCGACTGTCGGCCACCCTTGAAACGTTCATGCCACTTGAAACATGCAGTACGCAACATCGCCGGAGGCCGTGTTAAGCATGGCAAATGTTTCTGTTGCAGATTTCCCTAGTTTTACACAAAATTTCACAGCAATTCGTTGCTCCTTCAGGCTGTCCATTTTACAATCCAAAAAACGAAAAAAACACTTTACTAAACTGCGTGCAACTCAACAACAAATGAAGATATCTGTGACTGAAATACCGCGTTTTTATCAGCTGATTGATACGAACCTAGCGACACCAAGCGGATTCTCCTGAAACACACTAGAGCCTCAAAATTCAAACAGTCCGGGTATTTTTTGAACTGACCTCGTATATCAATCTACTATTTCTTTGATAAGAATACCAAGGTTGACAACCTCTAGACTAACTACCTAATGATATTATTCAAGAACATTGATTGGAGAAACATTTACAATACTATAGCTTTCTCAGAAATCTTTTACGATAGCAGTTGGTTCATGGTTTCAAAAAATCAAAAGGTACTATATAATATAATGATCTTTTCATCACAAGCAGTTTTTTTTCATGCTATGATTATACTCTTTAAAACCTGACGCTTTGTTAATATTTTAAAATTATCCAAATCATTTCTAAGTTGTATGTAAAAATGTACAAATATTTTCTTATTTCACTCAAAATCACAGTTCATACAAAAGACTGATACAAATACTATTATTTCAAAAACATTGCACCAAAATATAGATAAAGTAATTTCAAGAGCCTCAAGGCTTGTTCTCAAACCATATACTTTATAACGACGGAGGTTTTTCTTTACAGTAATCTTCAAGTTCTCAGACTGATTAGGTAATTTTTTTAAAGATTTTGACCTACAATAACTAACTATTATACTTTGCAAGATTACTTAATGTAAAGCCGCTTTTGTAGGTTGAACATGTGGAGAACTTACAAAGTTCTGAAGCAGCAAAAAATGAATCAACTGAGTATTGTCCGCGACTCATAGCATTGAATAATGCATTGACCTAGTGTGAATCTCGTCTGCTGAGAAATGTCAGTAAGTAGTGGTTTTTTTTGCCGAGTTAATAACAAAAGTGTATAAAAGGTAATCCTGATGTTTACAAAGTCAACCTAAATGTTCAACTTGCTTTTTTTTTTTTTTTAGTTAGATACAGTATTTAACAGCAACAACAACCAAGTTGAAAAAAATTCTTAAATTCTAGTTACTTATCTAATCGATAGATAACTTTTATATCAATGTGACCTTTTCATTACCTATATTTTTAAAATTCATCAGTTTTGTCTGTGTGAAAGAGAATTTTAATGGTGTTATTCCATTTAATAAGGAAACACTTATTTCATTGAAAAATATAGTGCTAAATCCACTTGTGTTGGTTTCTAATTTAACAACATTGCACTATATAAAAAATATAGATTCATTAAACGGAAACATAAACATCATTTAGTTAAAAACATTTCTCCATTTATTTTTAAGTAATCAAGAAAATAACTTGTCTGATAAATACTTGCCTGTTTCATAATTCTTCATTAATATTGCAGTGAACAAGTACTGTACATTGAATCTTGATATTTTTAAAAAATAGCACTAATGGCATTGTCAATAGCTTAATGTTTTTTTCCCTCAATATTTTATTTTCTAAACATATTTGTTTATTACACTGCTGATTGTATTGAGTAGAAGATACATTTGTTGACTTTGGTATTTTATTTTTAGTTTTTGTCTCCACCTTCTTTTGACATGAGATTCTATTATTTTCACCTTCTTACTATTGTTCTTATTAATATTTTAACTTAGAATTTTTAATTTTTTAAGTTTCTAAACACTGTAGGTTAGCCAGTACATATTAAAACTACCTCTTTTTCAAAAGTTGAATGGAATATGTGGAAACAAACTACTTTAAGCATTATAACAAACTCAAGCCATAAACACAAAAAATACTAATGTTGTCAACATAATTGTTGAAAAAAGATTTTAAAACAGAATAAGAAATACAATGGAATGACATACGTTAATCATACTAATCTTTGCTGTTTATAAAGTAGAAAGACAAGTTATTTTACAAAAAGAACTCTGACAGAGTTTATTTCATACCAAGTTAAGGGCATGTGAAGTTTTTGTGCATGGAATGGTTTTGAAGGAGTTTTAAATAAATAAACTGGATATCTATTAGACAAAAGTAGTGTGTCAGTTATTTATACTACTGTTACTAAGTAACTTGTATATGTAGAAGAAGCCTGTGCCTGTACAGTCTGCAGTACTGAAGTATAATTTTATATTTTTGAATGACAAATTTTGATGCCTGCTTGAGATTTAAAAGCATAAAAGTAATTAACAATGAAAGTCAAATAATTATAATTTTTTTTTTTTAAATTACCAGGAAACATTTGTATCTAGACTTTTGATTTGTCCAATACTAAGATTGTACATGTATTTTAAATCTTAGTTACCATAGTTACCAAATTTCTTGACAGTAAATGTGAGACAGTCTGTCAAGAAAAAAAACAAATGTAGTTTTAGGGGGAATTAATTAATGAGTTAACCCAATTTACACAGGTTATAATAAAAAAAACAAAAAATAACTACAAGTATACTTGATATTTGTATTGACCTAAAAAGAATACACAGCAAGGTTTAGGAAAACAAATTATTAAGCAATTTTAAAATGTATGGAGGAAAAGGAACATTATAAGCTAGTTTAGTAAGTTTTTGCATAAAAGTGAATAGTAAGATGGAATTACAGGCTTGAAATGTAAATAGTCAAAAATAGACATCCTTTCTACTTCCAGTATAATTGTTGTGAATGCAATAATATAATACTCTATGACAATCCTCTATGAAAAAAAAAAAAGAAAAAGAACATTATATTAATTAACAGATGATTTGTAATTGTTTTAGTTTTTCTCAGTTCTTTGTTTAGAGTTTTGTTTTAAGAAAGATGTGAAGTAATAAATAGTGTTTAAATATGAAATAAGTTTTATTACCAGCATAATTATATAAATATGACGAGTGTTCCGCCTGTAGCGGCAGTGTCAAAAGTTTATAGAAACAACATATGGCGACCGTGACAGGATAATAATTTGGTTACAGTTAAAATCTATGATCCATTAGTAAGTATTTTATAATGGATGCTCTGAAAAAGAAAAGAAAATTGTTTAGAACTGGATTTTCACGTTTACACAATACATTATTAGAATCCATAAAAAATGAAGATGATGTGATTTTGTTAAAAGCTAATTTAGAGCTATTACGTGAAAAACATAATCAATTGGAGGTCTTAGACCGAGAAATTATTGAAGTTTTACTAAATGAAAATGCATCTACTGAAGTTTTAGAAAATGAGGTAGAATCTGCCGATGAATACTCAGGCAAGTTTAAAATAGTTGAGTATTTAGTTGAACAGGCTATTGACAAGGCTAGGCCTAAGACAGATACTAGTGTGAATGTAGAAAAACGTAAATTTAAGTTACCCACACTTGAGTTTAAAAAGTTTGGTGGTGATATTAGTGATTGGTTGCCGTTTTGGGGCCAATTTAAGAAAATCCATGAAGACCCCTGTATTGATTCTGATGACAAGTATCAGTATCTCCTGCAAGCGACTATCCCTAATACTAAGGCTAGGGAAATTGTCGAGAGTTTTCCCCCATGTGGACGTAGTTATGAACAGGCTATTGAACATTTAAAATCTCGCTTTGCCAAAGATGACCTGTTAGTAGAGTTTTACATAAGAGAAATCTTGAAAATTGTAATAACATTAAATAGCAGTGAAAGTAAAATTACTATTTCCTCACTTTATGATCAAATTGAGTCAAAACTAAGGTGTTTAGAAACTTTAGGTGTAACAAAGGAGAAGTACGCTGCTATGCTCTTCCCATTAGTAGAATCTTGTCTCAGGGAGGATTTATTAATAGCTTGGCAGAGAAGTAGGCCTAACTCTCAACAGGACGAGACCGCGTCAGAAAGTAAAAGTAGGCTAGATAGCCTAATGAATTTTTTGAAAATTGAAGTGGAGGGAGAAGAAAGAATAAACTTAGCTAAACAGGGATTTGGTTTACAAAAAACAAAAGTATCAACAGGTGATAATCCTACGAGTTCATATAAAAGAGACTTTGCAAGTAAAGATAAGCATATTAAAAATACAAGAAGGCCTACCAGCAATGTTACAGCAGCTGGCCTTGTAAATGTAAAATCAAATACGTCTACAGTAAGCACAGATAAGACGAAGTTATCGATGTGTGTGTTTTGTGACGGTGGTCATTTAAGTGAAAACTGTTTTAAAGCTAGGGACATGTCTTTAGAAGAAAGGCAGAATATTCTTACTAGCAAAAGGTGTTGCTTTTCTTGTACAAAAGTAGGACATTTAAGTAAACATTGCAGAGCTATTGTTAAATGTATTATTTGTAATGGAAAACATGTACCACTTATGTGTTCAAAGTTGCAGAATAATTTTAATAGGTCTAACATTAAACCTAAATGCGAGGAAAAAGAAGCTGAGCCCAATTTTGAGAATTCCTTGTCCAATGTGAATGGCAATCAGGTTTACATGCAAACTCTTGTTGTCAAGGCTGTTAGTGACACAAAAGAACTCAATGTGCGTTTACTTTTTGACAGTGGATCCCAGAGGTCATACATAAGGAAATCGACTGTTGAAAAAATGAAATATGACACTTGTGGTGAAGAAACATTATTACATGGCCTGTTTGGAGGAGAGGTCACTAAGCCTCGCAATCATGCATGCTACAAAGTCAGACTACAAAGTATAGATAAAACATATTCTTGTAATTTCAAGGCACTTAGTGAAATAAATATTTGTACTTATGTTCCTGCCTTGAAACCAGGAAGATGGACTGATGAACTGATGGAAAGAGGTATTAAATTGTTTCAGGATGCAGACAGTCCAATTGAGATATTAATTGGGGCTGACATATATGGGAAACTTCTAACTGGAAGAAAAGAGGTTCTAGATTGTGGTATTATAGCCCTTGAAACTCATTTAGGATGGGTTTTGACAGGAAAATTTCAAGAAAGTAAAGAATTTAGTTCTATGACAGCACTTTCTATGTTTGTACAAAGTAATTCAATATGCAAGCTGTGGGAAATGGATGTTTTAGGTATAAAAGACCCACTACAGACCAGAAGCAAACAAGAAATTGAACATTCTGTTCAAACACAATTTTTGGAAACTGTGAGAGTAAATGAAGAAGGACGCTATGAAGTTAAATTACCTTGGTCCGAAGACCACCCAGAAGTTCCAAGAAATTTCAATCTTGCAAAAAAAAGGCTTGAAAACTCAGTGAAAAAGCTAACAAATGAGAGTTTATATAATGTATATAACAATGTGTTTTCAGATTGGCTGGAAGATGGTGTTATTGAGGAAATCCCAATAAGCAAATGGGATGAAGGTCACTATTTACCTCATAGACCAGTGATAAAAGAAAACAGCACCACTGCAGTAAGACCGGTTTTTGATGCCTCGTCTAAAGAAAAGGGTTACTATTCCCTTAATCAGTGTTTGGAAATAGGTATTAACTTAATTGAAATAATACCAGCTTTGCTTTTACGTTTTCGACTTTATAAAATAGGAGTTATCGCTGACATAAAAAAGGCGTTTTTGCAAATAAGTTTGTATGAAGAGGACAGAGATTTCCTAAGATTTCTGTGGCAAAACACAGATGGATCACTCAAGATTTTCCGACATAGAAGAGTTGTTTTTGGAGTCTCAAGTAGTCCATTTTTGCTCAATGCCGTCATCAACTACCACCTGCAGAAGTATTTAGTACAGTGTGCTGAAGACAATCAATTTTCTAAATGTACAATAGAAAAGTTGTTTAAAAGTTTCTATGTTGATAACTGTGTTACAGGTGTAAATAATGAAAGGGATTTGAAACAGTTCATTTCAGAAGCAATACAAATATTTTCTTTGGGAAAGTTTGAGCTGCGAGGATGGGAATATACTGAACCTGGTCTGGAAGACAAGACAGAGGCTTCAGTCCTAGGTCTCACATGGGACAAGAAAGAAGACACAATTTCTGTGAGTTTTCATAAAATAGTAAATTTAGAAGAGAACTTGGTAACACAACGTGTTATATTGTCCACTGCACACAGATTGTTCGATCCTATTGGATTCACTTGTCCTATTTCCATATGCCCTAAGTTATTATTGCAGGAATGCTGGAAAGATAATTGTGGGTGGGACAAAGAAGTACCAGAAGAAATCAAACAACGATTCAATATATGGTTTCAGGAACTCGATCAATTAAAAGAGATGAAGATTCCACGATGGCTACAAGGTGTGGATGACGTAATCATTTCTGTATCAGTTCACATATTTTGTGATGCCAGCAAATTTGCGTACTCAACAGCAGTATTTATGCGTTTTGAACTTAGTACATGTATTCAATTACAGCTAATCCAGGCAAAGTCACGTGTAGCACCTGTAAAGAAGATGACAATACCCAGACTTGAACTAATGGCTGCTACTATAGGTGCTAGATTAGGTTCTTCAGTAGTGCAAGAATTAAGAGATGAAAACAAATTTGAATGTAATATTAAATTTTTTTATTGGAGTGACTCTTCTACAGTAATAGCTTGGATTAAAAGAGAAGAAAACTGGGGAGTATTTGTTAGAAATAGAGTTGAAGAAATCTGCAGCCTCACTTCCAGAACATCTTGGCGGCACATTCCCGGCACTATGAATCCAGCAGACTTGCCCAGTAGAGGATGTTCAGTTTCCAGGTTGATTAGTTCCAGATGGTGGGAGGGCCCGTCATGGTTGAAGTTGCCTGAAGATACCTGGCCATCAAATGAACCTGAACCTGACGAAGAATTAATTTCTTTAGAAAAAAAGAAAGGACCTACACCTTCACTTTTAAGTAATAATTACCCAAAAGATTGGTTTTATTACTTTTCAAATGATTTTGATAAGATTGTGTGTGTTTTTGCATGGTTGCTGAGATTTATTCATAATTGTAACCCCTCAAAGAAGGAAAAGTGTGTGAGTAAAGTTTTGTCATGTAAGGAGATTATTGAAGCTAACAATTTTATAATTAGAATTGTTCAACAGCAATCATTTGAAGGAATAAGGGAGCCTAAATTGGCTTCATTGTCACCATTTATGGCTGCTGATGGTATTATAAGGCTAAAGACAAAATTAACAGAAAGAAAGGATTTGGAAAATTTTAAATTTCCTGTTGTTCTACCATCAAAACATGACATTGTAGATATTCTTATTCTTACAATACATAAGAGATCATGTCATGTGGGAGTTCAAGGTCTCTTAAGTTTATTAAGAGAAAACTATTGGATATTGAGAGGAAGAAAAACAATAAGTAATACTTTGAAAAAATGTATTCCTTGTCAGAGACATAATTCAAAAAATGTAGAAACAATCACTCCACCCTTACCTGAAAGTAGAGTACGAGATGCCGCAGTATTTGAAGTGGTTGGAATTGATTTTGCGGGACCTTTGTTTCTACGAGATGGCAGTAAAGTTTGGATCTGCATATTCACTTGTGCAGTATACCGTGCTGTTCATTTGGAGTTAGTAAAGTTTCTTTCTGTCGAAGCATTTATAGATACACTTAGAAGATTTATTGCAAGGCGAGGAAGACCATCAATAATATATAGTGACAATGGTACCAATTTCACAGGTACAGAAAAGGCATTTAAAATTCTAGATTGGAATGCTATCTTAAAATATAGCTCATGCCAACAAATTGACTGGAGGTTTAACCCTCCCTCTGCTGCATGGTGGGGCGGATGGTGGGAGCGACTCATCCGACTCATGAAACAGTTGCTACGCAAAACCTTGGGCAAAACGTCATTGGATTATGAGGAAATGGAGACAATCTTATGTGATTGTGAAAGTATCATGAATTCTAGACCTTTGACATATTTATCTGAAACTTCTTCAGACCTAACTGCTATTACTCCAAATATGTTTTTACATGACTTAAAAGAAATTGGAGTTCCAGATTGTGACCATGTAAATACAAAAAGTCTTAACAAGAGAGTACGTTATCGACAACACCTGAGAGAAGCATTGCGAAAAAGATTTAGGATTGAGTATTTAGGACAATTAGCTTTAAAAAGTAAGAAAAACGGCAGACAGTTGAAAGTTGGAGAATTAGTACTGATTGAAGTTGAAAATAAAAAAAGAATTGATTGGCCAATAGGACTGATAGAAAAGACTATCATTAGTAGAGATGGAGTGTGTAGATTAGTGCAATTGAAGACTGCTTTTGGAAGTTTATTGAGACCAATACAAAGACTATATCCTCTTGAAATGCAAGAAGAAACCATCCAAGAACAATTAAAAGAAAAGATTAAACCAAAAGTGACAAAAACCAATGAACATGAACTACACCTGGAAGAAGATAATGTGACAAAAGAAAATAAAATTGTGACATATTCAAGAAGTGGCAGACAAATTAAGCTTCCACAAAAATTTGTTGATTAATCTTTTAACAATATACTATTTTTTAATGTTTTGAGTTAAACCATAACTCAAAAGGTGGGAGTATGTTGTGAATGCAATAATATAATACTCTATGACAATCCTCTATGAAAAAAAAAAAAGAAAAAGAACATTATATTAATTAACAGATGATTTGTAATTGTTTTAGTTTTTCTCAGTTCTTTGTTTAGAGTTTTGTTTTAAGAAAGATGTGAAGTAATAAATAGTGTTTAAATATGAAATAAGTTTTATTACCAGCATAATTATATAAATATGACGAGTGTTCCGCCTGTAGCGGCAGTGTCAAAAGTTTATAGAAACAACAATAATCTTATTCAATGCATACATTAATGATCCCCAAAGTTTTTTCATCACCCTTTTTGAGAGAGTGGGTGTATTTTGTTCCTCCATATATTAAATGCACCTTTCAAAGTGTTCTCGAGCCACATCATATCTGACTTTATTTTGTGTGCATCTTCTTTTTCAAAGCTATTCTAAAGCCATACCTGATACACTAGTAAGATTTGATGATCTGAAGGATATTCACAATCTGAATCATTGGTGTTACAATTAATCTACTGAATGTTTTATTTCATGAATGCCACTTTCTTGAGTTACTTAATTGAGTTACAGATATAAAGGCCATTTATTAGGTAAATCACAATAGAAATCAATTCATCTGTTTTGCAGATTTTACCAAAGTATATCTTTATTTGTTATAATTTTGGTGACATTTACATTTTTTTACAAATTTTTTCAGGACTTCATTAATCTAGATTGTTTAACCGACTCTCATATGTTGGAGTATTTATGTCATACAACATACATAAATCATAGATGTTTATGATCCATTATACTCGTATATAATAATGTCCTTACTGCATATAATAATTTATTAAGGAAAAGATGAATGATCTAAAGAATTCTGTAATATTTCCAGAATTCCTGGAGGCCATTTCCCCCTTTAATTCTTTCTTTCAATAGGTATTTATTTTCATTTAAGCTATAGCACCCTAGTTCATTGGAAGGATAAAAGATAGCATAAAAGGCAAAATAAAAGTAACAAAAATTTACATTATGTAAATATCTTTACCTTGGTAATGATATTTTTAATTTTATTTTCTAATCTTAAAATATTTCCATTTAAGTGGGACAGGGAGTTGTCAATAACCAACATGGCTATGGGTAAGTTACAAGACTTTAGATTTTTTCAGTTTTAAGGAATAAACTGCACAATATTTTTAATTAGGCCTTTAAATATTTGTTATTAAATCCAGTCTTTGTTTTTGTTGAAGTAATAATCTACTGAGAGATTTTCAGTTCTAGTTTCCTTTCTTAATTTAAAATCACTAATAGTTGTAGTTCATGACATACTGTTCATTGCTGAATCAATATGTCCTGAGTTTGCCGCTTGGTCTGAAAAGCCAATAATTGTGCTGGGAAGTATTTCCACAATATACCTGTTTTATAAGAATTGTACACTTGTTGTGAAACTCTTTGTGTTAAAAGAAGCTGTTAAAAAGCGAATTTGAAATTTCACTCAGTGTTTAATGCTACTTAATTTATCAAAGTAAGTTTTAACTTCTTTATGTCAACCTATTATTTGAAAATAGACGTTCACCCAAATGATGTATAAATTTTTTTTTTAAACAAGCATATCATAAAACTGTTTGTTTATGTAACAAGAGGATCTGAAAGAGGAGTTTCCTCACTTCTATAATGACTAAACCACTTCAAATATGCTGCTACTGTGTTCCATTTTTAATTTTTTTTATTTCAGTTTTCTTGAACTGATTCAACTACTTTCTTCTCTTTTATTAGTCTTTGTAAACTAAAACCTTGATAAACTACAACCAGAAAAATTATTGTAATGATAAATTACAAATAATATTTTAACATGCTACTTAATTTTAAAAAATTATTTAAATGAACTCTGATATTAAGTAGATAGAAACTAAACTGACATATTAATATAAAAGAAATAGAGGTAACGAGAGAAAAAGAAAGAATGTCTAGAATTATATAAAATTGTGACCCATGTATTGTTGGGTATTTTGCCATTGACTTAGCTAAACACCAGTAGAATATCAAAACGTCCTAGGTATTTTCCAGTAATGCCTAACCATAACCTTAACTAGAATAACTTATTTACTGCTAGGACTGTGAATCAGTCAATCAAAAGTAATACTTGTTTTTTTCTTTCTTAAACGACAATTTTTATCCTAATCCCATAAAAACAAGATAAATAAACTTCTTCTAGAAAACATTAAGTTATTTTAAAGTTACAATAACAGTATATAATCAATACAGATACCTTTCCTACATCTTGAACATCTTGAAGCTGTCTAAGCTGGAACAAAGTATGATGACGGAGAGCTTCATGTAATGGAGTATCTCCATCCTTATCTGGGATATTCAAGTTTGCACCTTCTCGAACCAGAAGCTGATTTATATGAAAAAAATATTCAATAAAAATTATAAATTTAGGGAATAATATATGTCATAAGTTGTAAATTGCAGAGTGAACTTAATGCACCATATTCATGTTTGATTAGATAGGAAATGAGAAGAGTTCAACTAACTCTGTTTCACATCAATAATTATTTTGGTCTTCTTTCATTTAATTATTAAGAATAAAACATCACTATGACTAAACAATTTAAATTTCAACTTGATTATGCATTAATTAGTTCAAAATAAAGTAGTAGTATTTTTTCCTTATATTTTTAAAATATACTTACAATTACATTTATTATTTGTCTACATTTTAATCTACAATGTTATTTAAATTTTAATTTATATGAAGTTTTAATGGCATGTTATATTTGATCGTGATATTGATTTATTGATTTTTTTAAAATACATATACATATTGTTTGATTTTATAATTATATAATATTGTTTTATAATATTGTTTGTTTTATTAATGTGCATATTTTATCTGTTGTTACTTTTAGACTTTTTTCAATTGGCTAAGTTTGACTGATTTTTACCGTGTCTCTCTAACTAATCCAGCAGTTGTTGGGCCAGGACACTGCCAGATTACTGAAAACACAGAATTACTGGGGAGTCCATTAAAAACACAATGGATTGAACAATATTTATGTGTATTGCTTAAAAATAAAGAAACCATAAGAAAATAGTCCTGTACTGTACTTGAAATGATAAAATGAGAATGAAAGTACTAGTCTGTAATTTACAATAAAAGGTTACTTTATCTTTAACGGTAAAAACAAAACCTTAAATATTTTTCCGTTTACACTGCAACAATATTGTTCATTTGCACTTCAGTTACAGTCACTGTACAATGTACAGCTCAAAATCATTTGTATATCACAAGCTACACAACTAGAACCAGGTGGCTTGAAAGTCACTGACATCGACATTCAGTGAAAAAAATACAAGTTATGTTTACATCCTCTGTCCTTGACCAAAACGCCAGATTACTAGAGGGGCGGGATAGGTAAAGAGCTGGATTATAGAGACTGTATAAGGTTATTTTATTTTAATTTTTCACTAATATCCACAAGATTTTTATTTAAAATGACCAATTTTCCTAAAACATCTGTTTTTTTACATTCTACTCTTAACTCTACCTTTATTAATAAAGAAAAAACTCATATGCATGTACAACTGACAAATGCAAAAAACTAACTCTTGGGCATTTATACATCATATGAGTTATTTCTTTATTTATAAAGGTTTTGTTTTTGTGGACTTGACTAATAAGATTGTTTTTGTGGACTATTTAGATAATATTGTGTATTATTTTTAAAGTTAAATAATAATAATGTAAAAATAAGAAGAAATGTATCTTTTGTAAGTACTAAGCCTTAAAAAAGAATTATCTTTCAACATGTTTTTAAAAAACCTGATATTTTCTTTGGTCTGGAGAGCTCAAACATAGTTTAGATAACCAAATTAATATATATACACTACACTACAAATAATTCAGAGACAATTAATTACCCGAACAATCTGAGTGTGCTGCCGCTCCACTGCAAGATGAAGTGCAGTCTGCAGGTTTACATTTTGTAAATTCATATTGGCTTTGCCATGGTGAACTAATAACTCGGCTACCTCTACGTGGTTGTTTAAAGCCGCTAGGTGTAATGCAGTGTAACCATCATCCTTTTTCTCATCAACTATCCAGCGTCGAGGGAGTTTCAAGAGCAATATCCACATAGCACTAAAATAATAAATTAATTTTCTTAAAATCTATCTTTAGTTTCATAATTATACAGTTACAAATTACAATGAAAACAACTTGCTCCTTAATACTTGATGAACTATTATTCAAATTATGAACTAAAATATTGATTTAAATAACATTAAGTGTGGAATGTTAAGATTTAAATAACAGACTTACTTTTAAATTCTAACTTCAAAATTCATTACTTGTTTTTGGCTATTGACTCATAAATGAGAAATCCAAAATAAACAGAAAAAATATTACGAACTTTTAAATAAACAAAAATTATTAATTATCTGCTATTAGCTAAATGTTATTAGAAAAATTCTTGGATAAAATACTCAGTTGAAACATTGGATCACACCCAATAACAAACTAGTTGAAATGTATAGACATTTGCACATTAAAAAAAATCATATAATGTTTGATTTTTCTGCTATTTTATGGTGATCATTCAACTAGATTATTGACATCTATGAATAATAAGGTAAAGCTTGTAGATGTAGTTAGAATTAAGGTTATATATATAAACCATCTGGTATAGCATTGGAGGAGAGATATATCATCACATATGCAGGTCAAATACCTGAAGTAGGAACAATCTCTAAGAGGTCTATTAGGAGGATAAACAAATGTAATTTCGAATATCATTTTCTATATTAAATAACAATATCAATGAGAAATTTATAAATAATACAAATGATACTCTTAAAATCTGTACAAATCTTTTTAATGACAAACTTAGAAGAAGGTTAACTGTATTTAATCCGCAAACACCGAAGCTATACTCGTTACCTAAAGTTTATAAACAAGAGAAGAGGTTGAGAACAATAATGTGTGGTATAAATTCACCAATATATTTAATAGTAAAGTTGTTGGTGCCAGGCCTACATTAGCTAGCCCACCTACTTATCGTAAAAAAGACATACATTTATTGAATGAGTACAAAACATTTCTTTATTACCAGATCAAAACTTACTATAATTTGACATCATTTCTCGCTAACCGAGCAATTGTAAAAAAAAGGTTTTGTGAATTCATGTACAGATATTTATTTATTTATAGCTCTAACTCATAAGCTGGTTCAATAGTTACATATGATATTAAGAATATGGTCAGTCTTGAGCCGTGAAGAATTAAAATAATTGTAAATGTGTGAATTTACAAGTTTGTTATTCATCACCTCTCTGACATAAGTTTTGTAGTGATGGGTATTTTTGGGATAAGAAACATTACCATAACATTTAATGTATACGGTTTTTTAAAATATTATTTAAAACCAAATGAAAAAAAGTATAACATTTTTATCAATGGTACAGTTTGTAAGGAAGAGTTATACTATTTTTAAAATTGAAAAGTAATGGTTTCAAATGTCTATTGAAGCGTAAACAATGATATTTTAAATGTACAAATTGATTAAAAGTAAATTTTAATTTAACGGAAGATGTGAAGCAATACATTACTTAGAGAATTCCTTTAAACAGTTTTTTTTAATTCAACAATAATTTATTATTGTTCTCTCTGCTTTACATTTCTAGGCGGTGCAGAAAAGGTATATTACTAACTGGTCTGCTTTATGGAGGTGGGTGTTTCTCCATTACAAATCTTTGTAGGAAGGGGAAAAAGAAGAATAAAAGGAGTGAGGATAGTAGCTTGTGTAAGCTCTTGGCAAAGAATGCTCCTTTGGTACTGGAAATAAAGGAGAATTCTGAAATACACTGTCTATAGTACAGAATTATTAAAAAAAAATAAAGAACAAGACGAAAAATAAGCTAACTACTTAAAAATAATAATTACTTCTCATATTTTTAAAACTACTATTTGGAATGTTAAAACGATAGAAGTTAAAAATTAGATGTAAAGACATAACTTTTCAATATCACAGCTGATCTTTTATAAAAGGAATAATACTGTGATAATTCTATTTACACAAAAAATTCGTTAAATGTATCAAATGACTGTGAAACACATGGAACTGGTTTACTTTACCCAGATCTATTATAAATGAGATTAAATAATTCATTTTGAAACTCTCATTGCACTGAACATGTGCAATTGTCGTATGTTATTGATTCCCTCACTTGCAGAGATAAATTAGGTATAATTAATTGCGAAGCAATTTCAAAAATAATTAATTTTCCTGCTTTACTACCTCCCTTTGTTATAACACAGCCAATTATCATACTTCATTTGATGCTAACAATGATTTCATCATTTTTATTAATTCACAATAATATAACAGTATCAAATAATTTTGTTTAATAGTTTGCTATTAGCAAACACACCGAATTACAAAAAAACAATCCAGGCTATTGTACAATACTGTAGCCTTATAATTGAAATGTTCATGTTTGAGAACAGTTATTCCTTTAGGAATTTCCTATAAATGGATATAGCACTGGGAGTGTATTAATAAACTTTTAGAAAATGGTAATGATGTGGTGATGTTAATATAGATATTTTTAATGTAAGTACTATTAAAAAACATTCACGTGACAAAACACCTAAATGCAAATTCATTTCTAAAAAGCTCTTTTTAAATTTAATTTGGATACAACAATTCTTGTTTCTAAGGAAAAAATAAATAGTTTTATATTTTCCTTCGTAAATGTTTTCCAAATTTTAAAATGTCTTCTAGAATAATAAACGTTTTTGTAACTTACAAGAACAACAGGTTTTTTGATGAATTCTATTTTAGGTAAAATTCAACTATGCTAAGTTTTACTATAGACCTAGTAATAAAGTAAAGTTAAACAATTAATTTTTTTTAAAAGAATTTTTGTTTACTATTTATATTTATTTATAGTTTGTGTATTTGATAATAATTTGTTAATAATGTATATGTAGGTTTTAATATGCAGATTTCTTTTTTATTATCTAAATTAACACCTCACCCTCAGAGGTGTTTATTAATAACTACACACATTAAAATAAAACATTAGTTCAGATATTTTGAAGTTTAAGTTTAGTTTAGTTTGATAAATGTATGGTAAAAAAGGATATCGAATGTAAAATAAAATAAGGGTAAACGGAAAGGGAGGATATTAGTTTTATGAACGACGTGACTTTTTTACGAAATCTTGGTGGTTATCATTTTTGTAACAGACATCACTAGAATGAAAAATGGTCGCAAGTTGTGTGAGCTAAACTGGGCTCAGAGGAGGGGAGTGGGTTGGCTCAATGCCCGGCCCGGGTAACTATTTTCAGCCAGACATCGCTTGCTAACCTAACCTTTAATCCAAAAGAAATGTTTGTAACGTTCCGATTACTATTACTATAAATAAAGTAATAAAAAAGAAATATTACTAATCTCCGTACAATAAAATAATATTTTATAAAAAAATTTCCATTTTGAAATATTTTGTAAAAAATATTTTAAATTTTTATTCTACACATACATTTAGCCTATATTAAAATAAAATTATTCCAATTTCTTTGGACGATTTTGGTAATTCCACATAAATTAACACGCAAATACACTTCATATAACGAATTCGTTGTGTGTAATATTCACCATGATAGTTAAAAAGATGTTGAGAAGTAACTAATATTTGAAAATAACCAAATGTAGGCAACAAAGAAGTAAAAATGGTGAAATCAACCAAAAACTATTAATTGGTAAAACAACAAAAATATTGAAATTTCAGTTTTCAAAGTATACTAAAAATTCAGTTGAGTGAATCTTTCTGAATATTTTCATTCCGTCAAGTAGAGTAAATTGTTTAAACCCCTTTAAAATAACGGTAAACATGGTATTTTACACACCTGCGCTCGTGGGTAAGCACACGCCCACACCAAATAATTATTTATATATGTGCGGACACGTGTGAAAGTAGCAGCTCAATAATTACATTATAGGGCTACTAATTATTTAATAATATATTCATTGATTAACAGTACCACCATTAATTATACTAAACCCATTAGTAGTAGTA